>JAJOZX010001083.1:460000-917500 GCA_023014485.1 Bathynomus jamesi
TTCTTAGGTCTTTGGGCAACTGATTAAACAGTTTTGGTCCTCTCACTACAAAACTATTTTCTTTCAGGGTTAAGGATGTTCCCTGTCTCGCCTTCAATTTGGGAATACGACACAGTCTACCGCTTCTACTTTCCATCGTTGTTTGGGGAGTTATGGGATTCAGAGTAAGATTAGGGAGTAGTTTCTCCATTATTTTCCAAGTGTAAATAATGGTGTATCTCTCTCTTCTCCTTTCCAGTGAATATAGGTCTAGTTCTCGTAACCTTTCCCAGCAATTTAGTTCTTTGCACCCGTTGGTCTTGGCTGTGGGGCTTCTTTGGGTCCCCTCCTGCTGTCTGATGTCTTCTTTTTTATATGGGGAAGTTAGGACCGAGCAGTATTCTAATTTGGGTATGATCATGGTTTTCAGTAGAGGAATCATTACATTCCTATCCCTTCGTTTAAATTTTCTCAATATCTGACCCGTTATTCTCTTTGCTCTGTTTACTGCTATCTTATTTTGTGTTTCAAATTTCGCATCATCTGGCATTACAACCCCTAAATCTTTTGCTCTGGAATTTCTCTGAATTTCCTGTCCATTTTGGGTATAATATTCCATGCACTTTAGGTCTTCTCTTTTTCCGTACCGTAATAGCTGAAATTTCTCGGTGTTACACTTCATATTGTTGCCTTCAGTCCACTTGTAGATTTTGTTTATGTCGGTTTGTAGAGTTCCTATGTCTTCTGGGTTTCTTATTTTTCTACTGATCTTTGTGTCATCCGCAAAGGATGTTACTGTGCTGTCTCTGGTAACGTCCTCATCTATGTCAGTTAGCATGATTATGAAGAGTAGTGGAGCTAATACTGTTCCTTGTGGTACTGAGCTGAGGACCTCTGATTCTGATGAAGATACTCCTTGTACTGTAACGACTTGCCTCCGCTCACTAAGGAAATTATATATCCATTTCCCTACTTTTCCTGTTATTCCCATATATTTTAGTTTATGTATTATGATTCCGTGGTCACACTTGTCGAACGCTTTAGCAAAGTCTGTGTATAGTACATCATAGTTTTCATTACTTTCAAGTGAATCAATAATGTTGTTGTAGTGTTCCATTAGTTGTGATAGGCATGATCTGCCTGATCGAAACCCGTGTTGGTTATCATTGAATTTTTTCTGAGTTTCCAAAAAGTCATAGATTTTCTGTCTAACTATTCTTTCAAATATTTTAGTGAGATGAGATGTAAGCGACACTGGCCTATAGTTTTTGGCCTGGGATCGATCTCCTCCTTTATATATTGGGACTATGTTCGCGCTCTTCAGGATGCCCGGTATTTCTCCCGTGTCTAATGATCGTCTCCATATCCAGTATAGGGGCTCAGCGATTGCATTCTTGCAGTTTTTGATCAGTGTGGCATTCCATTTATCCGGTCCTGCCGCTGAGTGTGTTTTTAGTTTCCCTATGGCTTGTGTAATATCATCCGTCGTAAAGTCGAAATCCGTTATACTTTCCCCTTGTGGTTCTTCTTCAAAGAACGCGTTTCTATCGAAAAATCAATTTGTCAGTTTTTGGGATACTGAAAGATGATTCATACTGAGCTTTTAATATTTCAGATACTTCTGTTAGATCATCAGATAAATCACTGTTCTCATTTTTTAAAGGTCCGATAGTCGCTTGGTTTTTCGACTTTCTTTTTGCGAAATTATAGAAGTACTTTGAATTAACCTTTATCGCTTCAATAGCGTCATCTTCTTTTTCTGTATGCTTCTCGATTTGTTCCTGTATGACGACATCGATACTTTGTAGTTTATCATTTAATATTTTTCTGATGTTGTTATCTTTACAATTACTTAATTTTGCAGTCACTCTTTTTCTCTTTCGGAACAATGCCCTCTTTTGTCTTTCGAACCTGCTTCTCTTTCCTCTTTGTTGTATCTTTGGGACATGTTTTTCCACAATTTCTAACGTCTTCTCCTCTAACGTCATCAGCATCTCTTCCGTTGTCTTGGCCTCGAAAATGGTTTTCCAATCTATTACTTCCATGCTGGATGTAACATCTTCCCAGTTTATAGCTTTGGAGTGAAAATAAAAAATTTCGAATTTGCTTCGTTCTGTTGTGCGTGTTCTTTCCTTTCCTGTTGCCTTTATATTAGTTGTTATTTCAATGATATTGTGGTCTGATATCATAGTTGGGGAGATTTCTACATTATCAATTAGATTACTGTTGTTTGTGAATACCAAATCTAGGCAGTTGTTTTTTCTTGTGTTTTCTGTTATTTCTTGCGTTAACATAAATTCATCAGCTAAAGCTAGTAGCATTTTTACCTGCTCCTGGTCTTCTCGTGTGCCCCCCTTGTCCTGGTGGATACATATATTTTTTCATTTCCTTTTATATTTCATGAATGGGAAATTAAAATCACCACAGAGAAAAATATTTGGGGTTGGAGAGTGTAGATCTTTTACTAAGTTTCTTACCTCTGTAATGGAATCTGAAAATTTTGAGGTTGGCGTGTTTGGGGGTCTGTACATTACAATTAGTACCATATTTAATTTTTCAATTTTTGCTGCTACACATTCTACGTAGTTGTTTGAGGTACTTATAACCATTTCTGCTATGTGCCTTTCGCGTGTGTAAATAGCACATCCTCCTTTACGTCTCACTGTTCTGTCGGCTCGGAGGATGTTATAGTTGTCAATTTGTATTTCTTTTTTGTCAATACTGGACTCACAATTTTCACAGTTCGCCTGGCAGTCCTTTAGATGAGTTTCCGTGAGGCATGCAAAGTCTGCTCCGGCTTCTTGCATGAGTCCTTTCAGGTATGCAACTTTGTTCGTGGACTGGTTTGATTTAAGGCCCTGTATGTTGGCTAGGATTATTTTTATTTTTTCTCTCTCTTTTTCGCATACAGGTGGTTCCGCTTTGTTTTCCGATGGGGGTGACGGTTTCGTTGCCTTGTGGTCCTCCGAGAATTTACCTCTTTTTATCTTTGTCGGTACCTGTTGTCCCGATAACGCATGAAGTGTCTTTGTTCGTACCTTCTGTCCGGCTCTCGGATTTCTATTGTCAGCTGGTTTTGTAATATATATATATATATGTATATATATATATATATATAATATTTAGGAGAAATCCAATGACAAGGAGATTTATTTTATTCGCATATGGGAATAAGTGGCCGAACAGGTAAAATTTTAAAAACTAAAGAAGCCTCGAGTATTCGTGAACACAGCATTAAATGTAAAATTGATGTCACTTTAGACAATTTTAAAATTCTTGGTTGTAATACTTGTCCCAACTCACTAAGAATTTTAGAATCGCTGTTCATTAAAGCATTGTCCCCTAGTCTGAATGTTGACTCATCGGCCGTCCCTCTCAATTTGCTATGATCCCTCCTCCTTCCCCAATTCCTTATAATCCCTCCTTCCCCAATCGCCCTCGCCATCTCTCGTGTTTCCCGTTCTTTGTCTCTGCTCAAATTAGTCAGCCTCGGATACTGCAGTGTAAGGTAGATAGTTCCATTGTTCCAGTGTACTATTGGTAATTTTTCCAGTGTATTAATTTCACATTTACTACATGTATTTAAAAATAACTTCTTAATTTTTATATGTAAATCTGTATAACTTAGAATTTAACCCTCTTTTCTCAGTCTTTTAAAATTTGTCTTTACGAATAGGTTATAGAAATTTTCTGTTTGTTTTTCATTCAATATTGATTTTAATTTCACATTGTTATTAAACAGCCTGAAGATGAGCGTATTGCTCGAAACGTTGCGCATTAAAGAAGACTTTTCATGGCATTTACATTTCTCCTTGTCATTGGATTTCTCCTAAATATTAAATTGAAGCTCTGTAGAAGCAACCCGCATGACTATATATATATATATATATATATGTATTAGAAGTGATCAGTGGTTTCTTTTGAATAGACGTGTTTTATCGAGTGTCCAGTGTTACCAACTGAATAAGTGGTTTTCGTTGGTGTCTTTAAAAAGATAGTGTTGGTGATTTCTTAAATAAATTACCTCGTGTTACTAATCATTTATTAACGAATTTATTTTAGTTATTGACTTTATTCATTACTATATTATTTGATTTCACCAAGGCTAGTGCACGTGGCTTGCCTTATTTGTTTTTCGAATCTAATAGAAAACGAGGTTTCATAATGTTCAATTTCCCTTGTTTGTTTTTCAAATCTATTAGAAAACGAAGTTTCATAAGGTTCATTTTCCGTTGCTTCGGGAATCAAGTAGGATGTGGTTACCCACCGTGGGAAATAGGAAAAAAGGAAAGAAAAAAGTCGGTCGAATAGCAGACAGATAAGTTTTACTAGTACTTTTTCTTTTACAGATCTTTCGTCGGTAGCTTAATGAAATTTATATTCATTTAGTATAAATTTGTGTTAGAAGAACCTGTTTCTGCGTTTCAAGAACATTTTTGCGGGCTTGCGCAGGTGACAGCACAATAAGCACGCGGTAAGCCTACGTTGTAATTTATTAATTTCCCAACGCTCTTTGTTTGTTATTTTTTCAATTAATTAATAGCATGGCATCCCCGTTAAGTACTTGCAGTCGCTGTGAAGGGAAATTTGCTGCTTACGCGTTTACAATGGCTAATAATAATGAACAGTTAGTTTGCAGCTGGTGCTCAAGCATGGCAGTGCTGAGAAACGAGTTAGAACGTGAGAGGGAGGCCAGAGTGAGGCTTCAAGAAAGGGTGATGCTCCTGACGCTTGAGACTCCATTACGATCCCTCCTGCCTCAGTTTCTACTAATAATATAAATAGTACTAATAGCCCTCTCTCTTCCCCTTGTTCCCAACCCTTCGTTCAAGTGCGTAATGGAGCCCCATTGGGAAAACCTAAGACTTGTCTAACAGTAATAACAAACAACAAGTTTTCTGTTTAAGGTTTCGAAGATGCTGATGAAACGGGAATACGACTCGTTGGCGATTCCACTGTTCGAGGGCAGCTCGAAGAATTCTGTGGGAGAAACCCTCGTCGTAGGCTCCGTTACTGCTACCCTGGTGCAGGGCTGGAGGATATAACTAATAGTGTTGATCATTTTACAGACGGAACCACTGAGGACACAACGTATGTTATCCATGTCGGTACTAATAACGTTTTAAATTCTAGATCGGAATTGCTGCTGGCTAGGTAGAGGGACTTACGAGAGCGACTAAAGGAAAAAACTAAGATTGTTTTAACAGGTCTACTTCCACGAATTATCCAACGTAGCGATTTCTACAGCAAGGCTACCTATATCAACAATAACCTAAAGAACGGTTGCCAGATGTCCCGCATTTTACGGGACAGTCCCCCATTTGATCCCAAATTCCCGCGTCAAAATGTCCCGCAAAAAATATTTTTTAACAAATTTTTTAGGGATGAATTGACTTAGAATTTCAATATTATATATAATAATTTCAATTTATTCACGATGTTTAATTGTTAAATATTATTGTAATAAAAGTTTTCTAATTTTGTTTGTTGTAACCGTTGAAGAAATTTAGTTTCAATTTGAAAAAAAATTTGGGCTTTAAAAAAAAACCCTCCGGCAGGAGGTACTTGTTCCTTGGAGATGGACTTCATCTTAATGACGTTGGAGCTGCGCGTTTAGGAAGAGTATTTCATAATATTGTCTCTTCTTTTCAGGCTGCAGTAACTCCAACGGTCCCGGCCTAATTTCTTCAAATTTCCCCTGCGCTCGCGAAGGTGTGGCAATTACAGACAATTTGAAGGTTCTATCCATATATGCTCGTAGCCTACGAAATAAAATAAACGATTTTTTTCTTTAATTGCTTGTAAAGACTATGATTTAATTGCGATAAATCAATCGTGGCATAGCACTGAAACACATGACATTGTAGGGGAGTATCGAATTAGAGGTTATAGACTTTTTGTTAAAAATAGAATAGGTAGGCGAGGAGGCGGTGTTATGTTGTATATCAAAGATAATATTGCGAACGTTATAGAAGTAAAACACACAATTCCAGAACCGATAGATTCGACTATAGCAGAACTTAAATTGAACGATTTCAAACTTCTTGTTGCGGTTATAGATAGGCCCCTTAATCAAACAGCTGATACGGACGAAGCGTTATATCGTGAACTAAAGAGAATAATAGGCAGTGAGCAGGCCTTAGTTATGGGTGACTTTAATTGCGCCAACGTGAATTACGATACAATGTAGGGAGACGCGGAAGGTAATAGTTTAGTTAATTTTCTCGAGGCTAACTTTCTTATTCAAAAGGTTGGGGAACCTACGACGTTGGACAGTATTTTAGATTTAGTAATAACTGCGGATGATGGTCTAATCACGGATCTTCAAGTAATAAAAGCGTTAAGCAATAGCGATCATAATATGGTAGAGTTTGTCCTCTCAGTAAGTCACTCGAAATCAGCTAACTCGACTAAAATTCCTAACTTCCACCACGCAGATTTTTGTAAATTTCGAAATGAATTGTCACACGTCAATTGGGAAAACATAATGGGGAACTCCAAGGCGAAAATAATGTGGGAATCGTTTGAAACAGTATTTAGGACTATAAATGAGGAATGTGTACCGTACAAAATTAAGCGTGCGAAAGTAAACAATAAGCCCTTGTGGTTTACTTCTAGAGTAGGAGACATTATAAAGAGTAGAGATAGGGCTTATAGGCTACATAAGTGCGATAAAAACAATTTGTGGTTACGAAACAACTACATATCTCTAAGGCGTGAAGCGAAAAGTGTAATAAAAAAGTCCAAGCGCGAATTTGAAATCTCCATAGCTCGTGACGGTAAAGAAAACCCCAAGCGAGTCTTTCAATACGTCAACAATATAAATCCAATAAAAAGTGTCTTGGGGCCGTTGAAAAATGTTAAAGGAGAGCTAGTTTCTGAAAACAAGGAAATGGCTACCTTGCTAAACGAATTTTTTAAGTCAGTTTTTACTATAGAAGATGTAACGAAAATCCCCACGGTCATAGACATAATACCTTTTGATAATGGTAAAATTTTGGATAATATTGTGGTTAGTGGAATGGAAGTAATAACCATAAGAATTAAAAGAAAGCATTGTTGTGCCGCTAACAGAGATTTTTAATGCGTCTATTTCTGAGGTGTGCGTACCAGATAAGTTCAAGTTAGCAAATGTAACACCTATCTTTAAGAAAGGCGATAAAGGTGCGGCTGGAAATTATAGACCAATCAGTTTAACGTCTGTTGTAGGTAAGCTACTGGAATCAATAATTAGGGATCGTATAGTCGAACACTTAGAATTGCATTACTTGGTTAGAAATACGCAGCACGGTTTTAGGCGAAACAAATCTTGCTTAAATAATCTTTTAGAATTTTTTCAAAGCGTGGTTGAAGTTTACGATAGTCATCGGGCGGTTGATGTAGTGTATTTAGATTTTCAAAAAGCGCTTGACACCGTCCCGCACAAAAGACTCATTGAAAAAACTAAGGCTCATGGAATCAGAGGTGTAGTAATAAATTGGATAGAAGAGTGGTTGCGAGGTAAGAAACAGAATGTAGTCGTTGATGGAGCGGAGTCGTGTTGGGCTAATGTGGCGAGCGGCGTTCCTCAGGGTTCTGTATTGGGCCCCTTGCTTTTTGTTATATATATATATTAACGAGTTAGATGTCGGCCTAGTCAGTACAGTCTCAAAGTTTGCGGACGACACGAAGTTGGGTGGTAGAGCGATTAATGACGAAGATAGAGGTAAAATTCAGGAAGATCTGAATAAAATCGTTGATTGGTCAGTCACATGGCAAATGAGATGTAACGTCGACAAGTGCAAAATTTTACATATAGGTTCGCGTAACAGTAATTTTGCGTATGGGTTGTCAGGGAAGGAGTTAGCAAGCAAGCGTAGAGCAGGAAATAGATTTAGGAGTTACAGTCACTGGTGATTTAAAAGTAGCGAAACAAAGTACAGTAGCAGTCAATAAAGCGAACAAAGTGCTAGGTTTTATAGCTCGGAATTTTGAGTACAAATCCCGCGATATTATTGTTCCTCTTTATAAATCATTAGTAAGACCCCATTTGGAGTACGCGAAGTCGTACGAGGATAGGCTTAAGGAGTTAATATTGACTACACTCGAGACTAGGAGGCTAAGGGGTGATCTCATCCAGGTTTTCAAAATTATGAATGGGTTCGATAACGTAGATAGAGATAGCTTTTTCGAAATATCTCAATATAATAGGACTAGAAATAACGGGTGTAAGTTGGCAAGTAGAAGGTTCGAGAGAGCAGTTGCCAAAAACTTTTTTGCGCATAGAATAGTAAATCGGTGGAACAGTTTGCCGGCAGAAGTAATTAGTAGTACGTCTATAAACATGTTTAAAAATCGATTAGACGGATATGTTGATAGTCTGGGTATAATTTAACGTAGTAAAATTAAGGCTTTGTGGTTCGGAACCCACGTAACATTGTAAGTCCTCTCCACCAGCACGGAGGACATGCACATTGCACAATTACGAACACAGTTAGGTAGACCAGCCATGAGTGGATCCTATGGTCTTTGTTGGGCTGAAACATTATAACATATATATATATATATATATAAGGTGAGTCAAAAGTTTCCATACATAGGCAAAATGGTCATGATAAATAAATGATTATTTATTTTTTATTTTTTTTGCAGGTGATGTGCTGAGATGCCTTTGTCCCAAGAAGAGCGCATAGAGATCATTCTTCTGGCAGGATCAGGAAGCTGTCGCAAGGTTGTCGAGGATTTTAACAGGAGACACGCCCCCGGCACGCACATCACACACGACACCGTTGCCAAACTCATTGAGAAGTTCAAGAAGACTGGAAGTGTTGCAGACCAACCGAGAAGTGGCCGTCCACGAACAGCCATCGATGAAGGCACAGCGACCATGGTGCTGGCAGCGTTCGCAAAGAGTCCCCAAAAAAGCACTCGACGGACGTCTGCAGAATGCGGTGTCAGCCAAAGGAGTATCGTCCGCATTATGAAAGAGCACAGATGGCATCCATACAAAATGCAAATGTTGCAGTATCTTAGCAAAGACGACCCGGACAGGCGTCTGAAATTCTGTGAATGGGCAAGAACAAAAGTAGAGGAAGACACGGAGTTCTCGGCTGGCATCCTGTTTTCAGATGAAGCCAACTTTTATGTTCATGGAGAAGTTAATCGTTAAAACGTACGTTATTGGAGTGATGACAACCCGCACTGGAGGGGTCCCTCAAAGACGCAAGGCGCTGGAAAAGTGATGGTGTGGTGCGGGATATAGGGCAACACTATTGTTGGCCCTTTTTTCATTGACACCAATCTGAATGCCGAAATGTATGTAAATATGCTGCAAGACACAGTCATGCCGTCCCTGCTGAACGAGGACGGGGGATTTCCAGCGTACTTTCAGCAAGACGGGGCGTCACCCCATTACGGTATCTGCGTGCGCCAATGGCTGGATCAGCAGTTTCCGGGTCACTGGATTGGCCGCCGTGATCCCGTGGAGTGGCCTCCGAGGTCCCCAGACCTCACCCCCTTGATTTTTACTTGTAGGGGCACTTGAAGGACATGGTGTACCAGGTGAAAATACAAAACACAGACCACCTAAGGGAACGCATTCGTGATGCGTGTGCACGCATGACACCAGACGTGTTAACGCGCGTTTGCCATGACTGGGAGGAACGCATCCGTATGTGCATTCAGTGTAATGGTGCCCACACAGAGCATATTTTGTGACTTACAAGTGATTGCATAATAAAGTTACCATTTTGCGTATGTATGGAGACTTTTGACTCACCCTATATATATATATATATATATATATATATATATATATATATATATATATATAATATATATATTGAACGAACGACGGTTCAGGATCGATCTTCGGTCGACCCCTCTTCAGCATCCCGCCTCATTTTTGGGATTTGGTGAAGGAGAGAATTGCTGTCTGATCTCATCCTGCCCTCGTAGCCAGCCACGTATGTCTGGTCAGGGACTTCACACAGGAATCTGTAAAGCTGGTTCTTGAAGTTATTCAGGTCGGTGTGCTGGAGATTCCTCACTTCTTTTGGAAGGACATTGAAAAGCTTTGGGCCCCGTATTCTGAGTGTATTTTCCATCCTCGTTTTCATGACCCCTTGTCCCACCGCACCTGGGACCGTACAAAATCTGCCTCTTCTCTCATTCTAGTTTGTTTCTATTTCATTTCTAAGGTTATGGACAGAGTTCTCAAGTATTTTCCATATGTATATTATTGTGTACCGCTCGCGCCTTCTTTCGAGAGAGTAGAGTTCCAGGGATTTTAGTCGAGACCAGTAGTCTTCACCTTCCGTTTCCTCTATCTTAGACGTAAATGTCCTTTGTATAGCTTCAATGTTCGCAGTTCTGTGTGGGCTTGTGAGTATTGAGCAATACTCAATTATTGGTAGGACTAGACTCTTCCATAATTTGAGCATGATGTTTGCTTTTCTGCTGCGGAAGCTCCTCCAGATGATTCTCGTTATTTCTCTAGCCGTTGTGATTTTGATTTTACAGTGCTCTCTGAATTCTGCATCCGACGACATTATTACTACAATAGGGTGTGTCAATTTTAGTAAAGTGAACAATTCAAAAACTACAAATGCTCAAATGATGTCATATTATCTAGCAAACTTAGAAATATCTTTAGTGTTGTTTAGAAAAGCCATTTACCTACTTATATTTGACCATAAAGATTTGAAATATTACCTAAATATGACTTTAGCATCCTATATCAATGTGCCATTGACATGTGTGGTCAACTTTGGTTATTTTTGGTGTGCAGTATGGTTTTTAAGTTTCACATAGTCACAAATGCTGGAGTTTTGATTGTGAATGCATGTGTTTTCCCTCCTTTTTGACATTTTTTATTACTTTGTAATGTAAATATTGTGTAATTCAAATTATTCGAAATGTTATGTGTGACCCAAACTTCCTGTATATTTTGATATGATAGATATATGAAATTGTCATTATTTTGAATAATTAAGTCTTGTATCTATAACAACACAACCTTTTAACTGAGCTTTTAGGAAGATATTAAGAATTTCAATTAACTTAATTTTATGTGATCATAATCAGTAGGCCTATCAAAATTTCAATGACATTTCGTTTGTTCACAGGTCCACAGGATGAGTCAGAAAGAAATCAGAACCCGAAGAAAATCAAGTTGTCACCTAAGTCATTTGGTGGGGACTGGGAGAGAACTTCCCCTGCTGAGATGCCCACAGCCAGAGATCTGCTGAGGTATGGTTTGTTGAGGAGAGAAATGAGTGAGGAAGACAGGAAGAATTACCCAGTTAATGACCTGATTAACAACGGCACTGTTCCAGGGCTACTGGCTCAGTGTAGAAAGGCCAACGCTCTATTCACAGGACCTGTAATCAACACTGAAGTCAGGATCAGGGCTAAAGTGAAAGCACTGTGGGATGAGACAGTGAAGGTGTCCATTGGCATTATGAAGCTAGAGGTCAAAGATAGGTTCATGATGAAACTGGACAAATTGGTGGACATCCTGACCTGTCACTGTGTGATCAGGAGCTGCAGTGAGCTTGGGTGCAACCCTGTCCGCAACAGTGAGGTTCACATTGACTGCAGCTGCAGGAGCGAGCAGAAGATACCAGTGCAGGAGCTTGCCTTCATTAAAGGTCAGAGAGAAAAGGTGGGCAGTGTGGGGGCACACCAGATGGGTCTAGCTGATCACCTTGAGACCAGGAGACAGGAAGCAGTGCTGCAGAGACAGGAGCAGAGAAGGAAGGCCGATGAAAAGAGGAGGAGGAAGGCAGAGGAGTCAGCCAAGAAAGAAGAGGAGTTGAGGGAGGAGTCACTGTTGGAGATGGAGTTGGAGGAGACTGGAGATATACTGGAGGAGGCAGGGAGGAGAAAGGAGGACGAAGACTTCATACCAGAGGCTTCGACAACTTCTTCCTTGCCTGTGGCTAAGAAGAAGAAATACAACACTGAAGATATCGCCAACATAGCTCTGGCTAGCTTGAGACATCACACCGGGCTGAGGGAGACTGCAGAGATTGCTACTGCTGCCTGGATTGATGCTGGTCTTATCACAGAGTTTGACACAGCACTGGTGATTAACCACAACAAGGTGAGAGGGCTCAGGAGAGACTGACTAAGGAGCTGGTCAAGAAGTTTGATGAAGAGATTAGGGAAAATGGCATCACCTGTATCTTCTTTGATGGGAAAAGAGATGACACCAAAGTGATGATGGAAGCTGAGGGCAGTGACAGGCAGTTTCCTGGCCTCATTAAGGAAGAACACTACACAGTGTGCAATGAACCAGGTGGGAAATATTTGTGGCATTTTGTACCAGAGGAAGCTGCAGAGGAGAGAAGTCATGCTGAGGTCATTGCTGATCATCTGGCTAAGAGAGAGAGGAGTAGACTGGACCCTTTTGGCCATAGGAGGTAACAGTACTCATGTGAATACTGGCTGAGAGGAAGGAGTAATGCATTTTGTGGAGGCCAAGCTTAGCAGGAAGTTGGTGTGGATTGTCTGTGACTTGCACACTGGGGAGCTGAGTCTCAGACACCTGGTGACTGCATGGATGGCACGACATTGAGCAACAACAAGTGGTCTGGGCCCCTAGGGAAGATGTTAGACACTGCCACTGAGCTGGAGATCAACCTAAACTTCGAGGATCACTATTGGTCCTCCTCTAGCCCATCTCAGTCAGGAGGTAGTCAAGGACTTCAGCACAGATCAATCATATGGCTACAGAATCATCACTGCCATCAGATCGGGAGAGGTACCTCAGAGTCTATCTCTCCTGGAGATTGGGCCAGTCTGTCACAGTAGGTGGGTCACCAAGGTTCTAAGGTTCTGCAGATTGTAGATTTCCAAACATGGGTTGAAGGGTAGGAACCTGAAGAATCTGAGGATAATTGTGGAATTCATAGTGGGAGTCTACATGCCAAACTGGTTCAACATCAAGTTAAATCACAGCTGGGTGGAGGGTCCCAGGCATATACTGTACCAGCTGGAACTGCTCAGAAGTCAGAAGAAGGAGGTGAAAGGAATAGTTATGCCTACAGTGAAGAGATCAGCCTGGTATGCACACTCTTTGGCTGTGCTCCAGGTCATGCTGTGCAGTAAGGTGGAGAAGGAGAGGAGGGAGGCAGTGAAGAGGATACTGGAAATCAGAGGTGAAGGAGATGAGGACACACAGGTAGGAGACTGCAGTGTCAGACCCAGGAAGACTCCTGACATCAACTCAGATGCCACCAAACTCTCGGAGCTTATTGACTGGAACTCTGGCGTGACTGAGCCTCCTCTGACCTGATCCCTCACCACTGCTGCAATCAAGGAGTTTCTGGATATACCAGTGGAAGTTCCTGCATGGCCCTCACACACACAGTCAGTAGAGAGGTGTGTAAGGATGACAACTGAAGCAGCACAACATGTTTACTCACAAGAGAGGAGGGAGGCGTACATCAGTGGCCAGGTGGCCAGTGGGGAGCTCATGTCCAGGAACAAGAGCAAGGCAGACATGGCATCCTTGGCAAAGTTCAAGAAACCTATCTATATTTCTAAGTTTTAATATTGAAATACAATCAAAATGTCTTTAATTGTATGTAATATATGTAAAATGTAGTTATATCCAATAAAAAAATACTTGCAAATATTGCTGATTTTTCATTAACTTCAACTTCAAATATATGTAGCTAGGAATGGTCAAATCTGGATTTTAAAGCCAAATTTCGATTTAACACATAAAAATGCATCATTTGGTCACTAGTAGTCTTTGAAAATCTAAAGATTTCACTTTGCTCCCTAAAATTGACAATCTCTATTACTCCAAGATCCCTGATTTGTGGATGTGGTGTTATCTGTTTGGCTTGCATAGTTTTGCACCCTTTTTCTTGTAGCTCTTTGTTATTACCATATCTTAGAAGTTGGAATTTTTCTTCGTTGAACTTCATATTGTTGTCTTTTGCCCACTGGAATAATGTTTCAATGTCGTTTTGTAACTTTCTTATGTCATCTTCGTTCGATATTTCTTTACATATCTTTGTGTCATCTTCGAAGCATGATACAATAATGTCCTTGATATCTGCATCAATATCTGCAATCATTATTATGAACAGCAAGGGAGCTAATACTGTCCCTTGTGGGACAGAGCTCACGACTTCTGAGACTTCCGATTTAACTCCGTTTACCACCACTCTTTGCGTTCTTTGTGTCAAGAAATTAAATATCCACCTTCCTAGCTTTCCTATTCGAAATTATTGAAAAATTAGTGAGATTATTTTTATTTTGCTGCAATATTAAGGCTAAGTTTACTTTAAATAGGCACAGTAATTATAGAAATAATAATGGCCTATTTAGACACTGTCAACATAGCTACAGACTTTTTCACTGTAGGCTGCAGTGGTTTTAAGGTTAAAATTTGGTCGGCAGCCAGATTTCTTACTATGGTCAAGCTAAATTCATCAAAATTAATTTAGACTTACCATAAATGAAGCTGCCAGTTGAATGTTACCCTTTCTGTTTCTAACTAGTCTATAAGTTTCATTTTGTTTCCATATTTTAAATTTTATTTGTTAAGTCACTATCCGGCACACTGCTAAGTTATTTATTCATAGGGGCTATTTCCCAGACATAGGTTTTTCAGTTTAAGTTAGGCTAGGGCTGTATTGCCCTTAAGTTTTTGTTTTTAAAGGTTTAATGTTTTGAAGGTTTTACTGAAGTTAAATTAGGGCTATATTACCCTTAAGTTTTAATAGAGGCTATTCCGGCCATTTTATTATTTAGTTAGGGTTGTTCTAGCCCTGTTCGAGTTTCTTCTAGGTACCTAGTTTCAATCTCTTACCTTAGTTAAGTCTTTTGATTAAACTACTTACACCTAGTTCTGGTAGGCCACTATTTAGTTAAGCCGTGTTTTAGTTTTTAGTTCAATTGAAGTAGTTAATTGGTTAATTGGTTAATTGGTTAATTGGTTAATTGGTTGGTTAGAAACAAGGGTTATTATTTTTTTTAGTTATTCTAAATCTATTTTGTCGTAAATATTTGTTTTGTTTATATTTTATTTGGAAATATATATGGTTATTTCTACACATCAACTTTTTTTAACATTCCCCGCAAGGGGAAAAATTTTATCCATAATTATATTCTTGGGATTTTTTTTTGTCCCACCACCATGATGATGAATGAAAATGACTTGCTCTACAGACAAGTTCCTTTTAGGTGAAATAGGAAAATGAAAGAGTCTTTTCTGTAGAACGTTAGTTCTAAGTTATAGCTATTTAAGTTATTTACAATTTTCAATTTGTGGTCTTCACAAAGATCCACTCTGTATTTTTCTTTGCAGTTCTTTCCGAAATCTAACTGCAGCTTGTCTTTGTGGTCGGGGTTGAGTACCGGCAGTATTAGTGTCAGGATGCTCTACAGTTCCTGATTCAGTGGAGGAATTTTCAAGTTCTTCCAGGTCAATATTCGGTTTATCAGTTATTTCAAGTGGGTATAACCGATATATGTGTTTTCTGGAGAGGTGACCATTAGGTGTTTTTACAGTTACATGCCTGATTATACCATCTTCATCTGGGTGTAATGTTTCAATTATAGCAATCTTCCAGAAGTATTTGGGATTCATGGAATTTTCATCTAAGAGGCATATTTCTTCTATTTTAGGTTCTTTACTTACTTACTTACTGGTTGTTTGTTTTTGGTATTCTTTTACTCTCAAACTACTCAAATATTCATGTCGTCATCTTTCTTTGATTTCCTTAGATTGTTTAACTCCCTTATGAAAGTAGTCCAGCATTTCCTTTCTTTCTTTGTGCTCTGTTGCTGTTATATAATCAGGGTCTACCTGATCACCTTCATTAGCAGCTTCTTGGGTATCACTGGTGGTTAAAAAGTTGAATTTGGTATTGTCATAGCCAAAAAGAAACTTGAAAGGAGTTAGTAGGTCAGAGGAAGGATCTTCATTTGAGTTGACATAAATGAGTAGTCTTGAATTAATTGTATTCATTATTTCAAGGACAATTGTTTTCAGTTCAGTTAAAGGGATTTTTCTTCCTTTTAGGGAGATATAGAGGGCTCTTTTGACTAAACCCACTATTCTTTCAACTATTCCTAAGGTTCTGGGTCAATAGGCTGCTGTAAATTTCCACTGGATACCATGATCAGAGAGGTACTGAGACAAAAGAACATTTTGAAACCAGTGTTTAAGGTAATCTTCAGATCCTTTGAAGGTGGATTGATTGTCTGAAACCAAAACTTTTGGAAGGGAGTACTTTAAGGACAAATGGTAGAGTTCTCTTAAAAAGGTTTTAGCAGAAAGGTCAGTGCAGATGTGAAGGCTGGTGAATCTGGTGGTGCAGTAAGTGACCAATAATAAGTAGACTTTCATGAATTGGTTATTCTCATCCTGGACAGAAATTGGACCAGCATAGTCAAGGGCAGTTTTTTCAAAAGGTTTTTCATAGCTTAAACGTTCTGTTACTAATGGTCCAGTAGTAGGAACCTCATAATCCATGGCAAAGTACTTTTTGGCAAAACAGACATTGTTTTAGAACCTTTTTAACTACTTGCCTTATTTTGGGGATCCAGAATTCCTGTCTGAGGAAATTGCATGTGGTAGCTAAGGTTGCATGACTGGCTTTTGCATGACATTCAGTTATGATTAACGTTGTTAAATGAGAATTTTCAGGCAGTAGTACAGGATACCTAGCAGAATAGTTAAGGTTGGTTGCATATTTATATCTCCTCATTGTTCTGACTAACCCTTCTTTATCAATGAAGAGTTTTACATTCTTTTGCAGCTTTGTTAGGTCCTCAACTTTTTCTCCTTTATTTAATGTGTTGATTATTTCTTTTTCTTTTGAGAAATGTTGTTGGTGGACCAGTTAGTTTCATCCAGTAGTTTGTGGCCTTAGTTTTGTAAGCTGTATGATTTTTCTTCAAAACAGCAATTTGTTCTTCCATTGTTAGGTTACATTTGGGGTTATATTTGTGAGTGCGGAAGTACTTTAAGTTTTCTATGAACCGTAGAACATAGGCAGTGATTCTGACCAATTTTTTCCTGTTAGAGAATTTTTCCATGTCTAACAAGGGATATTTTTCATTTATTTCTTTATAAGTTGTTTGAGAGACATTTATTGTTGTCTGTAAGGTTTCTTGGTGGATGTTAAGAATAAAGTTGGTTGGCCATTCAGTTTCATTTCTCAAAAATTTGGGGTCATGTTGGTAAAAGGGAAGAAGTTTTTGAAATTTCTTGAAAGATGTTGTTCTGGTGAGTGGGTCTGCTGGGTTGTCTTCCCCTGCTACATGTCTGAATTCCAGGTGATGGTTTAAGTTTCATGTTGCTTCCTGAATGTCTTTTACTCTGTTCTTTACAAAATGGATTTCATTTTTAGAGATTTTTGAGCAATCCAATTTAAAGCCACCTGTGAGTCTGCCCAAATTATTGTTTTGAAGAACTTTTGGTTTTCTGAGTTTTCTTCTAGGTAGGTTTCTTTAAGGTATTCTAGGACTTTGGTTCCGAGGCAGATTGCCATCAATTCCAAGTTGCAAATGGTCCAATTTTTTGCTTTGGGGTTGACTCTTGATTTAGCGTAAATTAGTTCTGATTTTCCATTTCCAACTAGATAGGAACTTACTGCAATTTAGGGCGGGTCGTACTCAGGTGACAACATGAATCTGAAGGAAATCCTACCATCAGGGGTGTCTAAATTATGTTTTTACATGGGGAATTCAAATATGAGCTTATCTTTTGGATAGGATAAATCTAACCTACATCATTTTGTATTTCTAAATTGCCAATTTTACCCTTTTGAACCCCTTTATAATATATTAAAAGATATAAGGTAAATCATTTATATTGACAAGGCCAAATCAACTTTACATATATTTATTAATAGGTGAACTGCATGTATATCACTGGATATAATTACAAAGATCATTCTCCTGACATCTTGAACTTTGCCAGGTTGCACAAATCCTGCTTTGACTCAGACTTGGACATCAGCTGCTGGTCTCCTGAGCCCTGATCCCTCCATCCCTCTTTTCCTGTGAGAAGTACTTAGCAGAAGCCTCAGTCACCATTTTAACAACCCTCTCAATGCTTTGTGTGTGGCAAGGCCAGTTGCGCACCTCCATGGGGGTGTTGATGAAGTTTTTCACCTCTGAGGTGCTTAGAGAGCAGGTGAGAGGTGGCTCTGACACACCTTCTGACCAGCTGATCAAATCACCGATGCTGGAAGCATCACAATTGATGTCAGGTGTCCTTCTGCTCCTAACAGAGGAGTCCCCCAGCTGAGTGTCCGGGTCCCCCTCTCCCTGATGGCCAGGATTCTCTCCACCCCTTCAATCCTCTCCTTCTGATCCTCAGAGCAGAGTAGTGTTTGGAGGATGACTTCACTGTGGGCATACCAAGCAGATCTTCTCACAGTTGGCATCACAATATCCAGCACCTCCTTTCTCTGGGACTTGAGGCAGTCCAGCTGAAAGAGGATGTGCCTAGGCCCTTCGATCCAGGAGTGCTTGACCTTCACGTTGAACCAACATGGGTAATACACTCCAATGATGAATTCCACAATGAATTGCAGAATCTTCAGGTTCTTTCCTTTAAGTCCGTGCTTTGACACCCAGAGCCTGAGAAGTCTGTTCGCTGTGGTGAGCCAGCGGCTGTGGTTTACTGGTCCTATCTCTAACAGAGCCAGCCCTGCAGGAAGTACTCCATCCCTGACTGCACAGACAATTTTATAGCCATAGTATTGATCAGTTGAGAGATCTTGAATGACCTTGTCAGGAAGCTTGATCAGTGGAGGGCCAACAGAGATTCGGGTGAAGTTTGGATTGATATCAAAGTCTGTAGCAGAATCAAGGAGCTTTCCTATTGGCCCGGATAATTTTTTGTCTGACAGAGTAGGGCCATCAAGGTCAACAATGAGATGGCGCAGGGGAAGTTCAACAGTGTGCAGGTTGCACACCAACCAGACCAGCTTTCTCCCCAGGTGCAGCTCCAGCTTCCGCATTACTCCAGCTTTCACACCAGTGTTGACATTTGTTGAGTCTCCTCCAATGGCCAACAAGGTCTTATCATAACCCCTCTCTTTCAGCCAGGCAAACAGGACCTTAGCAATCTTCTCCGCATGTGACTCCTCTTTAGTTGCTTTCTCTGGGGTAAAGTGGAACAGATAGTAGCTGCCAGGCTCACTAACAACACTATAGTGTTCTTCCTTGATCTTTGCGGGAAGCCCTCAGCTTCCATCATCACATTGGTCAGGTCAATCCGCCCATCAAAGAGGATGCAAGAGATCCCCCCTCCTCCCTGCACTACTTCTCGAACTGTTCCCCCAGCTCTCTCATCAACTTCTCCTGTGCTCTCTTGACCTTGCTCTTATCAATCACTTTACTTGTATTGTCTTCTGTGATGATTCCTGCGTCAATCAGAGCTGCTGTTGCTATCGCTGCAGTTGGCCTCAGCCCTATGCCATACCTTACACTAGCAAGGGCAATGTTTTGAATCTCATCATAGTTTTTCTGTACCTTTGCCGAAGCTGCTGGCTCAGGGTCAGTTTGAGGAAAGAGCTCAACTTCAGGAACAAACTCATCTTCATCACCAGAAAGGTGGCTCAGAAAATGGCCTTATGCGCGCCAGAAAACCGTCAAAATATTTCATATACCTAACTGTATGATAATTACAATTAAGTGGAATGGCACACCTTTTTATTTGAGTATTTAAATATTATTATTATTATATGAATTACATTATATGTGTTTATATGAATTAGTTAGACCAATGCTCTATGAGAGATAACGTGAGCAGCCATGATAGAAAACGTGAGAAGACATATTCTGGGGTAACTACAATAGTAAAATAATCAACAATTTAATAATAATCAACTGCAAAATGATGTAGGTTAGGGTTATCAGAATTAAATTGTTTCTTCAGAATTGTGTTCTATACACCAAAATATGTCATTTGAACACCCCTCTCCATTGATTTAAAAAAAATGCATAGTATGACCCGCCCTATTACTGCATACCCTTCTTGGCTGGCATCACAAAAGGTGTGGAGTTGAAGATTTTCCATGAGAGGTTTAGAATTTTCAAAAGCTTTTCTATGAAAATTCAGAAATTCCACCTTGCAAAGTTTTTTCCATTTACCCAGCATTTCTGGTTCCAGATATTCATCCCAATCTTTTTTGGTAGATGCTACCTTCTGCATGAAGAGTTTTAATTTAAACACTAAGGATGCAACAAGTCCAATTGGATCAAACAATGATTACACAGAACTTAGTATTTCTCTTTTAGTTTTGGCTTCTGAGTTCAAGTTCACGGTTTTTAGATGGAGTGTATCAGCATTTGTGTTCCAAACATATCCTGATAATTTTATGTTTTCTTTATCTTTTGAGGAGGCTATGTCATGTTTTTCAAATAGTCCTTGAAGTTTTGAGTGATTGGAGGCCCATTCATATTGCTTCAAATTATAATTTATTAAGGTGTTTGGTGTTTACACTACAGTATAATTGTTGGCATTAATTAGAACATTGTCCATGTTAAAGCGGTTAGCTAAGTAGTCCGCCAGTTGGTTTTGTTGTTCATTAAAAATGTTTTGGAGAGATTGTTGCAGTGAAAATGGACTGCTTTTGTTGCCAAAGGTAACTCTTTTATATTTATAGCAGATCAGGTTGTTGTCATTTGGAGCCAATTGGGTATTTTTTAACCACAAAATTTTGTGGGTATTGCAGTCAAATTCTGTTTGATATTTAAGTTGTAAATATGCTTTTTGAATGTCTCCAATCATCAAGTATTTACCATGCCTTAATTTGATGCACAATTTTGCCAAATGAGGTAGGAGTGAAGGGCAGTCGTCAGTAGCATCATTTACTGTTATTTCTTCTGGTTTGCTTTTACCCAAGGGATCTACTACAATCCTAACTTTAGTTGTTTGTACTCCAGGGCGAACTACTGGAAAATGAGGTAAAAAATTTTCTTGTTTTAGGCTTTCTGTTAGGGCTACTTCTTCTATTATTCCTTCCTGGAATTGTTGTTCAAGGATGTCTGAATAAAGTTGCATTAAGTTATCTTTTTTAATTTTTTGCAAGTGGACTTTAACCTGCTAATAGCATAGTTAAAGTTTGGTGAAATTTTATCTTTTTGGTCATTCCATGGTACCTTAACAGACAATCTTTCATCTTCTATTTTAACTTCCTTTTCGAAGTTTGCAATCAGATCTTTTTCTTTGTTTGAAAATGGTTCATCCCCAGAAATACCCAAGTTTTCTAGTTTGCTAAATTGTGCAATCTGGTGTTCAATTTTTTCTAGATCTTCATTAGAAGTTGTACTAGTAAGTAGAGGGTTGGTAATACAGAAGCTGATCTGATCTCTTATTGGTTTTTCTTTTTCAGGGTAGTAATCTGAAGGGAAACCCAATAAAAGTATTCCATAGGGAGATTTATAACAAGAGGCAGTATGAATCTGATGAGTGCTGAGGGCAAAAAGTTTGTGGGTTGCAGCCCCAAAAATTAACATGAAGTCGGCAACTTCATCAGCTTCAAAGTGATCTGCAAGCTGATAATTTAAGGATTTTAAATAAGTTTGAAGTTTCAGTAATCCCTGAACTTCATATTTAATATTAATATCATCAATTATGATGGCTTCTATTTCTTGGTAGTTTCCAGGGTTTCTAGAATCCTCCAATTTAATTATAGCTACTTCATAATTGGTTGTTTCTTGTTGGCTATAAATCCTGTTATGGTTATGGATTCATCGTAGTGTTTAGTTGGAAGATTCAATTTTTTCACAAGTTCATTGGTAATGTAGTTGGCTTGACTACAATTATCCAAAAGTGCTCTGCATTTAATGATTTTTCTGAGTTTCTTATTCTCATCTGCATGGAAGGAAGTAATGCCACTTCTTGATCAGTGTTTTTTAAACTTAATAAGTTAGTAACTTGTTTCCCTTGTTTTGAGTTTTCTTTTTGGATAGCTACTTCAGTACTGGTTTTGGTTTTCTTATCTTCCTCTGGTTTTCCTTTTTGTTTGGTACAAAGGAAGGATAAATGGTTAGAAAACCTACAAAATGAACAGGGTGGAAAGAAATGGGGCATTCTTTGGCTTGGTGTTTAGATGAGGTGCATTTAGTACAATAATTTAATTTAGCAAGTTTTTTCAGTTTATCCCAACTTTCAGGGAAAGAATCACATTTTGAGATTCTGTGTGTGTTTTTCTTACACAATTTGCAGTAAAGTTCTCTCTGGTCAGTATGTTGAGCTCTTCTTGAGGATTGTCTTTGGGTGGAAACTGCCAGAGTAGCTGTAGTTTGGCCAATACCATGGTTTTCTGGCTGGTTCTGGAGAGAAGTTTCTTTTTGTTTAGGTATTAAGGTGGTTAATTCACTTTGTTAGATCAAAATTAACATTAGCTAAGGTTTTGGTAGCTTCAGCAATGGCTTCTTTAAATTTATCAAAGTGGTCATAGAGTTTAAAACCACAAGTTCTTAAAAATTCCTGAGTTTCTTGACTTAGTTTATTATAATATACATACAAGAGTATATCTTCTAATTCTAATTTTTGAGTTTGCATTAAATTTATGGTAGAGTGCATATCTGCTTGAAAGTCATGAAGTGATTTAAAATCTTTGGTTATTTTGGATTTGGTTAAAAGTGATTTTATTATGGAGAATTTAATTTGGCCTGGTGTTGCATAACAGCCCTCCAACTGCTGCCATGCTTCTTCATAAGATGTTTTACTCTCTTGCATGCAGTTTATTTGAATGGCAGGGTTTCCACTCAAATGTTGTTTTAGGTAGGCAAATTTCTCTTGTTCAGAAAGACCTATGTTATCATAAATGTTTCTGAATGAGGTCTTAAAGTTTTGAAATTTAGAGGGATTTCCATCAAATGGTAATATTTGAAGCTCAGGAATTTTAGTACCTATTCTTGGTTTAGGTTTGGCTTCGGCATTTTTTTTTTTAGTTGTTAATGCTTGTACCATTTGATATTTCAATTTGGTAATAACTGTTTTTTTCATCTAGTTTTTCTTGTTTAGCCTCTGAGAAGCCTTCGGAACAAACATACATTAAGGATTTCCTCATCTAAATTTTGTAACTTGTCCAGTTGTGAGGACAAAAGCCGAGCATATGAATTTTTTTGTTCCTCAGTCCAATCATCCAATTTTCTTTGATTGTAGCTAAAAGTTTAGTAGCTGAGGCTCTGATTGCTCCCTCTTTTTTACCAATTTACTAGTTTCAAGTGCTTCCACATCACTTCCCAACCATGATGATACTGTCTCCATACTTTTTCCTGGAGTGGCTTCAGTTTCATTAGCCATTTTTTAGGTTTAATATTATAAATGATATTATCAATGATATTATAATTAAATTTTCAGATTATGTAAAAAATTTAATTCACTGGATTTAAAACTATTGTATCAGAAATAAAACAAAAAAGGGTAACAACTTCTCGACTGCCCACCCGGGGGCGCCATATTGAAAAATTTATTGAAAAATTAGAGAGATTATTTTTATTTAGGTGCAATATTAAGGCTAAGTTTACTTTAAATAGACAGTAATTATAGAAATAATAATGGCCCATTTAGACACTGTCAACATAGCTACAGACTTTTTCACTGTAGGCTGCAGTGGTTTTAAGGTTAAAATTTGGTCGGCAGCCAGATTACTAACTATGGTCAAGCTAAATTCATTAAAATTAATTTAGACTTACCAAAATGAAGTTGCCAGTTGAACGTTACCCTTTCTGTTTCTAACTAATCCATAAGTTTCATTTAGTTTCCAGATTTGAATTTTATTTGTTAAGTTACTATTTGGCACACTGCTAAGTTATTTATTTATAGGGGCTATTTCCCAGACCTAGGTTTTGCAGTTTAAGTTAGGCTAGGGCTGTATTGCCCTTAAGTTTTTGTTTTTAAAGGTTTAAGGTTTTGAAGGTTTTTACTCAAGTTAAGTTAGGGCTATATTGCCTTAAGTTTTAATAGGGGCTTCAGCCATTTAATTTAGTTAGGGCTGTTGTAGCCCGGTTCGAGTTTCTTCTAGGTACCTAGTTTTAATCTCTTACCTTAGTTAGTATTTTAATTAAGCTACTTACACCTAGTTCTGGTAGGCCACTATTTAGTTAAACAGGGTTTTAGTTTTAGTTAATTGCAGTAGTTAATATGAGGTTTAAAGGTTGACTTTAAGTTGCCCGGTTAGTTGGGGAACACAGAATTTTTTATAAAAAAATTAGCCCACTTGATTTAGCAGTCAAAAATTTTTTTTTTTTTTAAACTTTTTCTTTATTTTTAATTAATTAGGGAAACCCAACTTCACTAGTTGGTTGGTTAGAAACAAGGGTTATTATTTTTTTAGTTATTCTAAATTTATTTTGTGGTAAATATTTGTTTTGTTTATATTTTATTTGGAAATACAGGGCTATTGAAATTGATTCACCCGATTTCAAATGAGAATATTTTTTAATGTTACAAATACAGAGTGATTTGTGATACATACATCAACCAAAAGAAAAACTGTCCAAATTTTGTCTCTCACCTCGTAAATGCTCTATGTGACTTCCCCTAGTTACACGAGCAACGTCGACACGATAGTCGAATTCCTCCCATACTCGCTCCAGCATGTCTGTTGTCACTGACTCTACGGCAGTAACAATGCGAGTTCGGAGCTCATCCAAAGATGGGGGCAACGGTGGCACATACCACAGTATCCTTAACGTACCCCCAAAGTAAGAAGTCGCACGGTGACTCACGCTGCACTGTGACTACCGATTTACAGCTCGAAAACTGCAACACACAAAACGCCTTCTGCTGTGCGGACGCCATTTTCACACTGACTGTTTGTTGCTAGGCTAGACCACGGCGTGACTTTAGAGCCCTCTCGCGGTGATCATGTAAAACTCGGAGATTTCCTCTTTCATGAGGTGTATGCCCAGTTGATGCACGGAACGGAAGTATTCTCAGTTGAAATCGGATGAATCATTTTAAATAGCCCGGTATATATATGGTTATTTCTATACATATCAACTTTTTTAAACAATTCCTGTATTCTTAAGTTTGTGTGCTATGATTCCATGGTCACATGTATCGAAGGCTTTAGCAAAGTCCGTACATCAATGTTTTGTCCTCGACACAATGTTTCTAATATTTTCTCCTGGTGGTCTAGTAGCTGTGACAGGCATGATCTTCCCGCCCTGAAGCCATGTTGATTTGGGTTGTACAAGTCTTTTTCTTGTTGGTAGTAGGTAGTTTTGCCCCTAATTATACGTTCAAAACACTTTATAAGGTATGAGGGGAGAGCCACTGGCTGATAATTTTTGGGCATTGCTCTGTTACCACCTTAAATAGGGGAGCAATGTTCGCGTTCTCTAAGGGGAGTGGAATTTGTCCTGTGTCGAGTGATTTCCTCTATAGTAAATATAGCGGTTTTGCAATACTCTCTTTGCATTTCTTCAGAAATGTGGAATTCCATGTGTCTGGCCCTGGCGCTGAATTGTCTCGCATCTGTGATAAGGCTGTAATTACATCTCCTTCCGTGAACTCGAAGTCCATTAATAGGTTTGTGCTGGAATTTGTTCTTGGTTGATCTGTATCTATGTCGAAAAATTCGTCTGGGTTTTCCGCTTCCATCTCGGACTTAGGGGTGCTAAACACAGATTTAAATTGTTCCCTAAGCAGTTCGCTTATTTATTTCGGGTCATTTGTGTATTCGGCCTCCCCGTTTATCAACGTTCCAATACTCTCCTTACACTGCATTTTCCTTTTCGCAAACGTGTAGAAGTATTTTGGGTTAATTTTATGTTTTCTGCTACCTTGTTTTCCTCCTCGTTCGTCTTATGTATGAATGCTTCCTTTAGGTCCATTTCTATTTCGCCAAGTTTCCCTTCTAGTTTGAGTCTCTTTGCAACAGTTTTGCATCTGTGGAGATGTTTTACGGTTTGTCTTCGTTGCCTGAATAGTGTCCTGATTTTCCTCTCGAGCTTGCTACGTTTTCTTTTCTGTCTCTCTGGAATATGTTTCAGTATTGTAGGTTTGGTTTCAGTCTCTATTATACATAGTATTTCTTGTGGAGTCTTCTCGTGAAGTAGCAATTCCCAACTCACCTCCTTTAAATCTGTATTTACGTTTTCCCAATTTATTTTCTTTGAATTTATGTTTTAGCCTTCAAATATTCCACCTGCCTCTCTAGGATGGTTTTCGGACCTCTGGGTGCTAACTTCACTTGTATATCGATAAGGTTATAGTCGGAGAATTTTGTGTGCGTTACTTTTTTATTTATTATTATCTCGTTGTTATTTGTCCAGATTAAATCCAAAACGTTCTCCTTCCTCATGGCTTCACAGATTTCCTGGGTAAGGGCGTAATGCTCCATAATATCTAATAGCATTGTTGTTTGGGTTCTATCGTCTTTAGTAATGTTGGCATGAAACTTCTCAATATATATATAACTTCGTCATTTTTATTCCATGATATGATGGGAAATTAAAATCTCCAAAAATTAGAATATTTGTTGCTGGAGTTTCAAGTAATTTTAATAAGTTTTCTATTTCATTTGTAGCAAATTGGAATTAACTTTTTGTGGTGCTTGGTGCTCTGTAGATGTTCATAATGGTTAGGTTCAGTTCTTTTACTTCTAATATAATAACTTCAACTGTGCTGTTTGATTTGTTTACCTTCACTTCACATATGTATGTGTTTTCCACGTAGATACAACACCCTCCCCCTCGTCTAGCCACTCTATCTGCTCCGTATATGTTGTAGTCCAGCAATGCTATTTCATTATTCTCGTTGCAGTTTTCACAGCCTTTTTCGCACTTATGTAAGTGTGTTTCCGTTAGGTATATGATATCTATGCTGGTTTCCGTAGCTATATATATATATATATATATATATATATATATATGTAAAGAACGACGCTTGTGTAGAAGAAACGTCCGCATAAGATGGGGAGAGAGAACGAGTAAATGAAAAATGAGGCACCTCCCAGGAATGGAACCCGGGATCATCCAATTGCCGGTCGGATATGCTAACCACTGCACCAAGCTCCCCGATCAGTCACATCTCGTAATTCTCCTACATACGAGCGGAATCAAATGCCCTAAGGGGGCACCTTCTCATGCCGTACATATGTACATTTTAACTGTAAATAACACACAGTATAATTAATGTAAAGAACGACGCTTGTATAGAAGAAACGTCCGCACAAGATGGGGAGAGAGAACGAGCAAATGAAAAATGAGGCACCTCCCAGGAATGGAACCCGGGATCACCCTATTGCCGGTCGGATATGCTAACCACTGCATCAATGTCCACGATCAGTCACATCCCGTAATTCTCCTACTTACGAGCGGAATCAAATGCCCTGAGGAGGCACCTTCATTTGCTCGTTCTCTCCCCAGCTTGTGCGGACGTGTCTTCTACACAAGCGTCGTTCTTTACATTAATTATAATGTGTGTTGTTTGCAGTTAAAATGTATATATGTACGGCATGAGAAGGTGCCCCCTCTAAGGCATTTGATTCCGTTCGTATGTAAGAGAATTACGAGATATGACTGATCGGGGACCTGGGTGCAGTGGCATATCCGACCGGCAATTGGATGATCCCGGGTTCCATTCCTGGGAGGTGCCATATTTTTCATTTCATATATATATATATATATATATATATATATGTATACACACAATATATATATATATATATATACACATACAATATATATATATATATATATATAATATTTATATATACACACAACATATATATATATACAATATATATATATATATATATATATATATATATAATATATATATAATATATATACACAGTATGTATATATGTTGTAGTGATTTCCATTCCTTCTTTTTTATAATTCATTATTTTCTTTCCTTTCTATTATCACTTGTTTTCTCTGTCTTTATAGGGACGCAGCTGACGGTTGAGCCGGTGGGCGCTATTAAATTCGAACAAGGCGAGGGAGACGGGGGATTAATTATACACTTAATTACACTTTACTGACTTTTATTTATACCGAAACACTTTTAGATAAACGGGGGAATTAACGTTAGCATTTTAATCGGAGAGAGACACGAAAGAATAATCTAAATTTGAAAAAACATCTTAATACCAAAAAACACCTTATTAGGCAACGGCCGTCCGATCACTGCAGGGCATTTCTACCTAGCCTCCGCTTGGGCAGCTTTTTAGTGTTGCCAACTAGTATTTTATAAACAAACCATTATTTAACGTAATTACATTTCTTATTAGATATTATTATCTTCTTTATTAAACAAACATTATTAATTTCTTAGAACCAAAGCATTTTAATTCTTAATTAGACATTAGTACACTCACATTACCCCCTTGAAAATAAGTTTTACACTAGGAAAATTTATTAATATCTTTTAACAAATTTATTTATTTAGCAGTTTTTTTTCCTTTAAGTTCAAAGTTAGAATACACAAGAAATCATTTCCATTACAAATTCCACACATTAGATATTTTGTATCATTTTACAAAAATCGAAAAAAAAACTATAATTTTCACATTTGCATAAAATGACATTTCACACTAATAATCAAATTTACAACCTGTAACGAATCTGTTACGTGACAAATAACGGATAACTTTCTGAACACTGGTTACACAAATTTCAAGTTCACAATCTATTCCAGCGATTCCTCCTCAAAGGTCGCTTTACATTCGAAACAAATATTCCTATAGTTATACAGTTACTATCAGGGCAACATTGAAGAAACAAGAAAATGTTTATATAAAATACTGACCAGAGCGCACATACTATTTCACGAAACTAAACAAATATGGGCAATAATCGCACCCTTTCACTTATAATTTCATTACATAATAATCAGTACATTAATTTCTGGACGTTGTTTTCATCACAATCCGCAAGCTAACAACGGACTTCTTCAATTCGCAGCTCTTCTGCTCACTTCGCTAGAATGCAAGGGGTTGCATCACCATGCAACAGGTCAGCCCGCTTGAGGTTGGCTCCGCTTTCTCTTCAAATGACGAAAAAAAAACAAGAGACGTCCAATTCTAAGAGGATCAGGGGATAGAGATATCTGAAAGTGGAACCACGCACCGAAATTGGACGGAATTTGCAATTCTAGAGGTCGACGAAGAAACTCGCCTCTCTCATCTCGACTTTTGTCGGTGAACGCTGCTCTTCCTACGTCCAGCTGAAAGACTCTCTTACTGCCAATAATCAAACGATCACTTCGCCGTAAGCGGTTTCACAACGAACCTACTGTATGTCTGTATGGACAGTAAAGCCTTAGAGTTTAGACACTTGTTCAAACTCTCGTGGTTTGCCTACCGAGTGTTAAAACACATATTTAGCGAAGCATCGAGCAGCGGGACCAGCGACTGCCCGAAAAATACCAGTAGACCATCTTTGACCGAAACTGTCCTGCCAAGTCCCTGCGCATTCAGTTTCTCTTCTCTCACTCTTCTCACTTCCCGTCTCTTCTCTTCTCTCTCATCTCTTCTCATCGGTCTCATTCGGGTCAATTAAACTCAATGGATGGAATTCGGATCCAACTTAGTTGCTTCCAAATCGAGCCTCTCGAAATTTTGAAAAAAAAAATATCAAAGTTTATACTGCTACTGATTATCACTTTTCATATTTAATTTACAAATTTACTCGACACTTCACTTCGAAACAATAACTATAATTTGCTCTGGCCAAATTCACGGAAAACTATTACAAATTTTACAGAATTCACAAAAATTTAATCACGCCCTAGCTACCAATAAGGTCACTTATGGCAGGTACATCGGAAAAGATAATAAAAAATCATGAAACGCAAAGAAAACAATACTGCATAGTAGAAAGATAAAAGCGCCCCTACATAGTAACCATTACTATAATTTAAAAAATATTATTATTCAAACTACCTTCAGAAATTACATCGATACATTTAAATACAAAAGACAAAAATGAAACCCAGAAATTTCATGTCATCAATTCCAAAAATCATGAATCCTCTTACACTTTGGGTGGGGGGCACACATAGATACCACAAAAACGTTACTCGCCATCTAGAAGGCTCCATTGCTGGTCAACACTCAAAATAAAGTTTCAGTTGCACGAGTAAACCCAAATGAAGTTTAAAAAATAACACAATTTTCCAAAACAGAATAATTAAACATAAAAAATTTAAATATCAATACCGAAAAGTAGTTTAATATACTAATTCCAACCTGCAACGCTAAATTTCATAGGAAGAAAACTCGTAATTCACAAATTACATCTGAGACAACTCTTTCCTAAAACACAAAACCCAGTATGGTTTGTAAATCATAAGAATTCCAGTAATTTATCGTTTCCAAGTGAAGTAAATAAAATTTACATTGTTATTCTAAATATAAACAGATATTATGAGCCCAAAACGACAGCGCCACTTACTACGTAAACAAAATTAAAACAAATCATTGCATAATGAAGTGTGTTCACTTTGTTTGTAAGCGAACCTCTATAAAAATATTCCTAACCGAATGAAACTGCATTACATCATGACATAGTTTTGTAATATTTTCTATGTAAACGCGCGAACGTAAAAAAAACTTTTCATTTTTTAATATCTAAAATATAATGTTAAACAAAAAACACTCCTTAACACAATAAAATATAATTTCAGAGTAAAAAAATTTAAACAGCCTAACCATACAAAATATCACTCGGAATTGTCCTGAAAACGAAAGAAAGAAAAAAATAAACAACAATTAACCCACCTATAAACATATAAAAATTAATGAATATATAAAAAAGGTCAAAAAACAGAAATTGACTTATCCCAAAAATTTACAAAAACAATTCCTGGATTTTAATTAAACAAATTTTTATCTTTTAAAATAAATTTAGCTTACTTTGAAGTCTCACAATTTATATACAGCAAGCATATAACCCTAAAGCGTCCGAATTTGACCCAGTATAAATTAGTGTCTTTAACGATTATTTTTCGACTTTGAACCTAAAAATACAATGATCTACCTTAAACTAGAACGCGAAAAGCGAAAAAGCAAAGTTGAACTACAAAGCGATCCTTAAAAGTATACACATATGATGGTCATGTGTCATCTGCAAACCTAAAACGATTTAGTTGTTTTAATAAAAATAAGCCGTGTCGCCTGCAAACCTAAAACGATATACATCTATCGAGGAATAACCTTAAAAACTGTCTATTACATACTAGAAATTTTTTTTACTCACTTATTTAATCTCATACAATGCTTTACTATATATATATATATATATACACACACACATGCATATATATTTTTATTACCTAGAAATGCATTACAATATACGGACCACCCTTTGAAACCATATTAAATGCATATTTAATTTTCATGACACTAAAATAATTTACTGTCATATAAAGGTGAATTTTGTTTATTAATCATTATTATAATTATTATTATTACTAACACAATTATTTCAAATGCCGAAAACATGAACACAAACAAATTTTTAAACACAAAAGAGGCAGGCTGTATTAAAGAGTAATAAAAGTTGAAGGAAAGAAAAAAAAAGAAATGAGTCATCGGACAGTAAATTCCAATTTTTAAATCTCTCTCTCCGACTGAACGAAGCGAAATCTAAAGAAAACGAACTGAGAATGAATCAATGAGAAAAGAAATATGACTCGAATTAAATTTCTGACTCAAACTGAGTCGCGACAGAGTCCGACTCAATGAAAATAAATTTTTGAGTCGAAACGGTTTGAAACAGTCTAGACTCCAACAAGAGAAAAAAAAAATACAAAATTTTGACCATGAAATTTGGAAGGGACGCTACGAGGATTTCGAAAGTGAGGCGCCATTTTGAAATACAGTTTCAATGAATTGTTAAGGAATGGAAATCGAAATTTGCTTGCAAATGCGTTAACACAATGCATCTTACTATTTAAATAATGGAAACAGAATATTTATTAATGCTATAAAGACTATATTAAACGGGTAGCAAAACTTTTGACCGAAATATAAGGCGACGTGGGAAAGCCCGGATCTTTTCCGTTTGACACACCTGGTTCGATTTTATTTTAAATTTCTACACAGACGTAGTTTTGCATGCCGATTACGAAAATCAGAACCATTTTTTGGAGAAATTAATAATAAAAAAGTTACAACTAGCCTAAGACCCGCCCTTCGTGCGGGTCGCGGGTAGCAAAAATTAACCAAACTATCACGGCTTAACCTTACCAATCGTCAAGGGCGTACAATTAACCTAAAAAAATAAATAAAAAACAATATCACGACTTAACCTAAACGTTCCTGAGCGTGACCGACAAACGTTCCTCAGCGTGACCGACTGACAAACTGAGCGGGACGGACTGACTGACAGATATTCCTGGGTGTTTATAGTATTAATAAATAAATAAAAAAAAATTTATTGTTTTTTATTTATTTTTTAGGTTAATTGTACGCCCTTGACGATTGGTTAGGTTAAGTCGTGATAGTTTGGTTAATTTTTGCTACCAGCGACCCGCACGAAGGGCGGGTCTAATAAAATACTTTAAAGGGTTGTAACTTTTTTATTATTAATTTCTCCAAAAAATGGTTCTGATTTTCATAATCGGCATGCAAAACTACGTCTGTGGAGAAATTTAAAATAAAATCGAACTATGTGTGTCAAACGGAAAAGATCCGAAAGCCCTTATATAAATATAAAGGAACACCGCGTAGCCACCAAAATATAGTGATTAAACTTTTGTAGGTTAAACTTAAAACCTTCTTATTTTAGTTTTTATAACTATTTTGCCCGTTCTTCTATTCAATTTCTCTTTACCTTTTATCATTCTCTTTACACTCGCTTCGCTGTACTTTATAAATACAGGTAGACGTGGCTATGGGCGCCATTATAATTCGAACCAAGGCGATGGAGACGGGTGATTAATTATACACTTAATTACACTTTATTGACCTTTATTTATACCGAAACACGTTTTGATAAGCGGGGTAATGCGAGGGTGGAATTATCGTTAACTTTTTAGCCGAAGAGAGAGACAAAAGAATATTCTAAATGTATACACAAAAACACCTTATTAGGATAACAGCCTTCCGATAACTCAAGGGCATTTCTACCCAGCCTCCGCTTGGGCAGCATTTTAGTATTTTAGTGTTGCCAACTAGTATTTTATAAAAAACCATTATTTAACGTAATTACATTTTTTATTAAATATTATTATCTTCTTTATTAAACAAATATTATTAATTTCTTATAACCAAAACATTTTAATTCTTAATTAGACATTATTACAATGTATACAGTGTGTGTATATATACAGTATATATATATATATATATATATATATATATATATATATATATATATATATACACACAGTGTGTATATGTATATATATATATATACACATATACACACACACACAGTATATATATATAATATATATATATATATATATATATATATATATATACTATATATAATAATAAGTTATTCACTCCTAGTAATACTCTTTTTAATGGCCTCAGTCAGACTCAAATTAAATTCTCCTCGAAATATCGTGTTTTAATAATCTTTTCTTATTTAATAGTAACCTTTACAGCCAAATTGATGCGGTAGCTGCGGAGTCCCCGTTGAACCCAACAGGAGCAAATGCATTTCTTTGCCATTTTGCCATTACAGAAGATACGTGGATGACACTTTCTTAATATTTAAACATCCTTCTCACGTAAAACTTTTTCTTCATTATCTAAAGAAACAACATATTAATATTAAGTACACATGTGAAAACGAAACAAGTAATAGTTTACCTTTCCTGGATGTTTTAGTTAAACGGACTAATAACAAGTTCCAGTCCTCACTATTTAGAAAACAAACTTTTACTGGTTTGGGAACCAATTATTTAAGTTGTATGTTTTATAAATATAAGATTAGCGCTATACTAACATTATTAACAAGAAGTTAACCCATTTGTTCAGATTACTTTTCATTAAATGAGGAATTTCAATTTTTATGACAGTACTTTATTGATAATTACTACCCTTCTAATCTTTTTGACAACCAATTACAGAATTTTTTAAATAACACTTTTAATACTAAACTCCCCATAACCACAGTACACAAAGAAACCAGATATATTAAATTACCTTTTATGGTTATTTATCATTACGTATTCGAAGTGAAGTGTCGAAACTGCTTAAATCTATTTATCCCCAATTAAATTTTAGATTCGCCCTCGTCAGCCCACTTAAATTATAAAAATTTTAAAAGTTCAAAGACAAATTCCCCAAAACTGTATGCCCTAATGTTGTTTATAAATACACGTGCGACAGCTGTAAGGCTGCGTATATCGGCAGCACTAAACTCCAACTGGAGGCACGCCTTTCTCAACATTTGGGCTTATCCGTCCGTACCAACCGTCCCCTCAATAGCCCACCATAATCCGCAATTAGAAACCATAGTAGTGAAAACAACCATCCCATTCACAAACCTCAGTTCGAAATTCTAACAAGATCCAATAACCTTACAGAACTCCGAATTTTAGAATCTTTGTGTGCATATATATATATATATATATATATATATATATATATATATATATATGATCCAGAGATCAAATCACCAACGTTTCCAAAAGCCCTCCAATTCATAGAAACTAGTCATTTCCCAGCCTCAACCGAACCACCAACCAAATAGATCACGACCACAGGGTCAACCACACTATTACCCGATGTAGACTCCAATACAATCAGCAAGGTCGGGTGGTCCTGTACGTAGCCTTACCCATCGAAGAATCAGTTTCCTCAGAGTACAGTTTCTAAGAAAACCCTCCAGTGTATGGTGATCCCATAGAATATGACACAGGTCCTCCCATAGAAGACAGTTCAAGCCCTTTTTTAGATCCCACTGTGGAGGCAGCAGTTCAGCCTACTCCCTCCTAGATAGCAATTAAGAACCCAAATACACACACAAACGACCCATCAGGATAATAGGTGCGAACCTACTGGACTTAATAATGAATTGCAGCACAGACAACCGAGATTTAACCGCTCTCCTAGATACAGGAGCACTTGCGACATTAATTAAGAAACAATGTGCAGATGAGTTACAAAAAGTACAAATTATAAATATGAAATTAAGGCACCTTCCTGTCAACTTAGAGGAGTTACAGGCACACCCATACCTACATACGGAGAAATTTAATTATATTTAGAAGTTGGTAACGCGGTATACCCCGCAAAATGTCGTATAGTGGATGCACTCGCCACCTTTCAGACAGATATCTTATTAGTATGGATTTTTTTCAACCGGAATGAATGGGAAATTTACCCAGCTGGAAAATTAGTTAAGTATAGAAATAGGACACACCCTCTCCATGAGAATAATAGACAGCTTAATGCGTACAGAATCAGTTCATTCCGGATTTTCGAAAGAAATAGGAAACTCAATTCAGTTTATAGCAGTTGAAGCCAGTCGGTTGCATCCAGAGGGACAACCGCCCCAGAAATCAGCCCCCAGAGTAATTAGTTCCAGTTGTTGAATCCAGTAGGATCAACACAGTCAGTTTCCAGTCAGTTAGTCAGTCAGTTTCCAGTCAGCCAGTCAGTTTCCAGTCAGCCAGTTTCAGTTAACTCAGTAGTTGGGATTTGAAATCCAACTGAAACGATTTGTAAGCCAATAAGACAAATTTTAATCGCCAAGCCAGAGTCAGATTCACAATTTTTCATATGCCCTACAGAGCATATAACAGTAGCACCTTATGAGAAGATTTGTTTCCTAACAAGAGTAGTAAACAGTAAATGAAAACTATTAGAGTCAGATCGTACTCTTATTACAGAGAAAAGTAATTTCAAAATAGATGTTGTTATTGCCCAAGTTCTTAATCATAGTCAGAATTCAGCTATCCCTGTTGTTTGTTTGTTTAAGAAAAGGAAAAAGCCCTATTGAATTAACTTCAAATCAGAGAATAGGAACTGTTTCCACAGTAGAGATAAATTCAGATTCCCCCCACAAGTACTATAAATCGTGTTTCCAGTTCCTTAGAGTTAAACCCTTCAGCATTAGAAGAAGAATATAAGAAATATCTGGAGGACTCCCTTCAGAGTCACCGGCCTTACAGGATCTCAAACTACTGGAATCACTTTCTCGACGACGTTCTCTATCTTCCGGCGTAAAGTGTGTGTGGTGTAGTGTCTTCTAAAAAAGAGTTATTGCTGTTAAAATTGCTCTCCGCGAAGTGCTATAATAATTATAATAATTTATTTTGTAGCACAGTCATTAAACTCATCAACCGATGAACATGAAAAAGGGAAGGACAGGACCGGAAATAATTTCATTATATACTTCCAATCCCAAATTGTTGGACAAATTAATAAAGAAAATAAGATACAAAAAGAAATGAGAGTATTAAACAGCACATTTTGACCAAAGATAATAAGAAACTGATAGGAAGGAGCTAAAAACCTCAACGTATGTCGACAGTTTGCAGCTGACGAGGAAGCTTCTAACAGTGGTTGTATCCTCCAGCGCGGGACACGTCAACGCGAAGAAGAGGCGACGTCAAACCGAAACATCATCGAGCTGGTGGCCAAACTTCCTCAAATACCCGTGCAGCGGGCTGTCTAGGGTTGGCCAGACTGGCAGTCGACGGCCTGTTGCGTGGCACGGTCAGAGTGCCGATCGGCTCCCGGGGCCGGACCTATACCAGCGTGCTATTTTTTTCATTTACGGGGAGCAATTGTGTGCTCTCCGATCTACTCTTACTCTCCAGTGGCATTAAGACTAATCCAGGCCCCTCTACAACTTACACATGTCACCATACACAACGATATACACACAATAGGACCATGAGACACATACAGAAGCATAATATTAACATATTACAGTACAACGTAGATGGCCTCACAAACAAAATCATGCAATTCGTACACAAACAAAACATTCACATAGCACTTATACAAGAAACAAAAATAAAACGCACACACAAAACACACACCATCCCTGACTTCACGGCAATCCGTCAAGATCGTACTGGGGGTAACGGGGGTGGACTCATCACTTACATACGTAAAAGCATTAGCTACACTGATGCCACCCAAAACTTTACAAACACAGTCCAAGCAGATAACACGATAGAAATACAGGCAGTTGACATTAAAACACGCACAAAACACAACACCACACTCATCAACATTTACATCCCACCAGATAGTTCACCTTAGGCGCCAGCCAATTACAATCCACTGTTACAAAATCTGGCCTCTCTCACTAATATTATCTTAGGAGGAGACTTCAACGCTAAAAACACTAGTTGGTACCTGCACAACCAAAGCAACACCAGAGGCGCCAACATAGCCACACAACTAAACAGCCTCTTCATTCTTAACAATACAGAAGAACATACACACATACCACATCAAGCAGGATACTCAAACTCCTCCCCAGACATAACGTTCTGTTCCCCCTCACTAGCAACACATACACATTGGAAAACAGAAAAACAACTGTCATCAGACCACCTGCCCATCATCATTACAACACGTTCTACACTCTGCCCCAACAGCCTGAGGCACACTTACAGAAATGACAAGAAACAGTATAGAAAACACACACACATACACACCTAACCCACAAAGCACTGACACGACTCGGTCCGAATGCGGTCCAGGTGCGAAGCCGCAGATCGGATCGAGTTAACTTAGCACGATTCCGATGTGGACATAACCCCAATTTACAGACATATAAACACAGACTACACAACTCCACAGACGACACCTGGCACCTGTGCTAGGACACACCACAAACAATTATGACAGACTGTACCGCTCTAGCACAACACAGAACACAACACAATATCACTAGTGCGCTGAACCTCTGGTCCACTCCGGAGAGGGCGATCGGTTACCTGCGTGACGCCGGCTTGCTCGATCAGGGTGGGCTGATCGGCTAAACAACAACAACAACAACAACTGGAATCACTTCTCGATTTCCTGATAAGAAATATAGATGTGATTGCCCTAAAAGGAGATCCTCTGGGCCGAACTACAGTAATTTGGTCCCTTTCGAAATCAAGCTGGAACCCAATTCCAAACCCATGTTCATTCCTCCCTATAGGTTTCCACATTCCCAATTAGTCACTATTGAGGAACACATGAACATGTTGGAGCAGGATGTCATTCATCCTTCAGCTAGTCCCTGGTCCACTCCTATGATTTGTGTCTCCAAAAAGAAAGGAACATTTTGTCCTTGTATAGATTTTAGACGCCTAAACCACATTACCATCCCAGACCGTTTCCCTGTTCCAAACATGCAGGAAACAATTCTGAACGTAGGGAGAGCTAACTTTTTTCATCCCTCGGTTTACCATCCGGTTATTGGCAAATGGAGGTCAGTCCCGAATCTCAGGCATTGACTACTTTTTCCACTAACCGAGGCCGTTACGAATTCCAGGTTTTACCTTTCGGAGTCCGAAATGGGCCAGCTAATTTCTCTAGGTTGGTGAATATAGTACTTTCCGACCTATTAGGTGTTGAAGCTCTCGTCTATCTTGACGATATTATCGTTTATAGTTGGGATATAAAAACACTTTCAACGTCTTCAGAATGTGCTATCACGCTTGAGAAGAGCACACCTTAAAATGAAACTTGCAAAGTGCAACTTTTTACAGGAATCCCTTGTATACCTAGGATTTCTACTACCATCCACAGGAATTAAACCTGATCCAGCCAAACTTGAAGCACTGGAAAGGTACTCTGTACCTAAAACCATCGACGACGCTTGTGCATTCATTGGATTTGTCGGGTTCTATCGAAATTGTATTCCCCAATTTTCGAACGTTGCTAACCCATTACCAATTTGTTCCAGAAAATTGCTAAATTTAATTGAGAATCTGATCACCAACATGCCTTTGAAACTTTAATCGATAAACTAACTTGTCATCCCATCCTTCAATATCCCGATTACACCAAACCCTTTGTCATATCAATGGATGCTTCCTCCTATGGACTAGGACCCGTGCTATTACAGGACGTAGATGGTGTGGAATTACCTATTGATTATACCAGTCAGCTTCTCTCTGCTCTTCAACGGAATTATTCCACTGCTGACCGAGAGGCCCTAGCGGTATATTGGGCTTTGAAAAAATTCCGAAATATCGTCTACGGCTACGATGTAACCATGAAAACTGATCATAAGCCACTCAGGTATCTCTTCAAGGACAAGCTACTTTGCGGCAAAAATCGTATACAAACCAGGAAAACTTAAAATTATTTCAGACGAATTGTCGAGACTCAAGCCCGACACCCAAGTGAATAAGACAGAAACTCTTCCTGTGTTCGACTACGAATGTTTGCAATACTCCCAACAACAGGACCAACACACCCAGAACCTTCGGGCTCGCCTGGAACAAAAGGAACCATCGAAGGTAAAAGAACAGTACAACCTAAAAGATAGGCTCGTACATTTTAGGAACGGAAATGGAAACGACCTCATGGAAATACCAAAGGATCTCGTAGATATAGTCATCGGATTTTCTCACGACTCATCTTTGTATGGCCACATGGGGCCAGATCGCACCAAGTCTTTCGGAGTGATACCATTTTCCAGAAATGAACAAAAAAGTACATGAATACATCGCTGAATGCCCGTCTTGTTTTAAACATAAGGGCAATATACCGCCCACAGCTCTCATGCATAAATATCCAGTATGCCAACGGCCCTGGCAAAGAAATGGAATGGACATACAAGGACCATTCCCCAAAACATTAAAGGAAAACCAGTACATCATTGTGTTTACGGAACACTTCTCGTGTTACAGTGAAGTAGTTGCCAGTCCAAACCAGACCGGAAACTGGCAAGAGCCCTAGTGGAACGCGCCATCCAAACCCATGCTAATCCTTCCAGCCTAATTTTGGATAACGCCCTTAGTTTCACTTCCAAACTGTTCGAGTCACTCTGTAACATGTTTAAAATTAAAAACACACACATTGTGGCATACCATCCGCAGGCAAACGGCTTAGTGGAAAGGCACAATCGGAAGATCTTAGAAGCCCTTCGCCACTTTGTCGATGCATCCTCCCGTACATGGGATGATTTCCTCCCCATGGTGCAAACAGTCATCAACAACGGCTATAACATGTCTATCGGGGACACCCCTCATTTCGCCCTATATCACTACGACAAGCGGCTACCTTTTGATTTGCCCGACCAAATCGACCCGGCAGTTCTAACATCTTCCGAGATGGCAGAAGCATATCAACAACTAGCTGAACGATCTTTCAAAATTTTTGACATAATCTGCTATGCCCAAGACCAACGAAACCAACGGATGGAGGAACAACAACATAGGTGTCATCCCCGTCAACGGACTATAATCGTCGGTATGCGATGTTACATAAAGAGGGTGAAATCCCCAAGTGCTCATCGCAAATTATACCCAAAATGGGTTGGCCCCTATAGGATTATGAAAAACATCGGAAAGAACTGTTATGAAATCCTCGACCTCCGAGATCATTCCAAACTGAAGATCACTCACGCTGATAATTTGAAGATAGCTGCCGAACATCATCTTCCTAAAGAACATCTGCCAGGCGTTCCAGCCGCCTATCCTTCGAAAGATGAAGGTATTAACAGAGCCAGCAGGGATTAAAAACCGAAGTCGTCACCGCGGAACCACTACCCATGACAAAGATTGGTACCTTGTAATACCACCAGTACTCGAGCCAATCTCTGAACAAGAAGCGATCCCAGAACAGAGAGTCCCATTGGAACCAGACCCTGGAGAAACCCCTTCTAGAGGATCACTCAGTGGAACTCCACCATCTCCGTCACCACCCTCACCGATTGATGATCGACGCACGGACCCTACATACCGGCCGCAAATGCATCAACCACGTGAACTAGAACCTTCACATAAAAAACAAACCCGCTCAGAATCCGAACTTAACGTCGACCCCCACTACCACCAAAGCGAGGTCGACCACTCCGCACACAAACACAAGTATCCACACGGCAACCCCCAACTCCGTATAATCTAAGACGGAGAAATTAATAAAATTGTTCCCCTTATAATTTTCCAAATTATTTACTCTTGTAGCCCTAGCATTAAAATTTCTGCAGGAGTTATTATAGAAAAGCTTGCAGAGGGTAAATTTTTGAAAAGGCACGCGGACTTTTTTGTCAATTTGCAACCCCCTGCTAAAATAAAAACCAATCTCCTTCAGATAAAAACCCAATTAAAAGCATTTGAAAGTAAAATTCACAGTTCTGTTAAACATGTTCCGGGAACAGACCAGATTAGTCGCGTTCTGTTAGAAAATACATTCGAAAATATTCAAACTACAGCACACACCCTATCACATATATTAGCATTACCATGGATACAAACAGGAACTCAAATCAGCAAAATTTAATCAAAGAAATAAAAGGGATCTGATAGATATAGGAGGAAAATATTCAAAGGTTTATTCGGATCTGTAACTTTGGCTAAAATTATCAATCAAAGTATTTCCAAAGGAATATTCCCATTAATGCTAAAAACTGGTTGTATAACACCCCTTTTTAAAGGGGGTGATCCTCACTAGCAACAAATTATCTGTGTTCAGCAAAGTTTTTATAAAAAGTTTTTTACAAAGTTTTTTACAAAGTGTTTACAAAAAGTTTTTTTTACAAAAAATTGTAAAAAGTAGAATGCAGTGATATTTAGAATCCTACAATTTATTATTTCCAAATCAATATGGCTTCCGTAATAATGAAACAACGGAAATGGCTATTTTAAATCTTATGGAAAATGTAAATATAGCTAAGGAGAACAAAGAAATAATGATATCAATATTTATGGATTTGAGTAAAGCGTTTGATGTAATAGACCATAATATTCTACTTAATAAATTATATTGTTACGGCTTTAGAGGAGCAATCAGTGATTCGTTTAAAAGTTATTTGTCCAATAGATATCATTTTGTATCAGTAAATAATGTTTGCTCAACTAAAGCGCTTGTCAAACATGGTGTGCCACAGGGCACACCATGTTGCATTGCCCGGGGTAGTCGATGATAGATTTTTATTAATTCATGGTATTTCTTTAGCCTTTTTGTCATTCTGGAAAATACACCGTTTCAGGATCGTTTGGAAATATATTCGTTCTTAGAAGCACCCTAAACGTGTTTCGCGGATGAAGGTCACAAAGCAAATATTCGTAACGTTGACTTGTAGCTTCTTTATAAACTTCCAAAAACTCCTTACGTTGATTCGGGAAAATCTAAATGGCGAGTACCCCAATTTGTGATACATCTCTACGTTGCGCGAGTAAGACTAGATATTGTGTATTTAACGACACATCGCGTATGTATCTATTTTTGAAAAATAAATTCTGATTGATGAAGAACACGCTTATGTTAAGATGGTGGGAGAACACTGTAAATGTCTCGGCAAACGTTTTATCCATTTCGAACATGAGATCGTCAATTACACTGACTGTATTTTTATTTCTCTTTAACGAATTAACGTCATATACACCTTTGTGGAACAGAATATCATGTTGGTACTCGTTGAAATTTTAAGAACATCTCTCCTTTTTCTTTAATGATTTTAAGCATAAACACCGTTTTACCACATCTTATAGGGCCCGATATAATACATGTGGATGGGCTCGTGATCGTGGATGGGAAGCGATCGAGCAACTGTTTGCGGGCGTACGTAGGCTAGGAGAATGGTCCGAAAAATGGCAAATACCGTTTAACTTGGGTAAATGCAAGGTCATACACATTGGCTACGCCAATCCTAAGTCGGAGTACTCGATGTTTGGGAGTAATATTGAAGCCACTGATTTGGAAAAGGACTTGGGTGTGCTGATTAGCACCGACCTTAAGTTTACCAAACAGTCCGCAGAGGTGGAAAAGAAAGCTCAAAAGCTGTTGGGTTATATCAGGGGGCAATTTCGATTTCGGAACAAGGAGATTGTGCTCTCTCTGTAAAATTCCCCGGTTCAGCCGTACCAGGAGTATGCTGTGCATTTCTGGTCGCCCACCCTCAGGAAAGATATTGATAGGCTGGAGCGAGTCCAGGCGAGGGCCACAAAGTTAATCCCTTCCGTTAGCGCACTTGCCTAACTGTTTTTGGTTCAGCAAAGTCTAACACAGTTTTAACAAACTCCGGTAACCCTTTTAACCCGTTAATTCCCAGTAAATGCCTTAAAAAATTTACCTCTGGCTTCACAAACCTACATTTAGGTGTTTTTATTTTAACATTAACTTCATTTAACTTAGCCAGGACTGATTCTAATAAATTAAGATGTTCCTCAAAGGTCTTCGACATAATCAATACATCGTCCAGGTAAACTACTACTTTTTTCCACGAGCAACCCATTAAAATGTGTTGCATCTCCCACTGAAATGCAGCTGGTGCGTTTCTCAATCCAAAAGATAAAGATTTGAAATGATAGTCACAGATAGTGCAACCTAAACGTGGAAAAAGCTGTTAATTCTCGACTATTACGATCTAGAGGCATTTGGTAATATCCTCGAACTAGATCTAGCGAAGTAAAATACTTCATATTATGAAGTTCATAGACTAACTCGCCTATATTTTGCATCGGAAAAGTTTCAGGCTTAGTTACTATATTTAATCTCCTATAATCTACGCATAAGCGGATACTACCATCCCCTTTGTTGACTGGAACACTCGAAAAATTCCATGGAGATTTACTATGTTCTATTATAGCTAAGGTCAACAGCTCTTTACATTGCTGTTCTATTGCCTCATTAGTTGCTGCATCAAATCTACGCACCTTCAAATTAATAGTAGTATAATCAGATAACTGTACTGTATGTGGAGTCATATCTGCTTATGCTATATCGTTATCCCCTTGACTTAAAACATCCTTCTGTCGATGCAATACTTTTAAAACTTGTAAGCGTTGCTCACTTGTTAAATTAGAACCTAATCCAATACCCTCGTGTATTCGCTCTAAAGTCCATTCCGGATCTAATTGCACCTCTGAAGTAACATCTGTGCCTAAAACGTTTACTCCAGCTTCCTCTCCCAAATCCATAGTTAACCACTCCTCTTCATTAACTAACAATTCTGCACAAGCTAACTTTGTCCCCATCTTAATTTGTAAATCTTTATCGGCAACGTTTTGAATTAAGACATTACTTCCTCCAGAACCCCAACTTATAATTCCTGCCCAAACATTGATTTTATTAGCTAGTTTCTTTTTCATAGTGTTTTCAGAAATCAAAAGCGATTCTTCGCTGTTCCTACTACACCCTGAACAACTACCCCTAGGTCCAACATTTGTGCTACCTGAAGTAACCATAATATTTGCCCAAGAACCCCGTTTTACCGTTACATCTTCAACTGCCAAACAGGGTATACCCGATACTAACCGTAAACACTTGTCCGAATTTTGTTCGTTTAAATATAATTCTTCACTAACTCCATTCAATCCTTTTCGAGAAATACGCCGTTTCCTGGCATTAATAACCTGCCCATTCTTCTCCAGAAAATCAAGTGCTAAAATTAAATCTAAATTAGCATTTTCCACAACCAAGAACTACTCGTGATAGCCAAAATTAATACCATGAATCTCAACTTCCACTCTTACACTTTCGTGTAATGTTGTAATGTTTACCGTTTTTCTACTAGGATTTGACAAAGACTTCACTAATTCTGAATTTATAAGATTACGTTTCGCTCCAGCATATACTTCTGCTAATGCTGTTGTGTAACTTAAATTTACGCGGACACTTAACTGAGGCCTAATGTTTTAAATTTCCTAAACGTCTTTCTCCTCAGTAGCAAAAACAACAGTATTCCTTAAGGAATCTTCACAGGTATCAAAATCAGCAGACTGAAGCACATCACTCTTCGGGAACAGAACTGAATCCATATCAGAAGTACTTATAACTAAATTATCCCCTCGACTTAAATTACTTGTTACCAAAGTATCATTAACCAAAACTGAATCGCTACCGGTTGCCGGTTCAACTGAAAAAAGCCCTTTATTTATTACCTCCTTCGACCTAAGTAATCATTGCGGTAAACTCTGAAATTTTTTTTTATATTTGTTCTCATCTGTAAACTTATCAAGTACGAACTCTTTGGCGTTGGGATCTAAATCTGATGAAACAAATTCCCCAAGAATACCACCACTTGCATTAACCAATCCCAAAGATAAACCAACATTAGATTTACCCTTAATAGAATTCCCACCATCAACAACTTCCGAGCGTGAGGCTTCGCTTACTAAAATTAAACTATTTCTCCTAACGGTTGTATTTCGACGATGCCCCGATCGAGCCCCTATAGGATCGGGGCTTATTAATTTAAGGGCGTTTCAGACTGAGTATTACCCGACTGGTTGACCCCCTAATGATTCCCGAAGTTTGTGAATCAAACTACATTCAGCCATAAAATGACCTTCCACCACACGCTATACATCTAGACGAACACCCATTTTGTTTGTCCCTGTACCTACCTATCTTTATAATTCCTGTTAGTTCAACCAGGTAATCCACTTGTACAAGTCCTATCTCTTCGTTTAGGACAACCTTTGAACTTATGTTTTTTATCCCCACGTGTAATACAACAATCGTTACGTCGCCAACAATCACATTTGATATGACCTGTACGATTACAAAAGTCACAAATCTTACTCTGATTCAATCTAACGTCAGAATTCACGTTAACACCCGTCTCTACATGGTTTCGATTTTCTTCCAATTTACTTAACTTCAACATATCAGCGTACGATAACTCTCCTGCATTGAACGAGGCAAACCCTTTATTCCAGGGGGGACAGTCTTCTGAAGCCGCTGTCCAGACTGAGACTGGATACTGACGCCTCAAAACTCCGTCTGAACGACCAACTTCGGCTATTTCTTCCTCCTCCCGAGCCCAAGATATAAGTGTATTCCATGAAACTTTAAGATCTGTTTTATCCTCCCCGATTCTAATTTTAAGCTTCCTCGCTACCGAAGCAGGTAATCCTTCCAAAAACTGATCTCTTAAAACTAAAGGTCGCCTACCCCTTTGTGGAGTTACCGCCTCATAAATAGTTTGGAGTCCCTGAGCAAATTCTTGGAATTTTTCATTCCTTCCTATTTTAGCTGTCCAAAAGTCTCTGGGCCCTATTCTTTGTTGGTGTTCAATTGTGGCCCTACACCATAAGCGCAACCGCGAAATTAAGTTACCATATGATATCCCATTATTATAAATGCTATAATACATACTTAAGGGTGGGCCCCCCAAATAGTGTCGAAATTCGACTGCCCATTTTAACTTGTCTTCCCAAAGGCGTACTGCTGCATAACGCTGAAAATCGTTAATGAAATCTTCAAAAGAATGAACCCTATTAGTACCATACATCCAAGGCTTTGCTACATGTTGGAATTTACCTACCTTACGTTTTTCAAAATAAAATCTAGCACCCTCCAACTCTAACTTCACTTTATTAATAGCATCTGAGGTTGACATCCCCCTGTTGTTCATACAACACTACCTTTCCCCACCCATTCAATCTCTGCATCGGTTTGGTTCGAATCAGCAAAACTATTGTCATGAGCACGATCGTGCGAACCATAAAAACTATTCGAGTTAAGTAGCGTGTTTTAAAAAAAAACACTTTTACTTGCATTTCTCTTGGTGTTAAAAGTTGTCCATTGTTCTTAAGGAGCCTTACTACCCACCTCCCTTTAAATCTTCTCACTACTTACTGCTGCCTTAGATCCCGACTTTTTAACTGCCTCATTAACCTCATTCCCATCCAACCCACTTTCGACTCGATACTCGAAATCTTTATTTGCTTTGAAATGAAGTCCGAAGTCCAATATCTTTATGAGCAGCATTTGGTCCTACGTGCTAAAATTTGTCCTTTAATATCGTGAGCTAAGTTCGTAATGGTAGTCAGCAAGAGAGAACTCATCATACGAAGAGGTACGACCTGCCTTAAATACATCAGACAAGCTCTCAACTGCAGATTGGAGAGAGTTTCCCGGATTCAGAGAGTGAAGATTATCTCGTAAGTTAACCCGAGATTCCACACGGTCTTCCATCTCATAATCTCGCTCTTTATCTAACAGCCCTCCTTCGACCATTACCAATTTATTAAAGATATGTAAAAAATTTAAAAAAAGTTAAATCCTAAGCTAGCACCCACAACAACGCTGTATAGCAATAAACTTAAATTTGTATCTAAAAATATTTAAGTTCAAATCTACCTTTAATCCAATCAGAGTTCACACTAAATTAAACTTTATAGGATAAAATTGCATAACTCACTAACCCTCCTAAAAGAATCCCGAAACCAAGTGAAAATATTTCAACTTAAAATCAACCTATCAAAACTAAAGGAAATAATATTAACACAATTAACCCCCACCCCTCAAAACTAGTCACCCATATACCGCTAGGGATGCCAATGTAAACGAACCTATGTGGGTAAGGCTAAATGCTTAATTCAACCCACCCGTGCTAACTCGAACCGTGTATAACCCACGGAAGGGGTCGCCAAGCTTCTAAGAAGGCAAAGGAGATGTGCCGTTATACTGGCTTACTAATTAAATGCGCGGGTTCAGAGGGGTGCCGTTAAGGGAGTTGAGGATTATCCTTATCACCAACTAACTTATTAAATTACTATGAAGCTCAGTTACGTCATTCAAGGCAAAAAAGAAGCAGTTAAATAATGATAATTTATCCAGTACATCCTATTACCTAACTATAATACAAAAGTTAAACAAAACAAAACATACACACTATTTCCCAATAAACAAACCTAAACTAAAGAAAAAGTTACAAAGTATTCGTATTACTAGGGATGTATGCCCGTATTTACTGCACTAGGATAACCTGGTAATGCGTTAGGCTCAATGATGGCCAACCAAAGCCCATGCAGCGTCACCAGGCGAAGCCAAGCTCCAGCTCCGCGATAAAAAGGCCTAAAACATAAAAAATCACTCTCATTAACTTCTGTACAAACTTTACAAACTCAACGTTAGTAATTAAACAAGAATTTACAAAACTACTTCATTAATACCGATTAATCAAGTGGATAATTAAAGTTAAATTTAATAAACGAAGAAATTTGACAATTACAACCTATTAATAAACACAAGTAGCATGGGCTCAAAAAGGGAGAGTACAATTGCAATGTTGCAAAAGGGGGAGGGGTGATGTTGCAAGGGAATAATGGTGCAAAGGGGAAGGGGGTTTATGCAACAAGGGGGTGGGGGTAACCCCCCAAGTTGCATGAAGGGGAGAGCTTTGGGGGAGAATTGGGACGGCCTCACCCCCCAAAGGGGTATACTTAACCAGAAAAAGAAAGGAGGAGGAGAGTCTTTGGGGAGAAGTGGGATGGCCTCACCCCTCCAGTGGGGTATCCTAACCTAAGAAGGTAAGCCTTACCGTAAGAAGGAGAGAGAGAGAGAGAGAGATCGTGTGTTCGCCTGGCCCCAGCCAGACGCATAATGCGAGTTCAGGGTTCCAACATCTTATATAGAGGATCAGAAGTTACCAGATACCACTATATTAATTATTTATTTATATACGGAGGGTCGCCAGTTATTTATTTATTCATATATGGAACGGTTACCAGTCATTTAATTTATTTATTTATATATAGATGAGTTGCCAGAGAGCACTATTTATTTTAATTATTTATTTATATATTAAAGGCAAGAGAAATGATCTCAATGCTTAGAGGGAGTTGCCAGTTACCACTATATATTTTAATTATTTATATATTAAAAGCATAAGAGATGTTCTCAATGCTTAGAGCGGGTTGCCAGAGAGCACCATTTATTTTAATTGTTTATTTATTAAAACTCGTCTTGTAAATCCATACCATCTGCAAAAAAAATAAATACGAGATAAATTCCAATAACAGACATTGAATGAAAAAACAAATGACAGAAAATAAATATACACGCAAAATAATAATAATACACACTTTAAACGCTATATCTTTTGAACCAATATATATATATATATTATATATATATATATATATATATATATATATATATTAGGGGGTTCAAATAAATGAAAATTAAAAATTCAAGCAGGTATGTACTTTTTTATTAGACTTAAGAACATAAAACTCTGAGACGAATTTGAGTGGAATCCGAGAGTATTTAATCGGTGCTCAAGTATTAGAATATGTGCAGTGGGTGAATTGGATAAATAACATTTAGATAACCAATGAATTCGTACAATATAACGTTCAGTGATGGTACAAATGCGCTGATATCACCGTAATATCATGTATGAAATCTAGTCGCCAGAACATTTACTGGTGGCCATTGTCGACTTATTCTGGTCAGGAAATTAGTGCCGGTGCATTTCCACTACGTGTAAGAGGAACTGCTTTTGAGTCTCGGCTTTGGTAATGGTTGCATTGAAATTCTTTATCATGGACACGCCCCTTTCAGCACTGTCATTGATAACATTGAATCTTTACATGGATAGGAGTGATCGCCTATCGTCTTGGTGATTTTTTCCACTCATCAGATGTCCTAATAACCCTCGGCTGATCTTGAAAGTATCAAATAACTTGAATGACGCTGAATCGACAAAGTCTGAGAGATCCATCCTCTCTACTGAAATGTTTCCTTTGTATTTTCTCCGATCTTTCTTTAGTGTTCCTCTCTGTAATAAATTTGCTGCCTCAACCATTTTCATTTTTGTTTTCCGACAAGGTTTCAAACGAAACCAAACCAAACCTGGAGGAGATTGTAGTCACCAATCGACTAGGGAAGTACTCCGGGGGGGACGTTAGGCATGAGAGAGGGAATGCTGGAACTCCCGTTTCTCCTGTCATTGTCCTCCTTAGCTGATCTTTTTCGGTGTCTCATCTGCTTGAGCACCCACTAAAAGTTTTGCTACCAGTTAGAAATTTGCCATGAAGGTTTTTGTAAACAAATAGAATTAAAAAATCTACATGCTCAGTGACTTACCTGCAATAAAATTTTTCACCCCTATTAAATGAACCGCCCTAATATATATATATGTGTGTATATATATGTGTGTGTGTGTGTGTGTGTACATATATTAAAATGCCAACTAAATTTGTTCAAAAGATACGCGTACTATTTTCCAACACGAATAAAATAAAGAATTTAGTGATGGAATCCGTACCATGTTTCGGATTCCATTTTAAGCTGTAGATCTAAGGTGGTTCGAAAATAGGAATATACATTGCTACTTGACAGCTTGTACTTTAGGACGGCATCCTTTAGCGTATAAATACACATGTCATTACAGTGTTTCACTCTAAAGCCAAACTGATTGTCATAAGGCAATTTACAATAATGCACTGAATATCTTTCTAAACACTTCATTTAATTTGTGCACCATTTTCTCCCTTGATCCACAGAGGATTTCTCATGGGGATGTGTGTGGTGGGTATATGTGCACGAGGATGATTGAAGATTTTAGCTTTCACCTACGTGCCGAATTCTATTACAGAAAGAACACAATATGTATATATAAGTAAATAACAGATTTTGAGTATGCTTTCTGTGATTTTGCTAAGTGTACAATTATAATGTAATTAAAAACTTATTATTTAAAACACCGTGATGGTCAAAAGCGAACCTTCCTCTCGACCTACATAAAAATTAGGTAGGTTCGTAGCCACATGCTATACCAACGCATGGGCCGAGAGATGTCACGCACACACACACACACACACACATACACATAAGAAATACACAAGTTGAATGAAGAATATGGGGATGTTTGTGGGGGGTGTATGTGTGCACTAAAGTCTATACACATCTACTTTCATTTTAAAAATTTTAGCCAACTTTCCGTTTCTTTGAAACGATAATTTCAGTCCACTTATAGCAAGCAAGCAAACAAACAATCTGAAAGTGAAATTTTTTACCTATAAAATAAATTAATTGTTGAAGAAATGTACATACCTAAACCTCGATTTCAGCATTCTTAACCCGAGGCGGAATTGGAGACTGTAACTTCCACCTTACGTGCCGAACTTCTATTACAGAAAGAAAAAAAAATCTCTCTCTCTCTCTCTCTCTCTCTCTCCTACGGGTCTGATCCATTTTAAATAACTTATTCAATCAAAACCTCGCGAGTTTTAATAAAAATAAATATTAAAAAAAAATCAAAATATTTTTAAGACACTTGAAAATGAGTTTGTAAATCTTCCCTTAATATGAATACAATCCAATTTATGAAAAAAATTCTGAGACCAAAATATACACACTATGTTCTACAGCGCTTAAATTTCTTTTAAATTGCATACTGATACATTTAACGCTGCAGAGGGAATCAATCTATCTATTAAATTCATATATGGGGAGTAGGAGATCAGACAGCAATTCCTTCCCTCAACCTAAGAAATACACACTTTAAACCATCCTAAATTATTTATAACTATCGTATGTATAGTACAAAAGGTAAGGATGCTATAATTGAAATATTTCTCTTGGATATAAGCACAGAGTATCGGAAAAGTTCGCCCAGAAATTAAATTTCTAAAAAGCATACAAAATCCATAAATAATTGCAAAATGTGCAATATTTAGTATATGTATTTCGCATGCTTTATGGCCTCGCTCTAACACAGATCCCTGTTGTATCAGCGATGTTTAAGCAACGTTAGGTGTGCGTAGTAGTTGGACGGGGGACCATGTTCAGATGATGTAGCGACCCATGGTTTGGATTCCATAACCAATGTAACTTAACCTTATCTAACTCATGACCAAAATGAGAAAGTTGAGGGTCAAGCTGAGAGTAGAATGCTTGCAAATACAAAATAAAAATACTTGAAGGCACCGTGACAGAGCGTCATTGGGCAACTCACTCATTCACCTTGAGATGGGAGCATTGAAAATAAATCTGCAGAGAGAATAAACCGAATTTGATAATGACACACCTTCATTATTTGTGAAGGTGACGAATCAGGATTTCATTGCCCAAAGCGTGAGTCCGTTATAGCGGTGTTACGACAGCTGATTGGTAAACACATTTAACATAGCCAGCCCAGTTACAATGACAACCAATCAGAAAACTTACGAACTTCCTATTAGTCTTTTGGGGGTAGTGCTTGGGGATCATGCCTATAAAAGTGAGTTTTTTCGGCTGGAACTCACAGCAGTTATTTTCACAAGTGAATAAAGAAACATTACCTCAGTCAGAACTTTACAGTTTACCGGCTTTATATGAAGATGGAGACACTGCCGCGGTGTCAACAATTAATCTTTTTAACGCAACCGATCGGGATGGATTATTTCCAACGCAAGGGATTGCAGTTAAAATGTAAGTATAAAACTTTATGTACCTGTATTTCTATTTTTTGTCGCCTATATTTAGTTGTGCACTTGTTATTTATTTTAGTGTTCCTGACCATGTCATCAAGCGAATGCTCTTGAGTACCGTTCTGTGTTTCGATTGTTTCATCATATATATATGGAGGGTTGTAGTAATTTATTTTCATCTCATTACATTTTATTGTAAAATGATTCATTAAAATAGCAGATATCCTCAATTTTTAATTAAAGATTAGTTTGCATTAGTAATTAATAACTAATATTATGGTAAAGTCCTGTTTTGATATTTCTATTCATTAAAAATCGTTGATTTTTTTTAACTTATAACAATCAAGACTCCTTTGCAAGTTTTAAATAATTTTATAAAATTCTATAATAAATTTATTTGAAATGTGAAGTTATTCGGCATTTTCTCTTAAAGGTTCACAAACTTTTCTGAGCGGTTCCAAGATATTTGATACTTCACATTGTAACTCTTCCTATATACAGAGGGTGATGAAATTATTAGAGCCACTACATAAAAAATAGTTTTTCTTGTATAAGTTTATTTCTAATGCTAATAATAGCAAAATTTGGCTAATTTAAACACTTATTTTATTTCAGAATATATTTACATACACTCAGTCATATTGAACACATTTAGTATTTAGTGGGTCCTCCTTTGGCCTTAATTACGGCAGCAACCCGTCTAGGCACACTCTCTATACAGGCTTTGCAGCTGGCCTGAATCTCAGGATCACGGTTCCAAAAGACAATTATTCGTTCTATTAACTGTATTCGAGTTGTTATTTCCTCGCTTTCAGTCTACGCTTTACTATTTCCCATAGGTTTTCGATAGGGTTCATATCCGGAGAATTTCGTGGCCAAGCCACGAGAGGAATATTCTTTGCAGCCAGAAAACTTTTAACTGACTTTGCAGTGTGGCATGGGGCCGAATCTTGCATAAAATGGAATGGCTCGCTATTTGGAAACCAGTCGGCGATCTGTGAAATAAGTCTTGTTTCTAAAACCTTTCGGTATTGGTCCTGCCTCATAGTACCCTCAACAATGTAAATTCGTCCAGTACCTTTACCGCTTATCACTGCACATATCATGACAGATGTTGGATGCTTAACCGTACTTACGACACAGTCTGGATGATATTCCTCACCAACACGTCGCCTAACGTACTGTGATTTATCAGACATGACTAGGAATGTGGATTCATCACTGAAACACACCTGCAAATGAAAAGAGAAAGAAATGATTGCAACCAAAATGAAATGTGCCTTGTCATACAAATATCAAAATAATACATTTTACTCAAAATAAACATACAAGATCAATAAAATATTGTGACTTACCGATTTTCAGTCATCTGCAGTGAACTTTGAGTAGTATTTAGCTCACTTTAAACGTTTTTTGATCATTGTTGGAGTCAATTTTGGCGTTTTCCTTGGCCGGCGACTACTCAATCCAAATTCCCTGGCACGCCTTCTTAAGGTCATTGTCGAAATGTTGATGTTTTCCTTCTCCAGCTCCAATTTAAGTTTGTTAGTAGTGCTTCTCCTATTATTTACTAGTTTTTTTTCAATGCATCTGTTGGCTCTAGGTGTAGTTATCCTTTCCCGACCACATTTACCCTTTCTTTTTGGAGTCAGCTCTGGATTATCCCCTTCAACTTCAATTTTTGATGCGATCCTGTCAACACTCGCACGTGACACATTCAGTTCTCTGGCTATTTTTCTGTGAGAATAATCAGTTGCAGTCAGCAGCGAGAGCATTCTACTTTTCTTCTTTGGCGATAGATCACATTTCTTACCCACGCACCTAACCACTTGACACAACCTTCCACGTTCACAGCTGAAACACTACTGAACCCACTTTTCACATACTTCCCTACCCCTACTCCCCAAATTAACCCCTATCCCCAGTTTGTGTTATTCAGGTAGAGAACACTACATGTGTTAACAATTTGGAATACTGTCTGCATACTTAAAAGGTTATTATTTAAACTAAAAACACCATATTATAATGAAAATGTGTTTTCCAAGGGGTGGCTCTAATAATTTGATCACCCTCTGTATATATATATATTATTAAAAAAGATTCAGAAAAATGTATGAACTAATAAATTAATTTTAAATTATCCTTTCTTTTTAGAGGTCCGATGAGGAATTGACTCGTGTTATACAATCTTTTCGTGATAGCATTGAAGAAACACATGTTGTGGACCTGAATACGGAGGTAGAAGTTTTATCGTGCATTCAACCCAGCGATTGCCACATCATCAGCGAAATAATGTAAGCTTTTTTTTTCTTGTTTCGTTAAGAGCTTTTTTCTTTTACATGTATTTCGGGTATGAAGAAGCCTCATTGTATTTTCATCAATTTATTAAATGATAGAAATCATGTTTTATAAAATAGTAAAAATTTTATAACCATCTTAAATTAGCTGCAGAATTAGTTTCCATTACATTTTAAATAAGCTACAGAATACACAAACTAACATTATTGGACACAACATTGATGCAATTATTCATTTTATATATACGAGAAAAACATCATACAACACAGTGAGTGCGCACAAATGGGTACTTTTTTATCTGTCTGCATACCATTTGATCATTCCACTCAGTGTGACGCGGGTCGAATAAATTTTAAAAAAATTTAAATTCCTTACCACGTGACATGTGCATGAGATATGAAAGGCAATACATACTACATACGTTACTAAAGTATCCCTGCAATCGATAGGCATTCCATACAATTTCGGGAATATGTAACTGTTTGAGGAATTTTACAATAACGTCATTCCATGGATGAGCCCCGAGTGAATTAAAATAGTACAAGCGGTCCTATTTTTAAAATAGCTATCCAATGAATCCCTTCACCACCAATAACATCGGTATTCACAATAAGACTACCGCAATCTCTCGTAGTTGACAATTTCAATGTTTCATTCTTCGCATACACACCGATAAATTTGGTACGTGTGATTCGTTCATTATTCTCTATTCTCTGAAGTGTATTCGTGTCCATTTTAAAAGTCAGTGACAACGTCCCTAAATCTGTCAACTTCTATTAGGGCTTGTGACTCGAGGTATACTGGTACGCTAATAGGCGCGTCTATGAGCTTGGCGAATTCCAATCTAACTGAGATGTTTCCACTCTGTTGTGGACTTAAGTGTGTATTTACACTATCAGATAAGTCAAGTGTGATGTCAAACGTATAAAGGTTAAATTGATCAATGAATTCTTTCTGTGTTACACCAATCCCGAGCTCATCACAAACACCTGCAATATAGGCCAGAGTACTATATGCTCTCCCGCAAAGCGGGAAAACAGCGTCTGATGAATAATCCGTATCCATTGCCCCGCCCAACACAACGCCATTGACGTATAGAGTTATATTCGTAGGGCCGAAATTCTCAAATTTAAAGGCACTCTTTTTATATTTTCCATTCACCGATGTGTGTTCCTGCATTCCAATTAATATCCTTTTAGGTAGAACTCCCAGGGCGATGTTTTCTATCTGTTTCGATGCCAACCCTGCTGGCACAGTGTATAGTTTGATATGTACTCTGTTAATTGGGTATTTTAATGTGGCATGTAGTAAATTTATCTCAATTTCTATTTGTTTTGGCGAACTTAATTTTACACGGCGTACGCGAAGGTATGTTTCCATAATATGAATCACAACGGGCTTCACACCCTCTTCTTGATCAGCACCCAGATTTAAACAGATCTCAGGATTCGTGCGGGTGAGTTTTACTTTCATATCCACCCCATTCACAAGCAACATCTCCTGGAATGTGAAGTCAGAATGCAGGCGTCCAAAACATACATATATCTTCATTTTAGAATTTTTAAATTTGTCCTTTATACTGCTTTCGTTTTTAGTCTGATAATAGCCCTCGGCAGTTAAAAATGTATCCTTCGCTTCTTTTGAAAAGTTGAGGACATTTTCCAGATCGGCTCGTAGGTGATAATAACCCGCTCCTGCCGAGATGTTGATTTGATTTAAATACACATCACACTGGCTGAATATGAAGTGTAGAAAGTTGGTTTCAGGGTATGCAGAGTAACTATAATCGCAATCCGTTCCATCTGAATGGGCTATACGTAGTTTAGCGTACATGTGCATGCAGCTTGGATCAAAAAGGTATGGGCCTGAGCTGGGTATCACGAATTCTATAGGGGCACTCGGTGAACTAATTGTAATAAAGTCACTATGTTCAATAGAAACCTGTGTAGGGGCATATCAAAGAGGGACAGCTCCGATTTACAACATTGTGAACTACATGGATGGATGAAGCTTGTCATGACGAGTCAGAAATAGTACCACCTCTCTCGGCAGGTAGTAAACAGCCTATGATTCATGAGATCAATGTCCTTATCTTATACCAGTCAAAAGAATGGTCAACCATTGGTTTCATTCGCATATAGAACACTTCTTTTTTATATAATTTTACGTTTAACGCCACGTGCTGGTAATCCCTTCTTCCGGACAGCCCTCTTCTCACCACCACGCATTTTTCTCTTTGCATCTTTGATGATTTCGTCCAGTGTACGCTTTAAGTGTTTCTTTAGAGCTTCTTTAGGTTTGGCCCCAGCCATTATGTCTTCTGCCGTGTTAATACCTGATATCTGGAAGCTCTCTTCAGAAAGAGGACAGCCGTACGTAGTATGGTTGAAAAAATGGATCCAAGCCCACTACCACGCTGGTATCTCACACCTTGATCGACTGTGAAAGGCTTTCTGTCCATTATAACTCAGTGCGTCGAAAGTGCAGCTTCACTGTTAAGCTTCCATCACCAAATGGGAAATTTGTTCCCTCAATCGTTCTTATATATATTAAGATATTGGTTATTAGATTAGTCGCGACATTCACATAATGGGGTCTGTCATATGTAATACTCAAGCTCTTCCCTCTATGATTGGGAATGTGAGCAATGCGCAGCAGGTGTGCCTGGGTATCCGCAACAAACCGATGCTCCACTATATTGCTGTAAATATAGAACATGTCTGGAGGTGTAGAGCCAACAACCAATTTCTCCAATTTCATCTGATACATTAGGCTAGACAAGTCAGTTGTACCTCGTGAAAGGTATCTCTTTTCGAAGGCTGATCGATATCGCCCCTAGGTTATAATTTTGAACAACCCTTTATCTTTAATATTTCTGTTAGCCTGTGATTTCAGGATTAGATTATGTGCAGGGTTTTCTTTGTTTACGATTTCGTATACTAAGTCAACCGTAATATTTAAGTTTTTTAAAGTTACTTTTAAGTCTCTCAAAGCATCCTCGGCAGCAGCATAACTGCCCGGACCTAGTGTTACTACTGTACTGTAATACCGTGCATCCCTAATCTGGGCGATACGTATTGTTTCATCCCTTCATCCCTTGTTACCCCGTCTTTTCCACACTCATCAAGGTTTCTAAGAACCGTGAAAACGGGTTCTTTATACTCAATATTTAAAAAGAGGGTGTCCAGCTGAATTTCGCAAATCCCCACTTCATACGAATCACGACCCAATTCAATGGGGCCATGGAGTTCCGTTACAAAGTTGGCCAGGGTATGGTTACGATGTACAGACAGGGACAAGGAGGACGACAGTTTGACGTAGAAATGGTTAGGCGCCATGTTGCATACTATTTAAGCTTCATTATTGCATCTGTTTTTATATAGGTGTTGAAGCTTTTTGGGTACCCTAGCCCTTTCACCAGGTACATTTTTCTCTTTCTTGAGCCTTTGCTTCCTAAAATTTTTTCAATTTTAAAAACATTTTTTCCTAAATTAAATATCACTTTCTGCAACTCCTCGCGGTAAAAGCCTCCTGCGATTTCTTCCCCATTCAAATCTTCAACGTAATACAGCATTATCTTGTCTTTAGGTCTCATAGCCTTTACTTTAAAAATCTCCCGTATCTAATTTATTTGTCGAATGCGACAGCTTTACATAATCATTGGTTTTGAAACGCGCAGAGTGTGACGGTGTCCTACGAATATCTCTTCTCACATTAGGCTCTGTGCGCGTAGCTCTTTCCAAAATCTCGTTCGGTGTTGTCCCAATCGAGCGATGGTGTGAGCGGCTGTATGAAAGACCAATGATTCCAGAATGTTTATATATTTTTATGTGTTTTTATGCTTAAAATAGCGGTGCATGCGTTCCTTTATGGTACGTTGAACTCTTTCAACGAAAGAGGCCTTATGTATAGAATTGGTTGTGTAGTAGCTGATATTAAACTCTGTCAGCATGTTCTGAAAAGCTCGGCCTATAAATTATTTCCCCATATCCGTACAAAAATAGCCAGAACCCCTGTTTTCTTTTAACATCAACGTTTTGGTGGCTTTAGCAACTGTTTCAGGCGATTTATTTTTCTGAGGAATTAGCCACAGATATCTAGAGACTACATCTATTATGAATAGGATGTAGCGGTAACCTACGTTATACACTGAATATCTTTGCATGTCTGTTAAATCCGCTTGCCAAATAGAGTCAATCGATGCCGCTGTTGTCTTGGCTGTTTTAAACCTTTTTCACACAGGCTTATGAAGTGTATACAGTAAGCGTCTTGCTCCTGCGAAAATCTCTCAACATTTTTTATCCCTACTCCATCATTGTAACCACTTCTGTACAGTCTATCTACGCCTCCGTAGGAGCCTGGCTAGAAATGTAATAATAACGTCTTCTTAATATGTTTCCCATTTGCATATTTTAGAGGCACGTCGATAAGGTTTACCGATGTTGTTGTTTGGCCTCTTCTTTCTCCTCTTCAGAGGTGTTACCGCTGGGGGTGATGGCGTTCTCAGATGTGGCGTATGCGAGGCTTGTTCCAAATTTTTTAACCTGTACAGATTTCCTCTCAATGTTTTGGGGCCATTTATTTGTTGCAGTCTAGCTTTAATATGCTTCCATCCTGATGGTAAGGGCCTATCTCATTTTCTCACCAGATCATGGACGATGTCTACGATATTCGATCCCTGTACCTTTCTCCTTCCACAATGATCTCACCTGTATCGATCCACTGTATGTTGGGGTCCTCATTTAACACATAAATTCTTAAACCTTTATTCCTCAATGTATGTGGGAGGGTGGTTTTTAATACATGCTCCATATGTTGTAAGGCCAACCCATTATTCTTTGGTTGGTCAGCTCTATCGTCGGACACAGGTCCTATGTCGCCATGCTCATCGTTGTCCATGCTCTGCCTAATAACCACGGGGATCTCTGTCGGATTCTTATAATTTTCGCACTCGTGAAGGAAATTTCTGCAGAGCTTCTTGATATAAGATTCTTTTCTCATTAGGTGTTTTTTCACTGTTTAATAGGGCTAACAATTCGCTTTCCATCCTTTTAAGGGTGCTTTTACGGGGCTCTAGAACCGTGTCTGGATTCTTTGAACTTTGTAGTGAAGCATACACATCGTGTGGAACCACTACCACTTTCTTCATTATATTAATCTAGTTAGTAAAGGACCTAAAACTAAAAAAAAAGATGGGGAGAAAAGACCCTCCTCTTTGTACAATAATTCGCTTTTTCTTCCCCAAAGTCTGACTTTTACGAGCGACTGTACGTATTATGTTCTTGTAACGGCGTAGGCGAGCCTTCTGAGGGGATTTCATTGATACATTACAATTTATAACGTTAAGACAGATTTCACAGATGCATTTTAAAAAGTCGGAGTCGATATTTTTTGCAAATATATGTTGCATTGCCTTGGGTAGTCGATGATAGATTTTTATTAATTCATGGTATTTCTTTAGCCTTTTTGTCATTCTGGAAAATACACCGTTTCAGGATCGTTTGGAAATATATTCGTTCTTAGAAGCACCCTAAACGTGTTTCGCGGATGAAGGTCACAAAGCAAATATTCGTAACGTTGACTTGTAGCTTCTTTATAAACTTCCAAAAACTCCTTACGTTGATTCGGGAAAATCTAAATGGCGAGTACCCCAATTTGTGATACATCTCTACGTTGCGCGAGTAAGACTAGACATTGTGTATTTAACGACACATCGCGTATGTATCTATTTTTGAAAAATAAATTCTGATTGATGAAGAACACGCTTATGTTAAGATGGTGGGAGAACACTGTAAATGTCTCGGCAAACGTTTTATCCATTTCGAACATGAGATCGTCAATTACACTGACTGTATTTTTATTTCTCTTTAACGAATTAACGTCATATACACCTTTGTGGAACAGAATATCATGTTGGTACTCGTTGAAATTTTAAGAACATCTCTCCTTTTTCTTTAATGATTTTAAGCATAAACACCGTTTTACCACATCTTATAGGGCCCGATATAATACATGTGGATGGGCTCGTGAACCTGAATTTTTCTACAGAAACCATCTCTAACACATCACACTCCTAAGTGAGTCATTTACAAAATATAATAAAAATTTAAGTGGTGTTCCTTATATTCTACAGTTTTGTTTTTCCTCTTCTTCCACAGAACGGTGAATGACGATGAAGTACAGCATCATGTCCCCATCATCGATATTACAGACGACCCTGATGACAGGGTAGTTGTTGTCGCAGACTCCATTCCCACTGACGAGCCCACACCAGGGACACCTGTAACACCACTATGCACCAGTTCAAAGCGGAGGCTTGATGAAGAGACTTCCACGTCACGTATAAAGCGTGCCAAGAGTGCGCCGGTTGTTAAACCCCCAGTAATAGAGCCCCCAATCCTCTACGTCTTATGACATAACCCCCACAATAGTACCTTCCTCAAATAAAAATGTACCCCCTTATTTCTGTTCAATTCCGGGTACATCCTTCATAACATCAGCAGCAGCAGCAGCTTCTCTTGCTGTAGTGGAAGGTAAAACATTCGAGTTGGTGCGCACCGCCACCACCACCCCAGCCCTGACTAGAAATCGGTATATAGTCAGGGTTGACCCTGGATCCATGTATAGCAATGGTGTTGAACACGGACTACGGTGCGTAGTTGAACGTATTTTGGAGTTGGCCAGTCAGAACCGCGACGAACGTGAAGTCATGACGAGGCTGTCCTTCGGGTTCGGTTCAGATGACGGGGATGTAGATGATTTTTAGGTAGTAATACCATTCAGACGATTGGCAATTGCAGATATAGAGTATATATTAGGCCGTATAATGCAGGTCTCTCAAAGTAGTACAGCCTTCAATATGGACAACTTCATGGTAGATATTGATTGTGTTCCTGCGGGTCATAGTGCCACACCTTATACTCTTAACTTCAATTCTCAGGCTATTTACAGGCGGCGCAAAAAATTTGGTTGCCTCGGTTATGCAGCGTGCCCGTAAACTGGCTTCAGATTACAAGCTTGAGTTTGATGGTAATATGAGTCCTGAAGAGATGAGAAGGGTAGAGGAGGAAATTAATGTTCGTATAGTCGTATTTGGAATGGATGATCGTCGTAGGACTGTGTATGTTTTCAAAAGCAGTGTGAGAAATCGTAGAAGAACCCTACTTATTTTAGGATTGTCAGGTTCAACGTATCTCCCCATCCATAATATAAGGGCTGTTTACGCGAGTTATGATAAAAGTCGAAAATATGGAAGGCATCATGATTTGTGTAAGGGATGTCTCTAGTTTGCGGATGATATAGTGAAAAATTGTAAGATTGTCACATGGTATATGCGCAGTGTAAAAGCTCCAAATGTAAAGGCCATGTGGTTGAAGCTGAATAGAGGGACTGTGATGTATGCAGACGCAATTTTTTCAGTAATAACCATTTTGAAAAACTGTTTTGATCTCTAAGTCAATTGGCACGTGCAGAAAAATGAGAATCTGTGAATGTGGTATGTTTCATATGATTGATAATTGGGGGAATTTTAAGCATAAATGTGATGAAACTCACTGTTCTACATGCCATGAGAAATATAAGGCGGTTGGAGTAAAGCATGTATGTTATATGAAAGACGCTAAGCCTAAAAATAGACCTTGTACTTGTATAACTGTGTACTACGATATAGAATCATATGCGATTGCTGAAACCAAAGAGTTTATCGCACATATACTTGTAAGCCCGACTATCGGTTATGAGTTCATGGTGGTCCAGTGTGATAAGTGTCACAAATGTAGTAAACGGACAAACGTTTTTAAAACGATTGCACACGACAGTCACGTGAAACTCTTTGTGTCCTATATTGTCAAGTTAGCGGACAAGTTCAACAAAATGACTGTGTATATTCTTGCCCATTACGGGGCAAAATTTGACACACAGTTCGTTTATAAGGCGCTGCTTGAGCACGAGTCATATGAGATATTTACAGGTGATCCCTTGAAAAGTGGAAACAAACTTACACAGATGCAAATAAGAGGTAATGTACAGTTTAAAGACACTTTATTATTCACACCTTGTAAATTAGCAAAACTACCCAAGGTAATGGGCGTAACCGCCGAAGTTTCAAAAGGATATTTCCCTTACACGTGCCTCACGAGCGAAACTTTAAATTACGTAGCATGTGCGCGTGCTTAGAGTGTTTCCATGCCTTTAGAAGGATGTACATAGACCGTTTCAAATGCGATCCGTTGCAAGTCGCAACCACAATCGCTTCATTCTGCTTTACGGTGTTCAAGAACAATTTCATGCCTAAAGACACCTGAGCCGTCATTCACAGAAACAATCCCCGCATTTATTGGTACAAGGCTATTTACTGGCTCATACACCGACAGCAGCAGGCAAGTAGTGTATACATAAAGCCTTCCCGCAACACGGGGTAATTACCCATTAAGGTTAATGGTCGTGTTTTTTGGGTCGATGGTCTAAGCGAAAACCGTGCCACTGATGAGAAGACTGTGTACTTCGTTAACGGTTGCTGGTGGCACGGATGCCCCCGTCCTGAGTGAGGAATCGTAGGAGATATCCACGGTAGATCTCCTGCCGATAGTTTTACATGGGCCCGCACCCCCGATCAGCTTATAGGCACCCAGTTCACTCACAAAGCCTTGTGGGAGCATCAGTATGATGCACGGATGGAAACAGATGGAGAGTAGGGTGTCAATTTTGTCAACTTTTTTCAAATCAATTTTGGTAGTAAAAATATAGTCTTTTCATGTCAAAACTTGAAATTGGCCAACCAAAATGAAATAAAATAACCCTTACCTACATCAATTTTACCTTAAAGTTTCAGAAATTGACTCTTTTACTAAATAATAGGACATAAATTGATTAACTATTCATCTTTTACAGAATTAACCCACTGATCGCATATGGAGTGTTATCAAGGTCATATAGTTGTTGTACAAGTCACAACATGAATAGAACTGTCCCTCACTCTCAGTCCTCAGTTGCCTCTTAGATGTCATAGTCGGTGGTTTGCTGTTATTGCTCTTGTACCTACTTCATAGTTATTCTACTAGACGAATACTACAGTTTAACTGTAAGTATGGATTATTGATTATTAAAATTATTTATTATTATCATATTCTTCTGTCTAATTATATTGTAATCCCATGAAATATTTTTTTATTGAATTTTAGAACATCCAATGACTAAACTTTGAAACATCGTAATTGATATAAAATACTTAAATGTTTTTCTTTCTTTTCAGATATTCCTAAGATGCCAAAATTGAAGGTCTCTCTTGCCTTTTGTTTGATGGAAGAAGAGATGACACAAAAGTTCTCCTAGAGGTAGAGGGAATGGACAGAAAGTTTCCCGGTCTCATCAAAGAAGAACACTACTCTGTGTGTTCCGAACCTGGTGGCCACTATTTGTTTCACTTTGTTCCTGAAGCAGAAGTAGAAGGCAAGAAACATGCAGAGGCAATTCCTGATCAAATAATATGTTGGCTTCAAGAAAGAAGACTTGACAGTTCACTGCAGGCCGTTGGTGGGGACTCAACTGCGGTGAACACTGGATGGCAGGGCGGTGTTATGACGCATTTAGAGAAAAAACTTGGAAGAAGGCTTGTTTGGATTGTATGTGATTTGCACACAGGGGAACTACCTCTTCGTCGTCTCATCCAGGAACTTGATGGTCCTACAAAGAGCAACAACAAGTGGTCAGGCCCCCTTGGCAACATGCTAGATGAAGCAACGGAATTAGAAATAAATACAAAATTTCCAAAGGTCGAAGTAGGCCCTCCCCTTCCAGTGTTGTCTGAAGAAGTTATCAAAGACCCCAGCACGGATCAATCTTACGCTTATCGTATTGTTCAAGCAATCAGATCAGGAGAGTTGCCTCAAAATCTGGCTCTCTTGGAGATTGGACCCGTAAGTCACAGTCGTTGGTTAACTACGGCGATTCGTTTCTGCAGGATTTGGGTTTCTAAACATGCACTGAAGGGCAAAATGCTACAGAATTTGATGTTGATTGTTGAATTTATTATTGGGTTTTATCTTCCTCACTGGTTCAATGTAAAACTTAATCCAATGTGGATGGAGGGGCCTAACCACATCTTGTTTCAATTACAGCTACTGAGAACCCAAAGGAAAGTAGTGGTGGACATCGTGCTACCTGTGGTGAGAAGGTCCGCTTGGTATGCTAGGCCAGAGGCAGTTTTGCAAGCAATACTCTGCAGCCAATGTACCAAAGAGCGAACTGAGGCTGTGGAAATCATTCTAAAGCTTAGAGGAACATCACTAGATGATGATCAGCTGGAAGACTGCTCTGTTCAGACAAGGAAGGTACCTCCGATAAACGTCAATGCCACGAAATTGTCAGAATTAGTTAACTTGAGTTCGGAAGTTTTGGAGCCACCACTGACAACATGTATAACAAACAAAGATTTAACACAACTTAAAGAGGCCCCAATGCAAGTGCCAAAGTGGCCTTCTCATACTCAGAGTGTGGAGAGATGTGTGAAAATGGTCACAGAAGCAGCTAGTCAAGTTTACAGTCACGAGAGGCGAGAAAGCTACATCAAAGCGCAAGTAGCAAGCCGAATGCTGATGTCAAGGAACCGCAGCAAAAAGGACATGACTGCATTGGTTACTTTCAAATAGACTCTGAATGATATCTTATTGCCACTTTAAATGTTGATAGGATGTTTGCGCACATTTGTTATTTTGTTACGAATTTACGGAAAAATGGAATTTTTGAATTAAAATTGATGTAGGTAGGAGTTATTTTTTATTGTTTTTGAAGCAAGGATATTATTTTGTATGCCAAATGATTACATTAAATTGCTACCAAATCACATGATTTTCAATTTAGTCATTTCACCCCCAAAATTGACACACCCTAATGGAGAGTACCGTGAAGAAATAGCCACGATCAAGTGTTCAATGTGCTGGATCCTCTCAAATGCGGTGATAGCTTGTTCGGAGGGCGTACAAATCCCTTCAAGCTATACTATTCATCTACGGAGGGTGTGAAACTCCATTACTACTGCTTCTGTTCTGTATATCCCTTCGTGATGAAGAACAATCCGTATCCCGTTAGTGCACCTAAAAAACTGGTGGGACCTGACCTGCCCACCATCGAGGTGTTCTCAACAAATTTGAACAGGTACTATTTCGGCCTTTCTTTCGTAGATGTGCACCCCTCTCGAGATTTATAGATGCCGATCTTACCCATCGTTTTAGACGCAGAGGAGAACAATGGGGCTTGTAATCACACAACCAACCAGCGTAAGATCAGAGCCGTATATACAAGCACTGAGCTCTTCATAGCCGTTCGCCATGGCTCCAGAATATTGAAGATATACGAGGTGTGGAGGTTTCAGAAGCTACCCAACATTTTCACGCCATATATAAACACTTTTTTGAAGGATAAGGTTGACGCATCAGGGTATCCGCGAGGAGTTGATACCGAAGATGAAAAATCGGCCTTTATTCAGAGTTACCGTGACCGTGAAGGAATACAGCTTGACCGTTCCCAAATTGTAAAGAACCCAGGCAAGCGCTTTAGTGCAAAGTTGTGTCTAAACAGTCTTTGGGGAAAATTTGCACAGAATACTGGCAAGGGGAAAGTTCATTTGGCCCAAAGTTATAATGAAGTCTGGGATTATGTCAACGCTCCCGATAAAGAGATCATGGAGATCGTGAATGTAGGTAATACGTACATAATTAAGTACAACATTACTGAATTGGCCACAGACACCTCGTGTGTTAAAAACATACCTCTAGCCATCTTCATAACGGCCTACGCACGCATCAAAATTTAGGGTCTACTGCATTCTCAGATAGTGTGATATTCACAGCGACGGAGGGTGAATACATGCCGCCTATTGGGGAATTCCTCGAACAGTTGACTGATGAGGTCAAGGATGAGTATGGCGACATCGCATACGCTGACTCCTTTGTATAAACAGGGCCAAAAACGTATGGGGTACGGGTGAGGGTGGGGGAGGATATGAAATATATCGTGAAGGCTAAAGGTATCACGCTCAACCAGGTGAATCGGCGGGTCGTTAATTCTGAATCGTTGAAGGATCTAGTGTGCTTCGAAGATGAGGGCGACCAGCCGCCCCAACTGACTGTGAGAACCCACAATTTTCGGGCGCAGAAGCTGGGGTATGTGAAGGAACTTAGGGTAACGAAAGAGTGTCGTAATACCTATAGGAAACGTTACCAGATGCCTGGTACACCATAATCTTTGATTGTTTTATATATATATGTCTATTTACTTATTAACGATATGTTTATTTTATTTATTACACGTATTTGTAAATATATACCTTGAATAATTCGATATGTTTATTAAATAAATCGTGTTTCAATTAATTTTTCACTTTCTCATTTATGTGTGTGTGTGTGTGTGTGTGTGTGTGTGTGCGTATATTTCCCCTTCGTGCTCAGTTGACCGCTACAAGCCCTAGAACGCAGACGTGTGCATTTGAAGAAATCCCACGGAGACGAAAAATAGTAATGGCTACCTTTAATATTGCGACGTTTATGAAGTGGTATTCGGCAAAGTGTGAAGATGTGGTGGATACTCAAAGACTCCCTATCCCTCCCTCCTTTGATACTTTTAAGGCTACATTAAACCGTGCGAAGCTTGAGGAACAAGAGGCACAAATACTCTACGGCCATTCTGGCGAGAACATTGCAAGATTTCATGGTACAAGCGACGTATTGAACTATGTTATAGGACTAAACTTTATAAAAGCTTACATATACCGTGAAGTGGAAGAAACAACACGTGCAGAAGAGAAGCAACGGTTATGGTTAGTGAGTCTTGTTGATGAGTGGTGCGACAAGCGGTATTATGTCATGCTGTATCATACCGAGTACTAGTACCCTGCGGCTGAGAATGTAAATCTTGTCATAATGGAGAATCTGAAGTATTTTTACTATTACATTAATATATATCATGAGATTTGTAGTGAGGTTGTGGCTGAAGGCCTGTGTGAGTTTTTAATAGTATTGTCTGCTAAGCAAAAAGGAAAAATATGGGCATATATGTCTCTCAAATAGTGCACCGGAGTGTGAATAAAATGTGTTTAGTTCTTGAAATTTCCCCTGAACGAAAATGTCTGGTGCGCATTAAAACCGGTATTGTTTCATGTATCGGAAAATATTGTTAACCCAGTATAATGGGATACAAGTATGCACATGAATCTTTCATGTTGGAACAACGCCGTACATGATTCATCAGCTTATGGTGTGACTCACTCCTCCACACCTCCCGTCGAGCCGATCCGCCCACCTGTGGCTCATAGCTCAGAGCTTGAACCGACTGGACGTGCACTCCTCACAATAGAATACGATGGAGCTTTCTTTTAGCGGCATTCTCAATGCCGTGTACGATGTGTCCGTGACGAAGTCATTGCGCGTGTTCAGGCGTAAAACCGGTGCCATTAACTATGTACTGGAAGCGACTTGTAGAAAAACAAACTCTGGTAAATGGAATGTTGTTTATTTAAGTGTTGAGGGGATGAATAGAGTCTTCGTGGTAGTTGAGAAGTGGAGCAGGGTTCGTTATAAAATACCTGCAGGTGTAGGTACAAGAAGAGAACAGATTAGTGATACCCCCTCATATGCCACTGTTTGTACGTTGTGTATAAATAACGATCAACCATGCATTGCTATCCGATTGATGTGGAAGAATGCTTCTGATAATAACGTTCTTGTCCCTATGAGAAACCGTTTCACCCTCGACAGAACGTTTGAAATCGTCGGTTTCCGCAAGCTGAAGTGTATATTAGACTCGCGTGTTACGGATATACTTTATTTTAATACGGTTCTTGAATACGCATACACCGCTCTGCTCGACGGGTTTACCGAGTGTATGACTGAACAAAGCGAGAATGGTCTAGAGCTGGATGCTTATTTGAAAGGTTTAGACTCTTCGCTAAATATCATAAACTTTGGTACAAAGGACTTGAGCGGTACAGGGCTGAGCTCATCTACACCGTTCACCCTGCAACAGAGGGGGTCTTGCAACAGGGAATGAGGAGGGGGCTTGCAACAAAGAGGGAGGGGAGCGGGTCTCGCAACCATGATCAACATTTGCAACATTACAATTGGACGCTCCCTTTTTTCCCCCATACTAATAACACATTCTTTTAAAAAATAATTGATAAATAAACCTTAATAGTAATCAGTTAATTAATAAAGGACGCCATTAACAAACAAGTATTTAAATCCAAGTAATTAACAATTATACCTTTAGATGAATTACTTAACTCCAAACGGTAATACTAGATTTATAAACTTTCCAGAGATAGTTTCTTACCTCTTTAAACAAGAGACCTTTCACTGAAATACGAATAACACCGAGATTCCCTTAACCAGGATTCTGTTAACCACAAGATTTTCGTATTCTAAGCTGAATCAAGTTTCATAAATTTGTCAGATTAAGGTTCAGGATTAAAGAACGTTACAAATGCTTTCGCTTCCAAAACAGATGATCAAATAAATCCACTTAGGAGTTGTCCGCACATAATTTATTTCTTTAAAGTTACCTTAGGCGTTCGGGTGGTTGGTTGTTTCGCATTTGTATTAGTTGTACTTTATTCTGTTACAATTAGAATTTATAATTTTTATTCTTATTTATTATGTTAAACATTTGAAACATACTAAAATTTATAACTAAATTTTTTCTAATCATGTATAACATTCTATAACATTCTAGAATAATTTCAACCAATAGTATAAAAGCGCCACCAAGCGCAAGCGGCAGGTTTATTAACTAACACTCAGTCTACCGCTTGTGTTATAGTGTAGTGTCTGTTGATCTGCCGTACCACATTATGTCCGCATATTTATATCATTGTTATAAATTATAATCCCATCATGTCATGCACCCAAAGCGAATCCAAATCATGGCAGCATTTTGAGCGACGAGAAGGAAATGAAAATGCTAAGTGCAAGAAATGTTCTGCAATGATAAAATGCAAAGAATATTTAACAAGTGGTTTGCTTCATCATTTGAAAAGTGTCCATGAGCTCGAAGACAAAACTTAAAAAGACCATGTGCAGAGACTTTAGTTCCTGTCAGTAAGAAAAAAATAGGGCTGAGCAATGTTCAACAAAAAATAACTTCGTTTGTATCTAAACCAGAGACAGAAACCGGTGAAGAAATTGTTGTAAAGCTTGCTTCTGTTGATGGTTTATCAATTCATACAATTGCAAACAATGAATTTATTAGAATATCTTTCGTTGAAAAAAATATGTCATTTCCAAAAACACCTTCTCAAGTTATGGATATGGTGCACAAACAATATAATATTGCAAAGGAATCTGTTACTTCGGAAATTTCAAGAAAAGTATCAAATGATGAAAGATTTAGCATTTCTTTAGATGAATACACATCGCTATGAAATCGTCGCTATATGAATGTTAATGTTCATGCAGTTGGAAAGTTCTGGAATTTCGGAATGGAATGGTTCGTATTTTTGGATCTCTGCCTGCTCTGCTGATAAAACTATTGAGCTTGTTGAAAAAACACTAGGGTGCGTCACTGCATAAGGGAGAAAACCTGAAGGTGGCCCATTTCTTTCGCTCGCTTTCTCAATTAAGCCACTGAAGAAGAAAACACCACAGACAAATTTCATTTGAGTAGACGTTTATTTCGGGTTCGCGCATCCACTACAAAGTTTGTACACTACATACTACATATATTCTGGGATTGGTTTCCCCGTACTGATTATTTTCAGGGGAAGTAACTCTATGAAAACTGTCTTGTTTAACACTCTTAATATTTAAAACATTACAGCATATGAAGACATAATTTGTTTTATATTTATAAAAATACATTTTGCTAATACACTTTGTTAAGGATGTATTGAAAAACAGATAAATTAATAAAACAAAATATACTATAAAATACATTTCCACAAAAACCTATAAATAGCAACCACATTCCAGACCTCAGAATTAATGGTAATTCCACAACACATGTTAATCATTTCAATTTCCTAGGCATTTACTTTGACAAGAACTTAAACTGGACTGAGCACTGTAAAATAACTGAAAACAAAACAGCTAAACTTATATATTATATTCTGGGATTGGTTTCCCCGTACTACGTGAACACCAACAAAACGAAAGAAATTGACAAACAATACTCGGAAATGGCATCAAAAGAACTAAAAGCCTTCAGAAAGAAAGTATTTTTCAGCGAAGAAGGTCCTTCTTGTTTGCTGTCTTCGGGTACGCTCGCCGATGATCCTCTGCCACCTGGATCATGTATTGGAACTGATCCTCGTGTTTGGTACGCCCCTTTGCCGTGAACTCGTGGATGAGGGCCACTCCTCTTTCAGCAGTGTCGTTAGTCACGAGGAGCTTCCCGACCCGTTCCTTCCCCAGATTGTACTCGTCTGATGTTATCCAGGCCGCAGGGGGCATTGACAAGAACGCAGTATCGATTTCAAGATGGTGGAAGATCCTCTTAGTTGTGGAGGTGAAGAAGTCCGGAAGATCTTTTGCAACGACGTCTCTTGCGACGGCCAACACACGAGGGCTGGGCTCGAGGGATCCTTCCACAGAGTTCATGTTAGAGACCATCTTGAGTTTGTCAGCATCTGCAACATCGTCGTCGAAGAGAGCGAGACCGACTGTAACTTCAGACAAGTACCATAGATGCCGACTCATCGCCTTCGTGCCGGCTTCCTTGATGATGGGATTCTCATGTTCCGCGAGTTCCTTGAGCAGCCTGAGGTCCATTCGTGCTGCTGCGTAAGCTGTCTTGGCTGTGAACCAGACGCGTAGGTGATGTTTTACGACGAAAATGCAGAAATCTCCGAGCTTTTCCCAAAGAAGTCCCATGCGGTTCGGGCCACGAGAGGAAGAAGGACGTTGCGGCCGCAAGAGTCTAACAAACTCCTCCTTGAACATCCAACTCTGCAGGGCATACATATCCCGCACCATCCATCGCGCACGGTGTAGACCCCCAGGAGCGTTGAAGGATACGGAAGAGCGTCCGCGAGGAAGAGAGCCGAGAAAAACGACAGCCAATTCCAGGATCTCCTCTTAATCATCCCGCGGTTGTTGAACCTGAAGGAGCTCCTGAGCAAACTGGATGAGATTATCTCGCCACGGCCGTATTCTGATTGCCATGGCTTCATCGTCCGCTGCCGTCCTGAACTTTTCCTGATTGATCTCAGGCCAGCAATTCCTGAAGTTCAGGAATAACGTGATGTCCGGACTTTTTGACTGTTCCACCAGAATGGCAGAGAATACAGCCTCCAGGAGAACCTCCAGAATGTGGTGGCGGCAAGCGAAGTGCAGAAGCTTTCGACCAAGCATCAGTTCGATCCTCATACAAACACCAGATTTTATCCCTGTATTCACGGCCGTGGTATCGAAACACATTGACGTAATCCTGTCCGAAAGGTTCCATTCTTCCAAAACCTCCCCGATCACAGTAGCTGCTTGTTCCGCCTTCCCATCGGTGAGCTTGGGCACTGCAAGGATCTTCTCCACACCTTTTCCGGAGACCAAGATTGGCAGACGATCGAGCTTCTCCCTACCAGTCAAGTCTGACATCAATTTTCCGTCCCAATGCAATGTCAAGGGAACTGTAGGAGAAAAGCTTTCCTTTACCTCAGCTGTCAGGGATCTTCGGTGAGCAATTCGCCTCCTCCTTATGGAACTTGCGCTTAAGGCGAATTTCCTGACATCGTGACCAAGATCAGCGGCAAAAGGAAGCAGAACATGAGTGGCTTGTCGATCACTGATCTGCGTCCTGTCCAAAGCCGAAGCCACTTTACCGCTGATACAACTGCGTGCTCTCTTCGGCAGAGGCGCTCCTCCTGTCGCCCCTCGAACTTGAGATGGACCTGGCGATTCCTCGCTCTCCGATGATGACTCCGATGCCGAAGAGGAGGAGTCCTCCAGTTGGACCTTCGAGGTCAATGCACCTTGCTCCTCCAATGATCGCAAACGACGCTGGTCCTCCTGCTCGAATTTCTTCCTCTTCATCGCTTCCCGTTCACACCATCTCTTGTCCACTCCAAGCATGCTTCCAGGGCATCCTGGCCGGCGTTCAGCGATGAGAAAATCCTTTTCCTCTTTGATTTTGATGAGGCTCAACGCGTCCGGATGTGCCACGTCAAATAGATCTTCCAAACTTATCACAAACTTCTCGCGATCTTCAGCAGCCTTCCCACTGGATCTGTTTCCGGTTTTTCGCAGGCCATAGTACTCCTGGTGGAGCTTGGTGAGCTTGTCGATGATCCGGTAAGGCGTGATCGTTGGTATTTTCGCCTTGTCCCAGACTTCGGAAGTCATGGTTGCAGTTTGTTTTATAAACTTCTTGAGCTCAGGGTCTGATTTGTGTAAATAGAAAATGACTCTGAGGGACTCACCACGGCTGGGCAATTTAGTCCCAGGTGAACCGTGGGATTGGTTTCCCCAACAACCAGATTTCATCAGCTAGCTTCTTCACTTCCTTAGCACCTTTCGTCGCCATTTTCATTAAGCAAACCACCTGTGGAAGAAAAGAAACCAACAATTAATAGAGAGCCTCATATAGAAAATCTTAACCCCATGTATTCCAGGGTATTTTAACGAAAAGAACAGCCGAGGTGGGGCCATATGACATATATACTGATAAACCAGATCATATGGCCCCACCCCGGTATAAATAGGGTTATTAATTCACTGTGCGCGACCCCTAAACATTGATATATTGAACTGATTTTTATACTGCCAGGTTTTCTCATTAAGTGGATCAAAATTGCAAGCGAGCGAATGCGTGTGACAACTTCATGTTTTTTGACGCACCCTAAAAAACACTAAATTACTTTAAATTAAGCATGGAAAATGACATAGTTGCTAGTGTAACAGATGGAGCCAGTCTCACGGTAAAATTTGGAAGAATTAGCCATAGTGAGCAATGAGCATCAACAATGCCTTGCACATAATCTGCACTTGGCTGTTTGTGATGTCCTTCACAAAAAAAGTAATTCAAGAAACGCAACAGTTAATCAACAGCTATCAGAAGACATTTCTGAGGAAGATGCAAGCATGAACAATGATAGTGATGAAGAGAATGTTGAAGAAGACGAATTTACAACTGCTGTCGAAATTTCAAACGACAATGCCAATAATTTTGCCGATGTTAGGCCTACTGAACTAGCAAAAGGGTTTGAAGACATACACATTGCTAGCACTATTAGAAAAGTGAGAAAAATTGTGAAAGTATTTCGTAGATCGCCCTTAAAAAAAATCTCACAAAAATATGTAAGACTTGAGCATAACAAAGAACTTCCTCTACAACTTGATTCACAAAGAAGATGGAATAGTTTAATAGTAATGTTGGAAAGATTTGTACAACTAAGAAGACCAATTTCGAAAGCATTGATTGACCTTGGGATTGGAAAGGGCATGGATATTTCAGATGAAGAATTTGAATATATAAATCTACAGATCTGCAGAAGCTAAGGCTAACAAAGACCCTAAGATCCACTCTAAGGTTAGCCCGAGAGAAAGAAGAGAGTAGGTGGTTGAAAGACGATGATGACGATTATCTACAGATCTACAGAAGCTATGGCTAACAAAGACCCTAAGATCCACTCTAAGGTTAGCCCGAGAGAAAGAAGAGAAGAGGGGGTTAAAAAAAGGGAATAGAGAGTTAAAAGAAGAGAATAAGGGGTTAAGTAAGTAGCAAAACCTATCATTCGTGGGTTAACATTCATCCAGAAAAAGAGAGAGAAAGACTCACCATCATCGTCCGCCGGCCACTGCCGACAAGTCGGAAAAATAGTCGATGAGAAGAGGAAAGGAGTGAAAGATGAAAAGAAGTGGATCAATGAAAGAAAGCCACCCCCAAACGGGTAAGTTATTTAGGTAGGTAGGTTATTTAGGTTAGGTTAGGTTAAGTTGTGATATTTTAGTTAGTTTAAATGAAAATATCATGACTTAACCTAACCAATCATCAAGGGCATACAGTAATAAATAAAAACAATTCTTCATGAAGGTGTTTCTACTTACATTCTTTATTTTAGTGAATGCTAAAAACTTCACTTTTCTACGTGAAGGTCAAAATATGATAACAAAAACCCACTAATAAACAGAGTTTATTTCCACAACAGTTTCGATGCTCACTGGCATCCTTTTCGGGTAGAGACAGAAAAACGAATGAACCAAAAACAAGAGGGAAAACAGTCCAGGGACCATTAAGAAAACTAATGAAAAAGGCGAGAAGGAAACAATCTAGAGACCATTAAGAAATTCGCAACAAGGTTAGATCCCGTTCTCCCGACACCAGAAGGGCATTTTATTAAAGGGTCCCGCTTATAAGTACATTCGCACAAATTAAAACTATCTTCTTGTTCTATACATACAGATTCTATTATTTTGACATAATTACTGCATTTATTATTGCATTTATTATTACATTTACGTTTTTTAACATTTATTATTATTACCTTTACACTTATTATTACATTTACGTTTTTTAACATTTATTATTATTACCTTTACACTTACTATTACATTTACGTTTTTTAACATTTATTATTATTACCTTTACACTTATTATTACATTTACAATTTTTAACATTTATTATTATTACCTTTACACTTATTATTACATTTATTTTATTCCCCTTATTATCACATTTATTATTATTGCATTTACATTTATTTCCACATTTATTACTTCCATTATTACATTTACATTTACGTTTATTATTCCATTTACATTTACGTTTATTATTCCATTTACATTTTACCGAAAAAACGAATGAACCAAAAGCGAGTAAGGAAACAATCCAGAGACCTTTAAGAAATTCACACTTAGGTTAGAACCCGTTCAACCGACGCCGTAAGGGATCTTTTGACGAAGAATCTCATTAGAGGGTCCAGCTTATAAGTACCTTCGCACAAATTAAAATTATTCACTTGTTCTATCCATACAGATTCTATTATTTTTCGTTTGACATAATTATTGCATTTATAAAGTAACTTACTTGATTCCCAATCTATAGCATGATCATTTTGGTTGGCGTGATAAAAAATTGCATTATTAGTATTACAACTTCTGAAGGCATATTTATGTTCTTTAATACGGGTTTCAATATTTCTTCCAGTTTCTCCTACGTATACTAAATCACAACTTTTACAGGGAATGCTGTAGACACAGGCTTGTTCCTGTTTTGCAACGTTATTCCTAACCAATTTACTTTTTACAGTAGACGAATATTTGAACGCCAAAGCAAACTTAAAATCTTTCGTCAACGGTTTTACTCTTTCTAAGCCGGCAATGTAAGGCAAACTCACATATTGTTTTTGGTTAACTGAAGGTTCCCGAGGGGCATAAAAAGATTTTCTGGCTTTAAAATACGCCTTTCTGATAAACCACTCAGGATATTTTAAATCCTTAAAAATGTTCCAAATCTTTGAATTTTCCGGGTCCAGCAAATGTGGGCTACAAATCCTGAGTGCTCTTAGAAACATGGAAGAAATAAGAAGAAGGCGAATAGATGGCATCTGATCGTGGGATCTATGGCATAACACAGCTCAACAAAAAAAAATTTTTGTTTCGTTGCCAAGGAAATTCGTACGAATTTAGGGTATTTTGGGGTTGCTGAATTCCAAAATGAAAGTAGTTTTTCCGATTTGGCTCTAGTTCTTGAGATAATGAATACCCTCAATTAATAGGAAACGTAACCATAACGCGTGCATATGGGAAACTACCGGAACATTCTAGATGGTGAGACACGCGAATATTCTTAGTGTTTACTCCGCGATCATTCTAGAATATTTCCCCTCCGTATATAAGTCATCGGCCACCCAACCAGTAGTCAGTTGACAGTGTGGTTAATGTGAAAGGTTTCAATCGATACAAGAAACTCAAGTGGGATTATCCCAATTTGGAATCAGCAAGGCGACCTGTGTCACACAGCGAAGACGTTCCCATACCAGTGTTTACCACACTGCCCGACCTTCCGTTGTCAGAATTTGAAGAAAATCAGGACTTAGGTGGTAGTAGTGGAAGTGACTATGAAGGAAGCATTTCAACACCTCAGCAGTTCTCCCAAGACGAACTCAATGATCTGATACGGGACCTCAGTCTGTCAAAGTCTGCTTCAAATACATTTGTAGATCGTTCCCTGGACTAAGTATGGAAAAACTAAAAGCTGGAATCTTTGATGGCCCTCAAATCCGTACACTTATCAAGGATTCTAATTTCACAAAATTTATGAATGGTGTTGAAGCTTCTGCCTGGTGCAGTTATGTCTCAGTTGTCAAGAACTTCTTGGGTAACCACAAAGCAGACAATTATGAAGAACTGGTGCAAAACATGCTCACAAACTTTGAAAAGTTGGGTACTAATATGAGCATAAAGGTACACTTTCTCCATAGCCACTTACACAGATTTCCGGATAATCTTGGTGATTTTAGCGAGGAACAAGGGGAGAGGTTTCATCAAGATATCAAGGTGATGGAGGAAAGGTATCAAGGCAGATGGGACAGACACATGATGGCAGACTATTGCTGGAACCTCCAACGTGATTGTCCTGATAACCCACATAAAAGAGAATCGTACAAACAGAGATTTACTATACATTAATTGTAATTATGCGAATCAGCTTACTGTGTTTATCTGTTATTATACCGAATAAAATGCCATTATGTATTTCATGTGTTTACTTTTGTATGATTTGAGACAATTTCAATGCGATTTGTAAGTAGGCTCCGCCTGAACATTAAATTTTTTGCATTTTTACGTGTTTCAATGGGGTACCAATTATCTCATAAATTAGAGCCAATCTAGCAAAACCGATGTCATATTCGGAATCAGCACCACAAAGTTACCCCAAAATCACTCTAATATGATTGGCAATAAAATGAGCGTTGACCAGTGTATAATAAATGCAAAAAACTACTTTTTTCTGCAGAAAAAAGTGAAGTTTTTTGCATGGAAGAAATAATTGAGCTTTTAACCCCTTCATCATGATATGAAAAATAATGAATGTACGAATTATAATGGGTAAGTTTTCTATAGACCGTGAAATTGGCCTTTCCGCTTTCGTTAATGACCAAAACATCTAGAAAAGGTGATTGTTTGTATGTATAGAACAAGAAGATAGTTTTAAATTTGTGTGAATGTACTTATAAGCGGGACCCTTTAATAAAAATGCCCTTCCGGTGTCGGGAGAACGGGATGTAACCTAGGTGCGAATTTCTTAATGGTCCCTGGACTGTTTTCCCTCGTTTTTCTATATCCATCCGAATAGGATGCCAGTGGGCATCGAAACTGTTGTGGAAATAAACTCTGTCTATTAGAGTGGGTTTTTATTGTCATATCTACTTTAGTGATTTTTAGGGGGTGGCATTGTTTACTTGATCATTTTTTAGGGTGGCATTGTTTACTACAAACTTTTGGGGGTGGCTTTCTTTCATTGATCCAAAGACGTATAATAAGAACGTTTACAAACCATGCAAACACAGTCTTAACTCAAAGAAACACTGTCATACGATGCAAACTACAGACATGCAAATAAAGAGAGGATGTGAAAAGAAAAAAAAGTATGAAGAGTATAACAAAATTGGGTTAGTTCACGCTACGAGCTACATCTAAGTTCGTGTTAGTCTAATTTTTTTAAATAATATAATTTTATTGCTGGCATATCACACCCTGGCATGTCACAAGCTGGCATTAAACCGTCAACAGACTCAAACCTCAACCATTACCCCCAGAGCTCCTGTTGCTAATTGTTTTATTTAAACGACGTTAATATTTTTAAAATGCTTATCTAAACAGTTTTTAAGCATATTAACGCTAGTAGAGTTCACGAAGGACGCGAGAAGATTATTCCATTTTTCAGTTACTTTAAACGTAAAAACGTTTTTAGCAATATTAGTAATGAAACGTTTGTCATGTAATTTAAATCTGTTATTACGAGTATTGGTATTATCGAAAATAAACAATGTCAAAATTTAGGTTATCGATTTTATTAACGATTTTGAAACTTAAATAAGCTCCCCCCCTTAATCTCCTAGTTTCGAATGAATGAAAGTCTAACTCTTTAATCCTATCTTCGTAAGACTTGTTGCATAGTGACAGAATTAGTAATTAGTTTCGTGGCGCGTCGCTGAACCCTTTCCAACTTATCAATATCCTCACGCAAATACGGGCACCAAAACTGAAAGGCATTTTCTAAGTGAGGCCTGACTAGGAACTTGTAAAGGGGCAATATAATATTCTTCGATTTAAATTCGAAATTACGCTCTATGAAGCCTAACACCCTATTAGCTTTTGCGCAATCCTCCAGGCAATGATTCCTAACTTTTAAATCCTTAGATACGCGTACGCCTAAATGTACGTCTTCGTCAACGATCGCTAACTGTCTATCATCCATTGTGTACGTGTAATTATTGTTACGAGAACCTATATGCAAAACTTTACATTTGCGTACGTTAAATTGTATCTACCACTTATCCGTCCACTCCAAAATCCTATTTACATCGTCTTGGAGCCTATTTCTATCGCCCACGTTAAGAACTTTACCGCCTATTTTGTTATCGTCCGCGAATTTTGACACGTTACTGGTCAAGCCTACATCTATGTCGTTAATGTAGATTACGAATAGCAATGGGCTATTCGTAATCTACCTACATCCAACCACCCCGATTCCTTACCATTAACAACGACCCTCTGTTTCCTGGCACGAAGCCATTCCTCTAACCAGTTAGCTACCTGACCGCGTATACCGTGCGCTTTAACCTTCGCAATTAGTCTTCTATGCGGAACTGTATCGACCGCTTTTTTAAAATCTAAATAAATAACGTCAACCGCTCTATGCCTATCGTATTCGCGCACTATTTCGCTATAAAACTCTAACAAATTAGTTAAACAAGATTTATAGCGTCGAAACCCATGTTGACTACTATTAAGCAAATCGCGACTTTCTAAGTGATCGACGATACGATCCCGAACTACGGATTCCAAAAGTTTACTGACAATTGGCGTTGCTTAATTAAGCTAATAGGCCTATAATTGCTAGTTACTGTGCGGTCGCCTTTTTTAAAAATGGTCGTAACGTTAGTTAATTTGAAGTCTTCAGGAATAATCCCCGCTTCCAGTGACTTATTAAAAAATTTGTTAAGGGGTCTACGATAACGTCTTTCAAATCTTTCAAATGTCTAGGATAAAGCGCGTCAGGGCCTCGAGCCTTGCTAACTTTTAGCTTATCGATATAATGCGCAATCTCATACTCGTAAACAGTTATTTCATTCAAAATAGTCCCGCTACTAAATGGAACGATATCGTCAACGTCGGGGACATTATTTACGTCTTCTACGGTAAAGACTGTCGCAAACAAAATTGTTAAAAATACCTGCCAACGCCTGAGCGTCGGAAGCCAAAGCGCCGTTATCGTCCACTAGAGGGCCTATGTTATCTTTTTCGGATTATATTATGTTTACTATCCGCAGCTATAAGTACCTCTAAATTATGCTTAGAACGCTTTAGAACCGGTTAAAATTGGATTGGAGAAGCTTGGTAGCAGAGATGCCACATTGCTCACTGCAGAAAGTGTATATGCCTTTAATGTAAATGAGTTGAGAGATCAGAAAACTTGTTTTTCTACCACTTTAAAACAATCAGTAGAAAAAAGACTTAAAGAGAGACGTAATAAGACGCTCATAGGATTATATAAATATTTAAACAATCCTATGATAGCATTTAATTACAACTTGTCCTAATTTTTCACTGCCTTGTAGATCAACATTGCAAACAACTGCCAAAAAGTTGTTTGCCAGGCTTTTCAGAAAAAGTGAGACGGACGTAGTGGCAGAAAGTACTGATGTAAATGAACCCCAACATTTTTTGATACACCACTACAACTCGAATTCTTTTCCTCTAACTCATCTTCAAATCAAAGGCCCTTGGAAGAAAAATTGGATGCAGTTGTGCAGAGAGAAATGGGAACCACAGACCAACAAGATTTTCGCCTGAGATACGACGTAAAGAACATCATAAAAGAAATGAATGTTTATGAAGCCACTGGTAATAGAACAAAAAATTTAAACATCTTATTTAATGCTCTGACGACCATTCCTCCAACTTCAATAAAGTCGGAAAGAGCATTTTCTGCTGTAGGATTATTCATCACAAAACTCCGAACATCTTTAAGTGTTCAATAAAAGGAAATTTTCTGTTTAGTTATTTAATTTATTCCAGTACTTCAACCTTATTTAATTTTTTTAATCGCGAGAATTTCTAGGGATCCCGGGATTGCGTTTTTTAATCCCGTTTCCCGAAATTAAGAAAAGAGCGGGAAATGCTTAGCCCTATTTAGCTATGACATTACTAGACAGCTCATCATGATAAACGTTGATGTACAGTAAGTGGTAAAAATATTTTAAATTGTACATGATCACTAAGTTGACGTTTTTTTGGTGTGTGAGTGTAATCGGTTAGGTGTAACATGACGTAATAAGATTTCTCGTACCATTCGTCAACGAGTTTTTTAACCAGATTCTCTGTTTATCTTCAGTAATCATGTAAATTTTTGCTTCACTATGGCTATATTCTTTAACAAATTTTAAATTCGAATCATACTCCAAGATATCTTAAGCATACTTTTAAGATATGCTCTTAAGATATCTTAAGCATGCTCTCGTTAGAATAGCCATAAAGCACTTGAGTATCCTGAGCCATCATCCATGCGTGAATTAAGGTCGATTTAAAAACTCCGAAAGATGCGGGAAAGGACGGACGTCGAGTATTCACTACATCTTCAGATTTTACAGAATACCACTTACCAAAGGTGCTACAAACAATATCAGAAGTTTCCATTGTTGTTAAAAAGTTAAATTTGGGAGTGGATTATATGGCCACACATGCAGGTAATTATGGTAAACTTAGAGCTAAAACTTCAGAGGCTGAGTGCTTGCCGACGAAAGCAATGATTGAGAACGACTAACGAGATTAAACACAGCGAATGGTGATGTCACCGGTGTGGGGGAGAAGCCTATACAGCATAACCAGTCAGGAAAAACAAATCAAGCAGAGCTATTCGTAAGCTCATCCATACACTGGGCGGAGTCTATACATCATGTCCAGTGTAGTAATGTCTAATTAAAAATTAGAATGTTTTGGTTATAAGAAATTAATAAAGAAGATAAGAATAAGTAATAAATGTAAAATTAAGATAAATATTGGTTTGTTTATTTACATTATAATAAAATACTGGTTGGCAACCAGGAGTGGGACCAAGCGGAGGCTTGGTGGAAGTACCCTTCAGTCATCGGGTGCCTCGCGTTTACGAAGGCGTCTTTTCGTGTTAGAATGAAATTGTTAATTTAATTAAACTATTTTTTTTGTCTCTCTCTCTCGTCTTAAGTATTATAATTAAATCCCCCCTCGCATTACCCCTTTAACTAAGTCTGTTTCGGCAATAATAAAGTAGTAAAAAGTGTAATGAAGATTATAATTGACCCCAGTCTCCTTTGCATTGTCTAACGGTTTTTCGACTCGGCAGGGCTACCATGCATTTACATACAGTAATGCGAAAAGCGAGTGAAAAGCGTGTAAAGAGAATGATTAATGGTAGAAGAGAAATTGAATAAAGAGTAGAAAGTAAAGTAAATAAGGAATTATAATAATGAAGAATGTAAACACTACACCAGACATGAATGTAACACACACACACACACACACACACACACACACACACACATATATATATATATATATATATATATATATATATATATATCAGAGCTGTGTGGGTCTATCACTTTCGGGTCGGGTCCGGGTCTGGGTCATTTTTCTAATTTACTTTCGGGTCGTGGTCCCGGTCCGGGTCGAACCCGAAAGTTCACTTTCAGGTCCTGTCGGGTCTTTCAGTATATGACTAGGGTCTGGGTCGGGTCCATTATTAAAAAATGTAAAAATTATAATCTGGTATAGGAGAGGTAATAAGACTGCTACCGTAGCTACATTAACATAAATGCAAAAAACTTCACTTTTTTTAAAATTTGTGCGAATGTACTTATAAGCGGGACCCTTTAATAAAAAAAATGCCCTTCTGGGGTCGGGGGAACGGGATCTAGCCTAGGTGCGAATTTCTTAATGGTCTCTAGATTGTTTCCTTCTCGCCTTTTTCATTAGTTTTCTTAATGGTCCCTGGACTGTTCTCCCTCTTGTTTTTGGTTCATTCGTTTTTCTGTATCCACCCGAAGAGGATGCCAGTGAGCATCGAAACTGTTGTGGAAATAAACTCTGAAAATTAGAGTGGGTTTTTATAATCATATCCTACATTAACATGTTTTCTGAAACATGGTAAAACATTATATGGCTATACGGTAGTAGCCTAACCATATATACAGTATTAATTAATCCGATTTTGGAAATGTTTGAAAGCAGGTGTATTAATTGTATTAATATTTAATAGTAACTAGGTATAGTTATACATGCATTGATAAGGGGCAAAGTACGATGTATGATTGCTTTCTTCAGCCCCCTTATTCTAAATTTTGATTAATTTTGTGAAAACAAATTCTATATTTTTTTGAGTGAACGCAAATGGAAAGGCGACAGCACTTGATCATATCGGACCCGTTGTCTGTTGCAATGGATACAACTTGTGCAGATCCCAAGTCGTACTCGGTTAACAGACTGAATGGTTTGTTTCAAAGCATCTCCTATGAAATTAATTATTTATTATTGATTTAGATTTAAAGTAACATTCTTTTACATATACTGTAATATTGTACGATATATATATAATATATATATATTTCTGTGAAATGTAAAATAATTTTTTGTGTGAAATGTAAATAATTTTTACCTGTATGCGAGCAGTGAAGTTCCTTGAAAACCAATGTTTTCACTTCAATTTTGTTTTCAGTCATATTGGGCTTGAACACCTAAAAATCCTCTAAGTTGCTGCGACAATCTACTTTTAAATGAAACATTTTTTTTTAAGAAGTATTTTTAACATTTTTTTCAGCTATTGCTCTATCGAGGGTCAAAGTAGCAAGATTTTTTATGTTCATGTTTATATTCATTGCAGATAGAAATGGCTCAACCAAAATTTTAAATCCAATTTCTTCTACAATGCTAAAAGGCCGCCGGTCTATTGTCACCCACGAAATAAGGCCATTTTCTAAAGTTTTCTTATGAAGTTGCGGGTGAACTCCAACTTTAATTTGTTCAAAAAAGTTTTTAACACTAGTTTGGCCTACATTCATTCCCTTGGCTTGTATTTGAGTTTTCGAAGTACTGCTAGTGCTAGGTAGGCTTTTATCATGATCCTCAACTTTACGATATATGTCTGGGTGATACGATTTTAGGTGTCGCTTTAGGTTTGTCACATGATTGTCACTATACACTTTTCCACACTTTTCAATTTGCATGTAGATGTTTTATCAATATTATTATATTTAAAATATTAATTTGTAAGGCTAGGTCTTTTGCTACCACTCCCCATCGAAAAAAGACCTTGTAAAGGCATTGCAAATTCAAATAAATAGCAAACGAAGCACTGGAGACCAACTAATGTACACAATACACAACTCGCAAACAAACAAGAAAGTATATTAGGATTAGGTTATTCTTCCGTCACCGTTAACTCTCCACTTCCAGTGAGTCATTTGGAGGGTGAAGTGATAATTCAATACATTGTTGCCAAATCTAAAGGCGCACACATAAATTTTGTAAACTAAAAACCCGGCTGTGCGGGTCCTTCACTTTCGGGTCGGGTCTGGGTCAAATTTAAAATTCACTTTCAGGTCCGGGTCCGGGTCCGGGTCTTTTTTATAATTCACTATCGGGTCCGGGTCTTATCGTACTTTCGGGTTAAACCCGGGTCTAGGTCCGGGTCCGGGTCCGACCTGCCAGCCCTGATATATATATATGTTAACCCCTCCGTCTATGGCCTTGGTTGGTTCGAAGTCGACGGGGGTTCTGGTTAGAGGGCAGCAACGGATTTGTTACTCGCACTAGTTTCTTCTATACTACTCTCCGAGTTCTATAGTGGTTCGGAGGATTCTGGGAGGCTTACTAAAGTCTCTGAAGGTTCCCCGATTCTTCTTATAACGTATCGGGAAATTATTTTTCTCTACTTTATTCACAAATTTCTCTGACGAGAGCAAGGCTCGAAGGAGAAGATAAAGACTTTTTCTTACTGTAATTTACTGCTAAAATGTACAGGTAGTGTTCAGCCTCTAAGTTAGATCAGACTTTTACAGAGGGAGAGGTTCGACCTCTTTCGACCATGGCTCAGGCCGGAATTTAAAAGTGAGGAGGCACTCGGCCTCCTCCGGTAGAGGTTCAGCCAGGACTCCGACCTCGTCGCTGAAGGGCTGCTAAGTCAGGAGTGATTGAATTTACAATACAAGAATTAAATAAGTCTGAATTTTGGGGGAGTGCAGTTGAAGGGTAAGTTCCCCCCTTTAATTGGAGATCTAAACAGTTCTTGGACGTTAAGAATAATTTAAACTCATATCAGAATTTGAAAGATTCCAAAATAAAACGAAAAAAATAAATAACAAAAAATAATAATATCGCAGAGTATATATTCCTAAATGGCGACATAATGTCGAAGTAGTACGTTGAGTATAACCCAAGTACATCACTGAGTACATTGTAATTTTGGTTTATTACAATTTTTATTATAATTATCAATTAATTCACATTCGCTTATTATCGTTAATTACAGTTTCATTAAAGTACATTAATTACATCATATTAAATTATTACAGTTAATTACAATTAAACAATTAATTATAGTTTTACAGTGTTTCATATTTATAGACAATTAGGATGTTAGGAGTATAACACAAAGTACATGAGCATATACTGTATGCATATATACATATAACATAACACACATAATGTTTTATAGATTAGAAGCAAGCAAGAGAGGAGATTTCGTATTCAGATGCCCGCTTTTGGCGTCGTCATCGGAATTCGAACACTTGCGTCAGCATGAACTAGTATCTTGCGAGAAATTAAATAATAAAAAAAATAAAAAGTATGCATGTGAACGTACTTACATGTAAGGTAACTATGTACGTCATCAGTGGACATGTACGAATGCATAAAGTTTTGTACACATATCGGTAGTCACACAATAGGTTGTGTGCGTGATATATAGACGGACACGAGTAAACATGGACTGATATGTCAGTAGGGCATAGGTAGACAGTAAAAGATGATGGAAATAAAAGATAATGGAAATTAAAGATAATGGAAATAAAAGATAGCGGTCAAGAAAGGAAATGGATGTTTGAATGAACAACATATAAATAATAATATTATGTTAAAGAATTTACAATACATTGAATACTAAAGACATTCAAACTTGCATTATGCGAGTTTGGTCCTTATGTAAAAATTAATATTTGAATATAATGATTATATAAATATAAGAACTGTATGAATATAATGAATATAAAGATTTTAATTAATATAAGGATTTATATAAATATACGAATTTTATCGGAATTATTCATTGTTCATTTTTACAGGGCTCTTCCCTCTAGAATGATATTAATGCAGTAATATAATATCCTAACTATTTCAAACTAGATGATGACTAATGGGTTTTATTTTACAAATTTTATACTTAAGACGTGAGTTGGGGTGGTTAAGTTACAATGAGCACTAATCAAATCTAATTTTAGACAACCAATTAATTTAGACAACCAATGATACTGTTAAATTTAAAAAAAAATAATATTTTTCTCTGGAAAAATTTAAATTTTAAAGTTCAGAAATACCCAAATTTACGATGATCGTACAGTTAATAAACTAATTTTATCGACTAGTGTAGGTAAAAATCGAATTACGTAATGGATGATGTATAAACCTGTAGTCAAGTGTGTATTTATATGTATTAGGTACAGACTGGTAGTGGTTGGTGATATGCCCAAAAGGGGAAAAGGGATTTATAGTTGAAGTTATAAGTCAGTGTGGAAATGTATGTATAAATATGGGTAAGAAGCATCTGTAGATGAGTGAGTCTGTACAATAGTATGTAGAATATGAGAGTAATTAGTTCATCCCGTAAAGAACTAGATCATTAGTGGTCATTGGTGGATTAAGATTGTATATATATATATATATATATATATATATATATATATATATATATATAATAATGTATATACATATATATACAGGGCGTCCCAAAAAATGTAGACACACTTTAACAGCTGATAGCTCAATTGATGTTTCTTTCTTTCCAAGTTAAACCCATTAGAATTAATAATGGCAGTCAGACTAAGCTTTGAACAAAGGAAATTCATTCTAAAATGCTACTGGAAGTGTGAAAACGCAGTTGAAGTGCAAAGGCAGTTTAGGAGGGAGTTTCAAACAGATCCACCAACGCGACTTACCATCACTCGAATTAGAGATAAGTTTGAAGCCGATAGAACTGTTCAGAATGTCCACAAGAAGCGTTCCGGAAGACCACGGACATCGACAAGCCCCACAAAGCAAGAAAGAGTACTGGAAACGTATCACCAAAGTCCAAGAAAATCTGTGCGGCAAGCGAGTCGTGAGGTAGGAATTTCAGAATCGTCTGTCCAACGCATTTTGAAGCGCTGTCAATGGAAAAGTTACATTCCAAGATTAGTCCATGCTATTAATGAAAATGATCCGGACAGAAGAGTGGAGTATTGCGAGTGGTACTTGGCACGATGTGGATGTGGATTGGACGAAGGGGTTTCGTAGAATACCCTCCGCGTTCACCAGACCTCACACCACTAGACTTTTTTTTATGGGGATACTTAAAAGACAAAGTCTACGCTATAAAACCTGCAACAGTCGCTGAATTGAGAGCAGCCATTGAACGAGAATGCACACAAATACCAAACGAAATGTTTCGTGATGTTTGCGATTCCATTGCTTCGCGTTATCAGCAGTGCCTGGACCAGAACGGACGTCAGTTTGAAAACAGGCGTTGACAAAACAATTAAATAATGTCTGTAGATTCTATTACATTTTGAAAATGAAATGTATTTTAATAAACACTGCCTTTATAATTATTTAAAGTGTGTATACATTTTTTTGGGACGCCCTGTATATATATATATGAAAATTATTTCACGAAAGCAACACGTGAAAAATATTTATGATGAAAAGAACCACGAAGGAAAGGAAACACAGAATGGTGCTCAAGCGCTTTCGTCTAATGACATCCTCAGGAACACTGAAGTAAATAAAGAGTTCGAGACTATATATAGGTCACAAAAAAAAAATATATATATATATATAATAAATATAGAAATAAAAATTGTGGGAGGAGCATACAAATTTGTAAGGAAAAACTACCAATTTTAGCAATTTGCCCGTCTTGTCTAAATCCGTTTTGAACGAATTCAAAACAACAGGATCAAGTGGATTGTTTACAACCTCAGTGTTCCTGAGGATGTCATTAGACGAAAGCGCTTGAGCACCATTCTGTTTCCTTTCCTTCGTGGTTATTTTCATCATATATATACTTTAAGGAACAGATTAGCTTAGAGGTTGGTTAAAATAACTGAATAAATGCATGAGCAGGATTATATATAGTAAGCAACAATGATTAAGGCTAAATAAATTCAAATTACCTAGGGTAAATAGCATAGTTAGCACTTACACGCAATTAAATAGTTTATTGTGATATCCAATGATTTGAGCATAAGGTTTGTATGATAAAAATAGGATATGAATAGTGAATTTCCTTTCCAATAAGTGTGCCAATGATTTCATGAGTGTTTCAGAGTGTGGGTGATTGTAATTGGGTGAAAGGCTAAGCAGTATCCGTAGAGTTTTGTCGTATTTATGTACGTAATGTTTGTGGAGAAATGTACACATTTGAACAAGTATATATAGTGTGCATATATGCGTGTGTATGTGTAGGGATTTGAAAAGTTTCCGAATTAACAAAGTTTAAAAATAATGTATAATAACTTAAATGGGAGTAGGGTTATAAAATACTTTAAGTTTAAGGTCAATTTTTATTAAAATCTAATACAGGCAGTATTAATGGTGATGTAGATGCGAATGAGTTTTAATGTAAAAGTGACTTGAGGTGCGGAAGGAAAGTGAATTCGAGTATGTGTCAAAAGTAATGAAATTCAATTAGGATTATAGATTTTACATAATTAGTTGCACGTATTAAGGTAATAAAAAAAACCCACTTCGAAGAACTTACAATTAATGAAAGTAAATCTCGCGGTATTAAAATTGAATTTAGACAGAATTAAATTCGACTAGCAACATTCCTAGCCATATATGAACAGTAGGGTGGATCGATTTTACATTTTTTTCGATTTCCATATTCTAATAGAGACAAAAACTTGCGCATGCATGAGAAAATAGCCTCTGCAAAATCTTAGCTTAATAGGTAATCATCTTCTGCCCCAGGCAGAGCGATGAAAATCATATTTTAGTAGTCAAAAACGTATTTTTCTTATAATTTTAAAAATATTTCAATATGCATCAAAATTATTCCTAATAATTATAAAGTCGATGAAAAAGACCTTATATGATCGTTTTTCCAAGCGCGTTGTCCTACGTTAATATCTTTTGCCCCCGGCAACAACGTCAAATGTTGAAAAAATAGGTAATTTATATACATATTTTCAGATCGGCTCTTTGTCTTAAATAATGCATTTATATATTTCCCATAGCATTTATATCGTTGCTTAGGCATGAAATAACACACGCAAAATTTTATGACTCTAGGCTAGGGTTTAAAGGTCATCTCTGGTGAGTGCTGCCAGCAGCAGCAGCAGACTAACAATATTACCACGGACGACATTGTGGCTATCGGCTGTGATGGTACCACAGTGAACACGGGTCGAAAGGGTGAAGCCATTCGTATGATTGAAATGAAACTACAAAGGCCAGTTCAGTGGATCATATGCCTATTACACGGTAATGAATTATCACTGCGACACCTCATTCAAGACTTGGACGGCAAAACAACTGGGCCAATGGGCTTTACTGGACCAGTTGGAAAACAACTGAACGACTGCGAAAAACTTCCAATTACAGAATTCGATGCCATTCCATCTCCCGACATTGACATAGATGATGCCGAGTTGAGCACTGACCAAAAATATTTGTTAGGCACAGAGCAGTGTCGAGCGGTAGCTGCTCTTCAGCTCTCGCGACTCGAAATCCAGGTAAGATGGCGCATTCCAGGTGGCTGACAACAGCAAATAGATTTCTGCGCCTCTATGTTTCAACCAGTGAACCCTCCAGCACCTTCAACGAAATTGTGCGATTCATTATGACAGTTTACGCACCAATTTGATTTAAGATAAAGAAAAACTCCAGTTTCACTGAGGGCGCAAAACATTTTTTCGAAATGATGCGTCTCTCTCAGACCATGCCTCAAAGATCTAAGACAATCGCCAACAAAGTCCTCCGTAGAAATTCTTTCTTTGCTCACCCAGAAAATATTTTGATCTCCATGCTACATGCCGATGAGCAACACATAAGAGAATTGGGATGGAGAAGAATATTAAAAGCACGATCAAAACAATCACCAGCGGGGGAAATTCGAGCCTTCGCCATGCCTGAGCTGCTCTACGATAGTCAAAACTATTACGAAATGATCAACTGGCAAACGGCTGAGGTGACCGAACCCCCCGTTACAAAAACAATACCTGATACCCGAATAAAAGAGTTTGTTGAGACGGGAGACCAGCCTGATGGACTGATCCCACTATTCCCTTGTCATACTCAAGCGGTCGAGAGACTCATCAAATTAGTAACCGAAGCCTCTGCCAGTGTAAGTGGAATAGAAGAGAGGGACGGATTCATCCGCTCCCGTCTTCACTCCTGAACAAAAATTCCACGATTTGATTCTAAGAAAGATTACTGTATGTAAATCGACATGCAGCCAAAGGAAGGGTGGTTGGGGCTGGATAGGGTGGAACTCGACGTACAGCCACCTCCTCGTGGTGAGTTCTGGGTTGCTAATTTTATAAAATTAGCAAGCGAGGAGCTGTACTTAGTACTTATCGTACTTATAACATCGCATTAACGTAATTATAATCCACATTTAGACTTTTCTCGGGGACAGAAGATATTACTCTAGAGTCATAAAATTTCGCGTGTGTGTTATTTCATGCCTAAGCAACGATATAAGTGCTATGGGAAATATATAAATGCATTATTTAAGACAAAGAGCCGATCTGAAAATATTTATATAAATTACCTATTTTTTCAACATTTGACGTTGTTGCCGGGGGCAAAAGATATTAACGTAGGACAACGCGCTTGGAAAAACGATCATATGAGGTCTTTTTCATCGACTTTATAGTTATTAGGGATAATTTTGATGCATATTGAAATATTTTAAAAATTATAAGAAAAATACGTTTTTGACTACTAAAATATGATATTCATCGCTCTGCCGGGGGCAGAAGATGATTACCTATTAAGCTAAGATTTTGCAGAAGCTATTTTCTCATGCATGCGCAAGATTTTGTCTCTATTAGAATATGGAAATCGAAAAAAATGTAAAATCGATCCACCCTAATGAACAGTATATAACCATTAACATTAACCAGAAGTATCAGTACGATAATTAAGTTTTCATTTGACGATTTGACTGGACAGTGATATTAAAATGGTGTAACAGAACTATTAGAAGAGGAAAAATGGCGTTCTGGTATAGAGTGTCAAAATTGGCTATAATTTCGTTTGAAACCTTAACAGATGGTATAATAACAATTTAACGACAATTACTCCAGATTAATTGAATAAAAAATACAAAAATTGAAAATAGAAATCAATTATGAACTATAATGAACTGAACATGGGGTTATAGGTTTCACATAATACTCTTAAAAATGAAAAACACAACTTAACCTAAAGTGAGGTTATGTTCGGTCATACGGGTAAATTTCACGAACATACGGAGCAAGATAAATTAGGAATACTGCATTCGGGGGAATCAGGTGACCAATCGGGGAGATATGATGTCTGAAATTGACAATACGTCTTTTCGTGAGCACTTTGCTCTTTAGAAAAAGATTGCTTGTCACACTGATCAAAACAAAAATTAAAGGAGTTCAAACAAAACGGAGGGGCGGCATGTTCCTCTCCATAGTAACTTAAAAAGAAGTCATTGGGACATGATCGATTACAAACATTTGTAAAAACTGTTTCGGTTACAAACAATAAAATATATATATTTCACCTATATATTTATATACGCAGTTACTGCATGCAAAAAGACAAATATGTCAATTTCCTTCTTACAACAAAAAAAGAAGGTTGAATTAAATTGACTGCACTGAAACTGACTGAACTTGAAACTGACTGAACTTAAAACTGACTGAACTTGAAATTGACTGAGACTTGACACTGACTAAAACTGACTTGAAACCGATTGAAACTGACTTGAAACTGATTGAAACTGACTTGAAACTGACTGAGACTTGAAACTGACTGAGACGTAAAACTGAAACTGACTTCAAACTGAAACTGACTTGAAACTGAAACTGACTTGAAACTGAAACTGACTTGGAACTGAATCTGACTTGAAACTGAAACTGACTTGCAACTGACTTGCACCTGAACTGATATCAAGTGAAGTTTATTATTCTCTGGGGCGGTTGTCCCTCTAAATGCAACCAACTCACTTTAACTGCTATCAAGTATTTCTATAAATCTCTGGGGCGGTTGTCCCTCTGGATGCAACCGACTAACTTGAACTGCTATCAAGTGGAGTGGGTTTCCTGTTTCTTTCGAAAATCCGAACTAAACTGATTCTCTTAGCATTAAGCTGTCTATTATTCTCTGGGGCGGTCGTCCGTCTTGGATGCAACCGACTGACTTGAACTGCTATCAAGTGTCTCTTTAAACTATAAACTAGCTCTATAAACTATCTCTTTCTCCATCCAAGAAATACACAAATAATGCACAATTTGTGCATTATAATAATGCAAAATAATTGCACAATAATTGCAAGTCAATTCAATTCAATAATGTAAAAAAATTGTAAACAAAAATAAAAAATGTAAACAACATTTCACTCGAATGTACGCGAAGGTACGGTAATATTATGTTTGGGATCTAAAATAAAATTATTCTATACTAAATATAATAGTGAAAATAACTCAGTTTCAATAAAAAGAAATTTATCACTGATGTAGTGAATGTTCACTGTGTTTCTTGTTAATTCTGGCTTAATACTCATTATTAATTGTTAATAATACTGACTTCTCAAATGTTTAGAGATTACTTTTTACAAAATAAAGATCTGTGCTTAACAAGATTCCTTCGGCGAAATCCTTGAAGACGTGTCCTGAAGACTTGTCTTGCTGGCTACTTGTTTCTGGATGAAGAATGGGCGTCGCCAATTGTTCTATTTCCAGGGTCTGGAAGACTGGAAAAGTTCTGACGCAGGGGTCGCCAGTTGTTCTATTTCAAGGGTCTGGAAGACTGGACGAATCCTGGGGCAAGGTCGCCAGTTTTGTTATCCTGGCAAGGTTCGCCAGTCACCCCCTCCGTCTATGGCCTGGGTTGGTTCGAAGTCGACGGGGGTTCTAGTTACGAGGCAGCAACGGATTTGTTACTCGCAGTAGTTTCTTCTATACTACTCTCCGAGTTCTTCTATAGTGGTTCGGAGGATTCTGAGAGGCTTACTAAATTCTCTGAAGGTTCCCCGATTCTTCTTATAACGTATCGGGAAATTATTTTTCTCTACTTTATTGATTAAGTTCTCTGACGAGAGTAAGGCTCGAAGAAGATAGACTTTTTCTTACTGTAATTTGCTGCTAAAATGTACAGGTGGCGTTCAGCCTCTAAGTTAGATCAGACTTTTACAGGGGAAGAGGCTCGACCTCTTTCGACCATGGCTCAGGCCGGAATTTAAAAGTGAGGAGGCACTCGGCCTCCTCGGGTACAGGTTCAGCCAGGACTCCGACCTCGTCGCTGACGGGCTGCTAAAACAGGAGTGATTGAATTTACAATACACGAATTAAATAAGTCTAAATTTTAGGGGAGTGCAGTTGAGGGGTAAGTTCCCCCTTTAACTGGAGATGGAGATCTAAACAATTCTTGGACGTTAAGCATAATTTAAAATCATATCAGAATTTTGAAAGGTTCCAAGACAAAACTAAAAAATAAATAACAAAAAATAATAATAATATTGCCGCGTATATACAGTATTCCTAAATGGCGACATAATGTCGGAGTAGTTCATTGAGTACAACCCAAGTACATCACTGAGTACATTGTAATTTTGGTTTATTACAACTATGATTATATCATAATTACCAATTAACTCACCTTTGCTTATTATCGTTAATTACAATTTCATTAAAGTACATTAATTACATCATATTAAATTATTACAGTTAATTACAATTAAACAGTTAACTATAGTTTCACAGTGTTTCATATTTATAGACAAATAGGATGTCAGGAGTATAACATAAAGTACATGGGCATATATTGTATACATACATATATATATATATATATATATATATATATATATATATATATATATATATATATATATATATATATATATGACGGCAGCCGGCGCGCAGCAAAACCCAGCTGTCCATCCTTCCACACAATAAAGAAAGTGGTTCGTAGATAAATGGGTACCTTGCATAAATGGGTAGCCTAGTGGTTAAGACGCTGGACTGCTTGTGGGGCGTGGTTCGGATTCCACTTCAAACTGTAGGTCTAAGGTGGAGTGTAAAGCTTGACCGTCAGAATGAACAATTCGAGCGGAAGCTAACCAAAGGTTAAAGGTTATATATATATATACAGTATATATATATATATATATATATATATATATATATATATATATATAGAAGGGTACTTTACTAAGTATCTGCACTTTTTATTTTAGTGATAATATAGAATACTGTATATAATATATACTCGTAATAACGAGCCAAACTGAAAACTATAGGTTTATTTAGTCTAGCAACAGTATAGGCTTATTTAGGCTGGCAACATTGTAGGCTTATTTAGGCTACTCGTAGCTCTCACATATCGTACGAGAAGTGAGCAAGGCTGCGCCGCTTTCAATTTGTACTCTGGAAGAACAGAGATCCATGGTTTGATTTTGTGGGCAGAAAGTGTGAAAGGAGCCGAAATTCACACGCGTTTATGTGCTCAGTATGGGGAATAATGCGTTACCACGGCGAAGTGTGTACGAGTGGATTCAAATGTTCAAGGAAGGTCGAACATGTGTGACCGATGCTCAGCGCTCAGGACGACCGTCAACATCAACCAGTGGTGACAAGCAGGAAGAAGCCAGAGCCATGATTTTCGATGACAGAAGATTATCAATAAAAGAAATTGCATCTTCATTAGACATTAGTCAAAGGTCAGCCTATTCGATAGTTCATGACATTCTTGGCTTTCACAAGGTTTGTGCAAGATGGGTGCCCACACAGTTGACAGAAGAGCACAAGCGTAATCGTATGGACGTCTGTTCTCGTCTTTTGGAGCGGTATCATAATGAAGGTGAAAACTTTTTGGAGCGCATTATCACTGGAGATAAAACCTGGATCCATCACTATGAACCAGAAAGCAGACGACAGAGCATGCAATGGAAGCATCCAACATCTCCCGTTGCAAGGAAGTTCAAAGCGCAGCCGTTAGCAGGTAAAGTTATGCTAACACTGTTTTGAGATACACAAGGCCCTATCCTTGAACATTATCTACAGCGTGGAACTACAGTAACAAGTGTACCGTATTCTGACATGCTTCAGAAGGTATTATTCTATTACACGACAATACGCGCCCTCATACCGCTGCAGAGACTAGAAAATGACTTCAAGAACTTAAATTTGAAGTTCTCGACCATCCAGCCTACAGTCCAGACCTGGCACCTGTTTGGACCACTAAAAGACGCTTTGAGAGGTCAGCGATTCCAAGGCGATGATGAACTGAAGGAGGCGGTGCATGACTGGCTACGCACACAGCCAAAAACATTCTTTTGTGATGGCATTAGGAAGTTGTAGATCGCTGGACTAAGTGTATTGAGAAACAGGGAGACTATGTTGAGAAGTGATGTATTTATAATCCCTCAGATGTGAAAATAAAATTGTAAAAATAAAAAGTGCGGATGCTTATTGAATTACCCTCCTGTATATATATATATATATATATATATATAATATATATTATATATATATATATATATATAACAACACATAATAATGTTTTATAGATTAAAAGCAAGCAAGAGAGGAGATTTCGTATTCAGATGCCCGCTTTTGGCGTCGTCATTGGAATTCGAACACTTGCGTCGGCATGAACGAGTATCTTGCGAGAAATTAAATAATTAAAAAAATAAAAAGTATGCATGTGAACGTACTTACATGTGAGGTAACTATGTACGTCATCAGTGGACATGTACGAATGCATAAAGTTTTGTACAGATATCGGTAGGCACACAATAGGTTGTGTGCGTGATATATAGACGGACACGAGTAAACATGGACTGATATGTCAATAGGGCATAAGTAGAAAATAAAAGATAGTGGAAATAAAATATAATGGAAATAAAAGATAGCGGTCAAGAAAGGAAATGGACGTATGAATGAACAACATAAAAATAATAATATGTTAAAGAATTTACCATACATTGATTACTAACGACATCCAAACTTGCATTATGCGAGTTTGGTCCGTATGTAAAAATGAATATTTGAATATAAAGATTATATATATATATGGTTTAGGTCGAGTATTTTTATTTTAATACATCCACCACGTGGCAGTTGTTTGTCATCACTAATCCCCTAGAGCACTGGCTCAACCTTTTTACTAAACCTAAACGAAACACTTTTCCCAAAATTAATTCAAAGCGGAACCCTAACGTAATATAACAATTATTAAAAGTTCTAAAAAAATACTATATAGGTATTAAGTTGCTACTGGGATATTTGTTGACTTCGAGTTAATGAGATGGTTGAGCTTTCTTCTTGTCAAAAAGCTTCTTAAAGTCAGTTTCTATGTTAGACAACTGCAGCCTCATATCCAGTTCTGCATCAAGCCTACTTCGGTAATTTGTCTTAGTTAAAACTACTTTGAAAATCCTGCTTCTTATAAATATGTAGTTGCAAAGGGAAGTAGCTTGCACAAAGCACATCTTGAAATTTCAGGAAATTCTTCCTTCAGGCGAGCTAGAATTCATTCAATAGTGTTTCTGAAAGTGTCTCTCATCACCATGCCTGTACTTATGTCTATCAACTGTTCACTTTCTTTCACGCTTAAACTTTGATGTGGTACAGATGCGGTGAGTGGATTTCGCAACCAACTGCCGCCTTCTTCATCCAGTAGAAAATATTGCCTGATGGTCTGCTGTAAGTCTCGTAAATGATGAATAATTTCTGACCGTACACTAACAGTGATCTCACTTTCCAGCTCCATCAAAAAATCATGTAGGGTTGGAAACAGTCGGTGACATGTAATGTAGATTCAATTTTCACACGAGCGGATAAAATTGTTGTGGTCATGCCTTGAAGCGATAAATTAAGTTCATTCAACTTGGTGAAAATATCTGCCAGATAAGCCAATCGTTGTAGCCACACAGAGTTCGATAAACGTGATGAAAGATTGAAGGTGTGATCTGTCAGAAATACCAACAATTCTTAGCGAAGTGAACACACGAACCAAATCTTTACCCCGAGATAACCATCGTACTTCAGTGTGCATAAGTAAAGTCGTGTAGCTGTTACCCATTTCTTCGCACAGAACACGAAAGGGTCTTGAGATTAATGGCCTTAATTTAATAAAGATAACAATCTAAACAGCCTCATCAAGCACGGTTTTGAGTGCCTCAGGAATCTTTTTCATAGCGAGCGCTTGCCGATGAATGATGCAGTGATTATTCTCACATTTTAGTGCCTTCACGCGTGCATTGAAACCAACCACGGTGTTTGCCAGTCATTGATTGGGTATACCTGTAGTATATGTTTTCAGAGGTTTCCATAACATTTCCTCTTCAGCTGCATTGTTGTATATGTATCTTACGAACACGAGCAAACTGCAAGATTGGCGACATCAGTTGTCTCGTCAAGTTGTAAAGAAAAACAACCACTGTCTTTGATGCGCCTCATTAATTCGATTTCTATATCACAATTCATGTCCTGGATTCATCTTGGTTTCGTCTAGGCTTCCAATAGCACCGCCCTGCGAATTCAAATGTTTTGAGTTGTTTCATTGAAAATGGGTGATTCTTGGCAATAGAGGTATGCTCTTTTCAGATGTATATTTAGTTTTTTCTTATCACATCTAGATATTCCACAATCGCACGTAACGTATAGATAAGAAAATGTTACCAATTGGATAAGAGAGCAGTCGAATCATATGGCATATGTTATTCAATTCAAACATTTTGCAGTAGTAATGCATGCCCAGAAACACATATTATACACACACACACACACATACTCACATTATTACTACATATATACACTAATATATATATAATACATGTAGATACGGAATTAAGTAAGATATAATATATTTATATATAAAAATTGTGAGTGACTGAACCAAACATTCATCAACAGTAACGCATTGAATTTATTAGAGCAGTCAGTAGCTAAATAAACTTCCTTTTCATTGATTTTTTCTTGTGTACTGATTTCGGATATCTCTCTTTAGACTCCAGCAATAGTCTGCCATCATTCGAACATCCCATCTTCCCTGATACCTCCATTCCATTTCTTAAATATCCTGGTGGAATCTTTCTCCCTGTTCCTCGCTTACCGAGGAACAGGGAAAATATCAAGATGAGAGTCTAGGAAGTGTATCTTAACACTCGTGTTACATCCCAGCAAACGATATTTTCGGATCATGTCTTTAATTATTTCTTTGTAGTGATCAGATTTCCCGTTACCAAGGAAGTTGTTCACAACAGTCTTAAAAGCTAGCCAAGCATCTTTTTTATGAGCTGTCAATGCATCTTCAAATGCTGGATCGCTTAAGAGTTGCTTTATTTGAGGACCGACAAACACTCCTTCCTTCAGCTTAGCATGACTAATTTGAGGGAATTTTTGACATAAAAATTGGTATCCAGATCCTTCTTTGTTGAGACCTTTGACGAAATTTTTCATTAATCCAAGCTTTATGTGGAGTAGAGGTAACAGTATCTTGTTACGATCTACCAGTAGATTAGCAATGATGTTTGCTTGTCGTGGAGTAATCTGTTTTCTCTGAGGCCATTCTTTCTTCACATCGTGTTCCTCCCTGTCTCTGCTATTCCACAGACATAAAAAGCATGGGCATTTTGTAAAGCCAGCCTGTTGGCCTAAAAGAAGGCCGATCACCTTAAAATCACAAGCAAACCATTTGTGTTCTGCATAGTTTATCTTGTTTAAAAGAAATGAAAAATTTCCATGAGTCTCTTTCAAATGAACTGAAAGCCCTATCGGCAGAGAGGCAACTTTGTTTCCATTATGCAGTAAGATTCGCTTTGAGGAATCAATAAATAGGCGCCAGTCACATGGTTGGTAGTCTTTGCCCATCGCCTTCACCAAACCTGCTATATCATTGCAGTATACCAGTTATCCTTCAGTCGAGAAAATATTGATGAAATCTTTTTCACGATGTCTGTATCAGTAAAATGTTGTCGAAGGAGAGAGTAGATTCCATTCTTTAAGCCTTGATCCCAGAAGTTTTGCAGAATCTTTCGGTAATTCTAACTCTCTTACTAGGTTATTGAGATCACTCTGACTTATCAATTTTGGTGACTGATTTTCGACCACAGTATATATCCAAAATTTGTTATTCAGATGTTGTCTACATCTGAATCCAAATTTTCAAAATCAAGAGGCGGCTTCGTTCGGCACAGGAATTTCACTTGAATGTGGCACAGGGGGGATGGCTGATGGAATACTCGTATATGTGATGTGCCTCTTATTTCTAATATTATATCCAGCCACGTTTGTCATGCAGAAGTAGCAATCGTCGTTGTGATTTTTCGGTTCTCTCCAAATCATGGTGGTGCTGAAAGGCATTTCCTTCTTCCCACAAGCCCACTGACGCAAACATTCCACACATGACTTACAAATATAATGTGGAGCCCAAACCTTGTCTTTGTTGCCGGTCTTACAGCCAAAGTAGGTGTGGTAATGCTTTCGTACTTGTAAAGTTGTATGGTGATTTCTTGCCTTTGTTTAGAAGGAGTAAATCGTCCGCATATATAACAAAATGAATTAGGTGTATTATTACAAACTCTCGGCATATTTAATCCAAATATGAAACAAAGAAAATGCACATTAGTTCAATTTTGAAATAAAATCAGATGCTTACGCATATGAAACTCAGAGCAAACCAACCATAATTGGAAATATAGATACCCTTTTACCCTTTCATACCCTTTATGAATGCAGATCCATTATAACAAGAGGAACAACAAAAGTAACGGAAATCTCCAAGAAGGCACAGGAAAAGAGATTGAGATGGTATGGGCATTGGGCATGTCCAGAGGAGGGAGGAGGAGTATGTGGGACGACGGATGCTGAGGATGGAAATTCCAGACACGAGAATAAGAGGTAGACCTAAGATGAGGTGGCGGGATAGACTGAAGAAAGATAGTGATGAGGGACTGGAGGAAGAGGTGGCTCAAGACAGAAGTGAATGAAGAAGAAGGATCTACAACAGCGACCCCACATAGAAGTGGGCTAATAAGGCTGCGAAAGAAGAAGATACCCTTTTAGTCATATGAGAGAGGTACATTTCTCAAGAAATAGAAGCTTTTTGGTAGAATAACCTACATCATATTCCTATCAATCCTGACGTGCCAGATACAAATTATGCATTGTATCTTAACTCACATACCATGGGCTTTATTAAAATACTATAATTTTCTTAACAACTCATACAGCGCAGGGCAGTGTAGCCTATTGTTTATTGTTCTACGATCCAAAATAACACCCTCTGCTGCCAATGAGCTTGATATTTGTCTCCACGATCCTCTTATAACGTCAAGGGCCATTTTCTTAATTTTTCTATCCAGTCTTGGTGTAAATTTTCTTTTCCTACCACAGTTTCCGAGCCTTTTAGAATTCAAATCTTCACCTTTACCCTCCCTTTTCCTTAATTCTATTAACAGTTTGAGTTGGTACTTTGATTTGAATTATGTGTTTTATATGTGTAGCAGTGTTTGTGTATGGATATGTTCTCTTAACTGCGGCATATTATATGATGAGTTTTTTTTTTTTTTTTTTTTTGCAGATTAATAAAGTTTCCTTAGATAGAGTATTGTAAAAAATGGGCAAAAGAAAAGATTTGAGTCCTCGTAAAGTTGGACAAATTAAAATGTTACTGCAAAATTCAACATTAAAGTAAAAAGAAATAGCCAAAACTCAATTTTTCTATCCGGTCTTGGTGTAAATTTTCTTTTCCTACCACAGTTTCCGAGCCTTTTAGAATCCAAATCTTCACCTTTACCCTCCCCTTTCCTTAATTATATTAACAGTTTGAGTTGATACATTGAGTTTTGGCTATTTCTTTTTACTTTAATGTTGAATTTTACAGTAACATTTTAATTTGTCCAACTTTACGAGGACTCAAATCTTTTCTTTTGCCCATTTTTTACAATACTGTATCTAAGGAAAACTTTATTAATCTGAAAAAAAAAACAAAAAAAAACCGCATCATATAATATGTCGCAGTTAAGAGAACATATCCATACACAAACACTGCTACACATATAAAACACATAATTCAAATCAAAGTGCCAAACAACACACTACACTGCACACTACAACGAGTCCTGAGCAGTACGTGCGGCATGTGCTTTCTGTAGAAACTATTCCCAAACAGTGTTTCAGTCAGTATTGACAGATACCAACAGTTTTTTTGTCACTAAATTGAGAGTAACAATAATGTCAAAAAGCATAATTGCCCCAAAGTCTAGAATTTAATGATAAAGGAGCTTAACATACATGTATATAGAAAAAAATTGGAATTACAGAGAAATCCATAATAATTTTTCAAGTACTGTGTACATATATAAGTGTACATATACTGTATATGAGTACAGATATACACACATACTGTATATATATATGTAAGCTACGGCTTACTTGCCAATCTCAAACTAAATATATCTGTGCTGTTTACATTTCCTCTAATTCTACTGACTATCCAAAATTCTTTGACTACCTCACTTCCAAAGTGGAATATATTCTTTCCCACTCTCCCTTTGCTGAAATCTCCATTTTAGAAAATTTCATTGTTCACCACCACCTTTGGCTTTCCTCCCATTCCACTAACATCCCTGGTGAAATATCTTAGGACTTTTCTATCCTAAATGACCTAGAGCAGATTGTACAGCACCCTACTCGTATCCCCGCTCGCCTTCGAGGTAAGCCAAACATTCTGGATTTATTTCATAACTCTCATCCTTCTTCTTACTCTGTCAAACTTTTTTCTCCGTTGGACTCCTCCGACCACAAGCTTATATCTGTTTCCTGTCCTATCACTCCAATCCGGACTTTGGATTCTCCCAAGAGGATACGCCTTTGTCACTTTGGCGCTATTGTTTGGGGGTCACTTTGGCACTATTATTTGGGGGGCCCCTTAGGCAGTACTTCCTTGATTTCTAATGAAATGATTACTGCTTCCGTGGCAGGGGCCCTTCCGAGTGTGCTGAGTGCATCACAGAAGTGAATTTCTTGGGCATGAAGGCGTACATTCCATATTCTATTCCGAGTACTAATGCAGAAAAAAACCTTGGTTTAACTTTACTTGTTCTCATGCTATCCGCAACATAGAGGAGGCTTCCAAAAGGTATCGTCGCGATCCAACTCCTGATTCTCACTAAGCTTATATTTCTGCCCGGAATCGTGCAAAACCTATACTTCGACTCGCCAAAAATTTCTTCAGCAGACAAAAATGTGAAAACCCATCAAATTCTAACTCTTTTCGCTCTTTCTGGCATCTAGCTAAGAAGATCTTCAACAATTTTACTTCCTCTTCTTTCCCTACTCTTTTCCATTTCAACGGCTCAGTTGTCTCTTCTAGTGACAAAACTGACCTCTTCGCTCAAACTTTCGCTTCCAACTCAACCCTGGACAATTCCGATGCTGTTCCACCATCTCTTCCCCCCTCTAACTTTATTATGTTCGCTTTCATTCACCCTCTCCCAAGGAAGGGTGACCGCTCTCAATCCTCCAACTATCGTCCAATTGCTTTGATTTCTTGCCTATCCAAAGTTTTTGAATCTATCCTTAATAGGAAGATTACTAAACAGTTCTCTTCTGATAATCTTCTTTCAGATCATCAGTATGGGTTCCACAAGAGACGCTCTACTGGTGATCTTCTTGCATATCTCTGTCTCTTGTTCATTCTCCTTTCGGGATTTCGGTGAAGCTTTTGCTATTGCGCTTGCATATCGAAAACTTTTGATAGAGTCTGGCACAAATCTTTATTTTCGAAACTGCCCTCCTTAGGTTTCTATCATTTTCTTTGTGCCTTCATTTCTATTTTCGTTTCTGGCCGGTCTATAGCTGTGGTTGTAGATGGCTACTATTCTTCTCCTAAAGCTGCAGTATTAACAGTGGTGTTCCTCAGGGTTCTGTCCTGTCACTCACTCTTTTTCTTTTATTTATTAATGATCTATTACGTCGCACTTCCTGTCCTATTTACTCCTATGCCGATGGTTCCACTCTTCACTTATCCACCCGCTTCTCAAAGCGTCAATCACAGCAGTCGCTCCATGATCCGCGTAGGACGGCTGTGGGACATCTGACCTTTGATTTTTCTGCTATCTCCGATTGGGGCAGAGAAAACCTTGTGGCTTTCAATGCCTCAAAAACTCAGTTCCTCCATCTGTCTACTCGTCACAATCTTCCACACGACTATCCCCTCACCTTCAACAACACACAACTCAATCCTTCCTCTTCTCTTAACATTCTTGGCGTTTCATTTTCTCCTATTTTTCCTGGAAAGATCACATATGCTCTCTTTCCAAAACAGTTTCTAAGATGTTAGATGTGCTGTACTGCCCCGGCAGTCTCTTCACCCCCACTCAGTTGCTATCTATGTACAGGGGTCTTTTCTGCCCCTGTATGGAGTATGCTTCTCATGTATAGGATGGCTCAACCCACACATCTGTACTTGACCAGGTGGAATCAAAGGCTTTTCGTCTCATTGTTTCCCCGCCTCTGGCTGTCTTCATTTCTTCTCTCTTCGGTGCAGTGTTGCCTCACTCTCTCTTTACTATCGCTGTTATACCGGACTTTGCTCTTCTAACCTCTCTAACGAGGTTGCGAGGTAAGAAACAGAGGGCGGTCGTTGATGAAGCGGAGTCTTCTTAGGACTCGCTTAGGAATGTAGCGAGCGGCGTTCCTCAGAATTCTGTATTGGGCCCCTTGCTTTTTCTTATATATGTTACGGCTTTTCGAGAAATCGGCCGTTTTGCAAAAATATCGGCCTGTTTGCAAAATGGCCAAAAACCCGGCCTTTTTGCATAATGGCATTAAATGCCAGGCCACTTTGCAAACAGGGCGGCACATTGGTCATTTTGCAAAATGACTGGTAATACTGTTGGCCATTTTGCGAAACGGCAGAATTTCACATTGAACTGGACAGTGAATGGCCCGGTAGGTCAACTGAATGCCCTGTTAGGTTAATTGAATGTCCGGTCAGGTCAAATGTCCGCCCTTGACGATTGGTTAGGTTAAGCCGTGATATTTTCGTTGTTTAACGAAAACATCACGCCTTAACCTAACCAATCGTCAAGGGCAGACAGTTGACCATCCGGGCATTCAGTTAACCTAACCGGGCCTTCAATAATTTAAATTTCAATAATTTCAATAAATTCAATCGAACTGGTTTGAATCTCTTAATTGGAGTTCTGCCTTTTCGCAAAATGGCAGACAGCATTACTAGTCATTTTGCAAAATGGCCAATATGCCGACCTGTTTGCAAATTGGCCTGGCATTTAATGCCATTATGCAAAAAGGCCGGGTTTTTAGCCCTTTTGCATAAAGGCCGATCTTTTTGCAAAACGGCAGATTTCAAAAAGGCCGTAACATATATATATTAACGATTTAGATGTCGGTCTAGTCAGAACAGTTTCAAAATTTGCGGATGACACAAGTTGGCTGGTAGGGCGATAAAAGACGAAGATAGAGGTAAAATCCAGGAAGATCTGAATAAAATTTTAGATTGGTCAGTCACATGGCCAATGAAATTTAACGTTGTTAAGTGCAAAATTTTACATGTAGGTTCGCGTAACGGTAATTTTCTCTCTTTCTTTTGCGGAATATTCTTCTGTTTTGCCTCGCTAGCCAGGTCCTCTTTACTTTTGGCTGTGATTTCGGAGCATAGTTTTCTAAAATTCTCAGCGTCTTTTCTTCCAAGGTTGTTAGCATTTCTTCAGTTGTTTTATTCTCTAAAACTGTTCTTCACTCTATTTAGGCCATGTGTGGTCTGATTGCTTCCCAATTTATAGTGTTGGAGTTTAAGTTAAAGGCCCCAAATTTGCTTCTTTCTTCTATATGTGTATTGTCTTTTAATGTTGTCGCCATATTTGTTGATATCTCGTTATGTTTTGGGCTCAGATAATGGTTGGGGTTATTTTTATATCAGCAATGAAGTTTGTGTTATTCGTGAAGACCAGATCTAGGCAGTTATTTTTTCTGATATTTTCTGTTATCTCCTGAATCAGCATAAACTCGTTTGTGAGAACCATCAACATTTTTGTTTGCTCCTGGTCTTCTCTTGTACCCCCCTTGTCCTGGTATATATATATATATATATATATATATATATATATATACACACTCCTATCCAGTTTTTGTATTTTATAAATGGGAAGTTAAAGTCTCCGCAGAACATTATATTGGGGAATGGAGGGTTTATGGCCTTCATTAGGTTTCTGATATCATCAATGGCCTTCGAGAATTTTTCGGTTGGAGTGTTTGGAGGTCTATAGATGACTCTCAGTATCACGTTTAGTTTTTCTATTTTCAGTGCTAGGAGTTTCACAAAGCTGTTTGATTTATTTATTACCGTCTCTGCCATTGACCTTGATGTACATACAAAGTATGTTTATAAAGTTTCCGAACTGGTTATGCTGCGCGCGTATCACATGACTTGCATGCGCGTCATGTGATGCATGTTGTAGTGTGACTTAATTTGTGTCCAAAGACCATTACCGCTTGTTGATATCGTGTTTTGTTCTCTCAATATTTACTGTTTTGTGAAGTAATTTTGTGTGTTTTGTCGCATTTTGTGCATTTGAATAATGGCTACTGTTGAAGAACAAACGTGAGTGCACAAAATTTTGCGTTAAGTTGGGAAAGACTGCTTCTGAAACCCATGCCATGCTGAACACAGCATTTGTCAATGACGTCTTAAGTCGGACAACCACTTTTGAGTGGCACAAGAACTTTAAGGATGGCCGAACGTCGACGGAGGACGATGCAAGGGTGAGACGACCTTCCACTTCAAGAACTCATGACACTGTTGCTTGTGTTCGTGAAATGATATGAGGGAAACGTAGACTGACAGTCAGGGAAGTCGCAGACGAAATGGACATTTCGATAGGATCATGCCACATGATACTCAGCGAGAATTTGGGGATACGTCGTGTGTCAGCCAAATTTGTGCCACGACTCTTGACTGCCGAGCCGAAAGAGCAACGTGTTGTTGTGTCTCAAGAATTCCTTCAACGTGCCAATCTTGATGAAAATTTTCTGAGAAACATCGTTACGGGTGACGAGACGTAGGTGTACGGGTATGACGTTGAAACAAAACAGTAGTCATTGCAATGGAGACCAAAAAAAGCAAGGCAAGTCCGATCGAATGTGAAGGCAATGCTGGTCGTTTTTTTCGATTACTACTGACTCATTCATTACGAATTCGTCCCTAGAGGTCAAACAGTTAACCAACCGTTTTATTTGGAAATACTGAAGCGCGTGTGACAGGCAGTAAGGAGAAAACGGCCTGAAAGTTGGAACGCAGGAACGTGGATGTTGCACCATGACAATGTTCCCGCACACACAGCGTTGTCAATTCAGCAGTACCTGGCAAGCACAACGTCGTAGTTCGTTCCCCAGCCCCCGTATTCTCCAGATCTGTCCCAGGCAGACTTTTTTCTTTTCCCCAAACTTAAATTTGCATTGAAAGGTCGAAGATTTCAAAGTGTGGAAGAAATTACTGCCTACCATAAATGCTTTCAAAAGTTGAAACGCCGTTGAGAGCGATATATAGCTGCACAAGGAGACTACTTTCAAGAGGACAACATCAATTAGATCGTAAATGTTACCAGAAAGTTTTTGTGGGATCAGTCCGGGAACTTTCTGAACACACTTCATATAAAGCACAGTCACCTTTACGTCTCGCTGTTCTATCTGCTCTTAGAAAGTTGAAACCCTCTAAGTTTATCTCTTTCTTATCAATACAATGTTCGTAGTTTTCACAATTTCCTTGGAAATCCTTAAGATGAGTTTCTGTGAGGCATGCGATGTCCGCCCTTGTTTCGTCCATAAATCCTTTTAGATACGAAACTTTGTTGAGTGATTGGTTTGGTCTTATTCCTTGAATATTAGCCAGGACAATATTTATGTTCTTTGTTTTTCGTTGACCCTTGTGCATTTCAAGTTCGTTTTCCTTCGATATCGTTTGTTTCGATGCCCTATGGTCCTCCGAGAGAGATCCGTTTCCGCATATCTGTTATGGTAGCTTCTTGCCGGGAAGCGGCTTAGCTCGGGGGTTTCCAGCTATGTCAACTGCATGCGATGAATGACATTTTGCAGCCGCATCGTGTCTGCGATGTTGACAAATTTTTTTGTTCTCTTTTTTGTGTTCCTATTGTTATTCCTATTCAGGAGATGTTGATAGCAGCATTTTTTTCCCGTATTTGCAGGTTCCATATTTTGTGCAAGTCTTGCAGATGTCCGGGTGGTAGAACCTGCATCTCTCTCCGACTTTAGAATGACCATTATTATAGAAGAAATTGCATAGTGAGGGATGTTCATATATACATTGTCCTCTTTTATACCTGCAATTATCTTTTATATAATATCTGCATATAATTCCTTCCCCATATTTACTTGCGGCCTTTGTTTTTTGCTCCTTATTGGGGGACAGTTTCACTCCATTTTTCGTTTGCACGCTTGTCTTTTCCTATTTGTGCTATTTTTGCTAATGTCCTTCGTTGCCTTTATACTATCTGTTGTCTTTATACTCTCTGTTGCCTGTATGGTTTCGGCCTCGTTGTGTGACGGTATTTGATTTATTTCTAGTTCGTCTTTCTTCGTTTCTTCTGTTTTCCTCTTTTCTTTATTCACACTTTCCTCTTTTATTTTCTTCTCGTAGTCTCTTTCTGCCTTAAATACCGTAAAAGAGTTTATTTCGGTCATGCAGTTTTCGCAGAAATTTTTTGGCCCATTAAATTGCTTTGTATTCGTCACGAGGAAGATTTTTTTCATCTTCCCATTCTAGACATCTGAAATAAAAAAGCAACTGGCATAGACTGCACCTCATCGCTTTTCTTCAATTGTTGCATTGTTGCAGATACCACAGAGTTGCAGGAATTTATTTACCATTTCCATGTTACTGATGGAGGGTAGCCGCTGGTGCAAAAAATTTACTCAGAAAGGGTATTATGGGAAGTATTGGGTGAGGGTTGACTGAAGCTGAGTGAAGGAAAGTATTCTCCGTTACTTCTGGGGATAGGGGATGTGGCATGCTGTATACTTCTCACTTATTGGTGCTCGCGACTGTGGCCGCGAGGAATAATTGTATATATATTAATTCGCTTCGTTTTTATTTACTTTTTTTGACATATGCCGCGATTTTTACTTTTTAAAGAGAAATACCACTGTGAACTATTAATTAACTCAAAATATCGGCACCGTTTAAAACTAATTAACTGCAAGTTTTTACTGTAATACCGCTTTTATTCGGATTTTGATCGAAACACGTGTAACCGTCACACCGGCAAAACAAGCTGTATTATATTTTCCTGTTTAGGTTATGTAATGTTACTATTTAAAAATGAACAATGAATAATTCTTATATTCATACATTCTTACTTTCATATATTCTTATGGGCTACGTTGTAGCCAATGTCGTAACACCGCTTCCCGTTGATCAGCGAAGTTAAGCGACACTGGGTCTGGGTAGTAGTTGGATGGGAGACCGTCCTCCGTGTCCAGAATTTAGTAAGCTTCACAGAATCCTCCGATCCCCTACAAGAAGAAACCGGAGAGTAGTATAAGAAAAACTACTACAATTCCCTACACGGTACCAGCTATTCCAAGGTAACAAATCCGTTGCTGCCACCCAACCAGAACCCTCGTCAACCTCGAACCACCCAAGGCCATAGACGGAGGGGTTAACAACTGGCGACCTCTGCAACCAGGATTCTTCCAGTCTTCTAGGCTCTGGAACTACAACCAACATTCAAGTAATTGTGACTACATCAGTTGACCGGCGTGGCACGACTTCCAGTTCTTCACGTCCATCATTTCCAGGAACAAATGGCCAGCAAGACACGTCTTCTGGACACGTCTTCAAGTATTTCGCCGTAGAAATCTTCTTAAGTACATATCTCTTTTTCAAATTAATTACTAAACAATTGAAAAGTCAGTATAATTAACAGTTAATAATTAGTATCAAGCCAGAATTAACACAAAACACGGTGAACAATCCATACACCAGTGATACACTTCTTTTTATTGTGCCCGGAGTTATTTCCACTATTATAGTTAGCATAAAACAATTTTCTTTAATGTGCCAATCATAATAATACCGTACATTCACGTACATTCGAGTGAATTTTTGTTTACATTTGTTACAATTTTTCTAATTTTTTTCCCCTAGTTAGGCAATTTGTTGTACATTTATTTGTGTATTTCTTAGATAGAGTAGTTAGGAAAGCCACTCAAGTGATCATTCCATAGATTGAGATCGATTAACCAGACCAAATTAGAATACATTAACAGTACTTTCACATATGAGCGATTCAGACGGTTCGCTTTCTGACATTTAAAATTCCCCTACACCCATTTTTCCACCTACCCCGCTCCCTTCAAACATATTTCTAACTACGCAAACCTCAGTTCAAGCACAAGCCAACATGTCTCATACCTCTTCCCTAGCATACATTAATTTAGGTAGACTTGTGAACCTTCCCCATACTGTCCTAATTTTTAAGGGAACCATAAACAATAACTTCGTCGAACCGCGCGTAAGACTTTGAATTGAGTCCCCTAGAACAGCATTTCTTACGCGAAAACATCACAGATGATGATATAAAGATTAGGGAAGCTAAAAGGTTATTGACCCTAAAGAGGGGAATGCCCATGATACAGTTACATATGTCCCATCCATTAGCGAAGCTACAACTTGGGCCAATTTTAAAAAAACACTTATTAGAAGTTTACAAGAAAATAACACTCGCACAACCTTTGGCCACATTAGAAGCTGTCTTCCAAGCTAAATTGAAGAAAGAAGAACACGAAGATTTAAATAATTTTATTACACGAACACAAACTCGAAGGAGAAGCTCTCCGAGCCGCAGAAAATGCGTGCAACATTGCATTCACTTCACAGCAAAGAAACCTAATAGTAGCAGCATCCATTTACCAAAACCTACCCGTAGCACCAAAAAAGAAATTTCAAGAGTGTCTAAATAGTGACAAACCAGTACACGAAGCCATAAATAAAACAAGGGAATATTCCCAGACTTAGCAAGCCATGACCACCGGAAGGGTAGAGAGACCCCCATACACTACATTCAGTAGCAGCAACAACAAACAACAACAACAACAACAACAACAACAACCCCATAAATCTATGCCGATGCAGGGAACACCACCTCAGAAACAAGCTCCACAAACTCAAAATGCACGACCTCCTCCTCAGTGTTTTAATTGCGATAACTTTGGGAACATGATAAGTCAATGCAATTATCCCCCTTATTGCTCCCACTGTCATGAACATGGTCACCGCCGTGATGACCGAAAAAATGTGCTGACAAAGCCCCTACACGGTACAGGCCCCAGTTCCAGAAGTCAAATCGCCAACGCTCCCAAAAGCACTCCAATTCTCAGAAACCAGTTAATTCCCAGCCTCAACAGACCCACCAACCAAATAGATCACGACCACAAGGTCAACCACACTATTACCCGATGTACAGACCCCAATATAATCAGCAAGGTCGGATGGTCCGGTACATAGAAGTACCCTTTGAAGAACCAGTTTCCCCAGAGTACAACTTTTCAAGAAGACCCTCCAGTGTATGGTGATCCCGTAGCATATGACTCAGGTCCTCCCATCGAAGTCAGTTCAAGTTTTTTTTTAGATCCCACTTTGGAGGCAGCAGTTCAGCCTCCTCCCTCCTAAATAGCAGTAAAAACCCACACACACCCGCAAACTACCCATCAGGATTATAGGTGCGAACCTACTAGGTTTAGTAATGAATTGCAGCACAGATAACCGAGATTTAACCGCTCTCCTTAGATACAGGAGCACATGCGACATTAATTAAGAAACAACATGCAGATGAGTTACAAGAGAATACAGATTATAAATATGAAATTAAAGCACCTTCCTGCCAACTCAGAGGAATTACAGGCACACCCATACCCAAAGGTGGGCAGTTGCGCCGCAAAAAGTTGCGGCGCAACTTGCGGCGCAACATTTTTGGTTGCGCTTGCGCTTGCGGCGCAACTTTTTGAAAAGGGTTGCGCTTGCGCGTGCGGCGCAACTATTTCAGCAGAGTTGCGTTTGCGGCTGCGGCGCTACAAAAATCGTTGCGCGTGCCCACCACTGCCCATACCTACATATGGAGAAATCAAATTATATTTAGAAGTTGGTAACGCGGTATATCCCGCAAAATGTTGTATTGTGGACGCAGTAGCCACCTTTCAGACCGATATCTTACTAGATATGGATTTTTTTCAATTCGAATCAATGGGAAATTTACCCAGCCGGAAAATTTATTAAGTGTAGAAATAGGACAAACCTTCTCCATGAGAATAATAGACCGGTGCAGCACGTTCAGCCTAATGGTAACAGAATCAGTTTAGTTCGGATTTTCGAAAGAAATAAGAAACTCAATCCAGTTTATAGCAGTTCACGCCAGTCGGTTGCATCCAGAGGGAAAGCAGCCCCAGAAATAAGCCCCCAGAGTAATCAGTTCCAGTTGTTGAATCCAGCAAGATCAACACAGTCAGCTTCCTGTCAGCCAGTTTCCAGTCAGCTAGTTTCAGTTAACTCAGCAGTTGAGATTCGAAATCCAACTGAAACGATTTTTCAGCCAATAAGACAAATTTTAATAACCGAACCAGAGTCAGATTCACAATTTTTCATATGCCCTACGAAGCAAATAACAGTAGCACCTTATGAGAAGATTTGTTTCCTAGCGAGAGTAGTAAACGGTCAAGGAAAACTATTAGAGTCAGATCGTACTCTTATTACAGAGAAAAGTAATTTCAAGAGAAATGTTGTTATTGCCCAAGTTCTTAATCATAGTCAGAATTCTGCTATCCTTGTTCTTTGTTTAAACAAAGGAAAAAGCCCTGTTGAATTAACTTCAAATCAGAGAACAGGAACTGTTTCCACAGTAGAAATAAATTCAGATGTGATTGCCTTAAAGGGAGTTCCTCTGGGCCGAACTAATTTGGTCCCTTTCGAAACCAAGCTGGAACCCAATTCCAAACCCATCTTTATTGCTCCCTATAGGGTTTCACATTCCCAATTAGTAACTATTGAGGAACACATCAAGGACATGTTGGAGCAGCCTTAAGCTAGTCCCTGGTCCGCTCCTATGATTCTTGTTTCCAGAAAGGACGGAACATCCCGTCCTTGTATAGATTTTAGACGCCTCATCATTATTACCATCCCAGATCGTTTCCCTATCCCAAACATGCAGGAAACAATTCTGAACGTAGGGAGAGCTAACTTTTTTTCATCCTTCAATTTAGCATCCGGTTATTGGCAAATGGAGGTCAGTCCCGAATCTCGAGCATTGACTGTTTTTTCCACTAATCGAGGCCATTACGAATTTCAGGTTTTACTTTTCGAAGTCCGAAATGGGCCCACTAATTTCTCTAGGTTGATGAATATAGTCCTTTCCGACCTATTAGGCGTCGAAGCTTTGGTCTATCTTGACGATATTATCGTTTATAGTTCAGATATAAAAACACACTTTCAACGTCTTCAGAAAGTACTATCACGTTTGAGAAAAGCACCATTTAAAGTAAAACTTGCAAAGTGCAACTTCTTACAGGAAATCCCTGGTATACTTAGGATTTCTACTACCATCCACTGGAATTAAACTTGATCCAGCCAAACTTGAAGCACTGGAAAGGTACTCTGTACCTATAACCATCGACGACGCTCGTGCATTTATTGGATTTGTCGGATTCTATCGAAATTTTGTTCCCCAATTTTCGAACATTGGTAAACCCATTACCAATTTGTTCCAGAAAAATGCTAAATTTAATTGAGAATCTGATCACCAACATGCCTTTGAAACTTTAATCGATAAACTAACTTGTCATCCCATCCTCCGATATCCCTATTACACCAAACCCTTTGTCATAGCAACAGATGCTTCCTCCTATGGACTAGTAGCCGTGCTATTACAGGACGTAGATGGTGTGGAATTACCCATTGCTTATGCCAGTCAGGTTCTCACTGGACCTCAACGGAATTATTCCACTACGGACCGAGAAGTCCTAGCGGTATTTTGGGCTCTGTAAAAATTCCGAAATATCGTCTACGGCCACGATATAACCGTGAAAATTGACCATAAGCCACTCAGGTATCTCTTCAAGGATAGTCTAATTGAAGACGGTTGAATAGATGGGCTCTGTTGATTGAGGACTTTGCGGCAAAAGTCGTATACAAACCAGGAAAACTTAAAGTTATTCCAGACAGATTGTCGAGACTCAAGCCCGACACCCAAGTGAATAAGATAGAAATTCTTCCTGTGTTCGACTACGAATGTTTGCAATACTCCCAACAACGGGACCAACACACCCAGAACCTTCGGGCTCGCCTGGAACAAAAGGAACCATCTAAAATAAATGAACATTACAACATAAAAGATGGGCTCGTACATTTTAGGAACGAAGATGGAAACGACCTCGTGGAAATACCAAAGGATCTCGTAGATATAGCCATTGGACTTTGTCACGACTCACCTTTGTATGACCACATGGGGCCAGATCGCACCATCAAGCGTCTTTTGGAGTGATACGATTTTCCCGAAATGAACAAAATGGTACATGAATACATAGCTGAATGACTGTCTTGGTTAAAACATAAAGGCAACGTACCATCCACAGCTCCCATGCATAAATATCCAGTATGCCAACGGCCCTGACAAAGAACTGGAATGGACATACAAGGACCATTCCCCAAAACATCAAAGGGAAACCAGTGCATCATTGTGTTTACAGAACACTTCTCGCGTTACAGCGAAGTAGTTGCCATTCCAAACCAGACCTCGGAAACTGTGGCAAGAGCCCTAGTGGAACGCATCATCCAAACCCATACGAATCCTTCCATCCTAATTTCGGATAAAGCCCTTAGTTTCACTTCCAAGCTGTTCGAATCACTTTGTAAAATGTGTAAAATTAAGGACACACATTGTGGCATACCATCCACAGGCAAACATCTCAGTGGAAAGACATAATCGGAAGATCCTAGAAACCCTCCGACATGTTGTCGATGCATCCACCCGTATATGGGATGATCAACAACGGCTATAACGTGTCTATCGGGGACACCCCTCATTTCGTTTTATATCACTACGACAAACGGCTACCTTTTGATTTGGCCGACCAAATCGACCCGGAAGTTCTAACATCTTCCGAGATGGCAGAAGCAAATCAGCAACTAGTTGAATGATCTTTCAAAATTTTTGACGTAATCCGATATGCCCTAGACCAACGAATCCAACAGATGGAGCAACAACAACATTGGCGTCATCTCCGTCAACGGACTATAATCGTCGGTATGCGCTGTTATATAAAGTGCGTGAAACCGCCAAGTGCTCATCGCAAATTATACCCAAAATAGGATGGCCCATATAGGATTATGAAAAACTTCGGAAAGAACCGTTACGAAATCCTCGACCTCCGAGATCATTCCAAACTAATAACGCTGATAATTTGAAGATAGCTGGCGAACAATACCTTCCCCGAAAAACATCTGCCAGGCGTTCGAGCCGCCTACACTTCGAAAGATCAAGGTATTAACAAATCCAGCAGGGACCACAAAACCGAAGTGGTCACCGCGGAACCCACTACCCGTGTCTAAGATTGGTACCTCGGAATACCACCAGTACTCGAGCCAATCTCTGAACAAGAAGAGATCCCAGAACCATCTCCGTCACCACCCTCACCGATTGATGATCGACGCACGGACCCAACATACCGCCCGCAAAGGCATCAACCACCTGAACTAGAACCTTCACATAAAAAAAGAACCCGCTCAGAATCCGAGCTTAACGGTCGGCCCCAACTACCACCAAAACGAGGCCGACCACTCCCCACACAAACACAAGTATCCACACGGCAACCCCGAGCTCAGTATAATCTAAGACGTAGAAGTGAATAAAATTGTTCCCCTTATAATGTGCCACGCCAGGAGGTTTGGAGGTGTATGAGAGAGAAAGGTGTGCCGGAGAAGTACGTTAGGTTGGTGCAAAGTATGTATGAAGGAGCAAGGACCCAGGTTAGGAGTAGTGTAGGTGTAACGGAATGGTTCCCCGTGAGGGTTGGTCTACATCAGGGATCTTCTTTGAGCCCGTACCTTTTTGTTTTGATTATGGATGTGTTGGCCCAGGGGATAAAAGATCAATCCCCTTGGTGTATGCTCTTTGCAGACGATATTGTTCTGTGCAGCAACAGGAGAGAAGTAGTAGAAAGAAAACTGGAGGAATGGAGGAGGGCTTTTGAAGACAGAGGGTTGAAAATCAGCAGAAAGAAAACGGAGTACCTGAGGTTCTACGAAAATCAAGACTCAGAAATTAGTTTAGAGGGAGCGAGGTTAAAGAGAGTAAGTAAGTTTACGTACTTGGGATCGACAGTGGCTGAGAACGGTGAGCTGGACACAGAAATAACACAGAGTGCAATCTGGTTGGAAAAATTGGAAGAAAGTTTCAGGGGTGTTGTGTGACCGAAGAATAGGCGCAAGGGTTAAGGGAAAAGTGTATAAGACTGTGGTAAGACCGGATATGATGTATGGGGCTGAGTCTTGGGCTATAAAGAAAGATCATGAGAAAAGACTAGATGTAACGGAGATGAGAATGCTGAGATGGATGTGCGGAGTGACAAGGTTGGATAGAGTAAGGAATGAAAGGATAAGGGGCACAACAAAGGTTGGAGAAATCTCGAGGAAGATACAAGAAAGTAGACTGAAATGGTATGGACATGTGATGAGAGGGGACGAAGATTATGTGGGTAAGAGAACGATGAATATGGAGGTGTATGGCAGGAGAAAGAGAGGCAGACCGAAGCGAAGGTGGATGGAGAAGGTGAGGGACGATTTGAGGGAGAAGGGTTTGTCGGAGGAAGAAGCCCAGGACCGGGCTGTGTGGAGGAGGCTGGTCAGAAACGCCGACCCCACATAGAGGCGGGAACGGGCGAAGAGAAAGAAGAAGATAATGTTCCAAATTATTTACTCTTGTAGCCCTAGCATTAAAATTTCTCCCGGAGTTGTTATAGAAAAGCTTGCAGAAGGAAAATTTTTGAAAGGACACGCGGACCTTTTTAGCAATTTGCAACCACCTGCTCGAATTAAAACCAATCTCCTTCAGATAAAAACCCAATTAAAAGCATTTGAAAGTAAAATTCATGGTTCTGTTAAATATATCCTAGGAACAGACCAGATTAGTCGCGTTTTATTAGAAAATAATTCCAAAATATTCAAACTAAGCACACACCCTATCAGATATATTAGCGTTACCATGGATACAAAGTGGAACTTTAAACTCAGCAAAATTTAATCAAAGAAATAAAAGGGGATTGATAGATATGGAAGGAAAAATATTCAAATATTTATTCGGATTAGCGACCGAAGAGAACATTAAAATAACTGAACTCAAATTGAATCTCTTCGCGCGGAATCGACAATATAATGGACACATTTTAGAACAAACCATTGAGTCACTAAACGAAAACAATCGCTTCCTTGACGCCCTTTCAGACAAATTTACATACCTTGAATCTTTGTTAGCGCAATACAAAGAACTCGAAAGAGATCTAGAATTAGTGGAGATAATTAACCTACAAGTAACTCTAATCGATAAATATTTGCAACATATAATTACGATTCATTCCAGAGTTTTGCTTGCGACCCAACTAGCCCATAGAAAAATCACTCTTTCCACACTAATACCATGGGATACACTTCAGTTCTTGAGGCACACCTCTAAGACACAATTAAAATTATCACCAATTAAAATTATCACCGTTAAAATTATCACCATTATCACCATACTCTCCATACTCAACCATACTAATTACCTATAATTTCTAGAATACACCTGGACTGTACATGGACCACGCCCCTACACTTACCTCATGCTTGTACCATTTTTCGATGTATTCACTTATGACTTATACAAATTTCATCCTTTCCCAACACCCCACCAAAACAATTCTAATATCTATCGATTGTATCTACCCACAGTACCACCTTACAGTTTCTTTACCAAAGACCTTTCAGCATATTCTACCATGTCAGATAGCGACATCCGGCATTGCAGATTCCCGCAAACGAACAAGCAACTCGTTTTCCCTCCACTCAAACCAGTAATTCTTCCAACCACTAGGTCCTACTTTATCAACTTAATCCATGACTGTCTTGCCTCAGTATGTTCTTTCACGAAATTCCATTCCTCTAAAACCGTTCAACTCCGAATTGGACCAAACATCTGGGTTTCTTTCGCGAATAGGACTACCGCTATTTTCGAATGTCCGTCAAATTATTCCGTCATCAAAATACCTACTGTTATCCGTCTACCAATTGGTTGTTCCTTACGTTCAAAAACCTTCTAAATATACAACCCTTATAGAAATCTTAAATCTCTCCATGAAGCCGGTAACCATCCTACCCGAACTACATGCTCCTAAATGGAATGATCAATTGAGTCGTTTTAAAATTTCAGATGATAACCAGAATAACCATTTACAAATACTACAACCAGTAACGATTTTTTCAACATCTGCCGTTAGTATCATTTTTGTGTTGGCTATTATCCTCGTTATATTTGTAGTAAAACGATCATTCTTGGAACGAAAGAAAACCAGAGACACCGAACGATGTGAAACTATTTATGCACGACCAAGAGTGCGTACCCAGATCACGTGAACTAGACTTAACTACCCCAACTCATGTGTTGTATATAAATCTGTATTATAAAAATCATTAGTTATCATCTAGTTAGGATTAGTTAGAGTGTTATATTATTGTATTAATATTATTCTAGAGGGAAGAGCCCTGTAAAAATGAACAATGAATAATTCTTATATTCATATATTCTTATATTCATTTTTGCATATAGAGTAACGCTGTCTGTATATGAAAATGCAAGTTCGGATAAAAATTTTTATTTTTTTTTATTTTATTTTTGCTGAATAATTAATGAATTATTTCTCTTTAAATTAATCATTTTTTTAGATTTAGCTCAATAATGCAATTGTGTTAAATTCTGCAATGTTCATTTTCTTTATACATTCTCTCTTCGTTGTGAAAGATTGAAGTCATGTCTTGATTAACACTTAATTTTAAATTTTAAGCATTTATTTTTGGCTCATATGGATGTTTAATTTTAATCCATGATAAAATGCATCTTTCAATTTCCATATTTAGTTAACTCGGCAGATCATACTAACATCAGATCTGTCAATATGCGGTTTAAAATTAAAATATGGCTTCATCTTCAAATATCTTGCTTATCTGTTTAGACGTTGCTACAGCTAAAATATTAACCTTACCTTCAAATATTTTGCAAAATAATTCAGCCTATTGAGAATAAAAAACAAAACAGGTCAGCATTAAATAATAATGATGTCAGCAAAATTTTTGTATATAAACGTGTAGAATTTCTCCAATGATTATTCTGATTCTGATTCTGATTTTGCTTGATCTGACTTAGACGCTGAGCATTACCTGTAACATTTTAGCAGTAAACTACAGTAAGAGAATATCTTTGGCTTCTGCTTCGAGCCTTGCTTTCTTCAGAGAATTTAGTCTTGAAATAGAGAAAAATAATTTCCCGATACGCTACAAGAAGAATTTAGTAAGCTTCACAGAATCCTCCGATCACCTACAAGAAGAAATCGGAGAGTAGTATAAGAGAAACTACTGCAATTCCCTACACGGTACCGGCTACTCCAAGTTAATAAATCCGTTGCTGCCATTCAACCAGAACCCTCGTCAACCTCGAACCGCCCAAGGCCATAGAAGGAGGGCTTAACACTATGCTGTATATTCACTGTTTTTATGTTTTGGGGAGGTGTATGGCACCCACATTCTCCCTTCTTACCCTTCGCACCGGCACTATCCCACTTCACACTGGCACTTCCCCCACTCCCCACTACCCAACTACACCTAATGCTCTCCATCCCACTACATTTTAACACCCATTTTACTGAACTCCAATCTGTTCTAAGAAATTAATTCCCAGAATAATATATGCAGGAATGACATCATCAACAGCGATTGAAAAGGGAAATTCACTTCATTATTTTCCATCCCAATTTTAACTTGAATACCTTCTGTCAGCTTAATTCTATGAGCTTCAACTCCTTTTAACCATACGTTTAAAGTTAAAATGTTTGTACTTTCCAAACACCGGTTTATACTATCAACTACGGTATATTAATGTACTTCTAAGCTAATGACCGCACCTGTATCTAGAAACGATCAATACCTTTTATCATTTAAACTGACCCATATCCATGCAACTCTTTCATCTAAATGCTGGCAGGAGTCCAAAGCTACAGCCTCATGTTCATGATCAGCATTCATGAAGTAGTTAAGACTAGTTCTCCATCAGGTAGTTCAAACTCAGACTTGAGATTGGCCTCGTGCCTGGACAACCGTGTTACATCAGCCTTCATTGGTCTGCATAGGGATGAAAAAGTAACCCTAACTGGGCTAGAATATACTCCGTCTAGGCACTGAAAGTGAATTTCCCGTAATTCCTTATCCACAGGGGTGTGCTGGGACCGGTTTGGTCCGGTTCCCCTGAACCGGTTGTTAAATTCTGAATGGATCATTGAACCGTTTGTTGATACTCAACTATCGCAGAACGAACTGGCTATATGGAAACTTCTTGAATGAGACAGCATGATTGAGAAGGTAAATTTATATCTAAATATTTTTTCATTTTTTCAGGATTTTTTAGAAAAATATAGGTAGCATCGCAAGCAGTGGTCGTTTCAATATTTATTTATTTTTTGCTGAAAAATTATTTTATTGTTAGATAATTATGTCATTAGTGAGTATAAAGAATATGTTAAATAATTTCTGCCAAAATGTTACAAAATGCTGTTTGGGAAAGCTAAAATGCGTTAGCTTCCTGGGCTCCACCCCAGACCCCCTAGCTTAATGACTCGCGCCATTGGCGCTCGCCGATTTACACCCCTATTTGTATCAGAACCGGTTGTTAAGAAATTGGCAGCACACCCGTGCTTATCCATACATGTTTCAACAACAAAAGAGATTGACCATTAATCCCTATGATGGACCCAAACCTTAACTTTATAAATACAACTTGCAGCCAATAATACTTGTATTCTAGGAAACACGACATTAAATTTCATGCAGTTCAGGGTTGTAGTGCCTTTACCAGCTTTAGAAATACCATACCAACTGCTATGAACGATTATTTCCCATCTGCCCTGTGAGTAGTCCAGCATACTCTCAAACATACATTTCTCTCCCTATTCCTCACTACATATACATGCATCTTACACACTACATAATATTTTGAAAATAAAAAAAAATGGCATCAATTTTAAGAACTTCGTAGTTCCCTGGATAAGGGACAATAAATGTCCCAACTTCTGGCTCACCCGCTGCCGATACCGAGAACGCAGACCCGGGTAATGGGTCTGGATCTGCTACTGCACATTCGAAATATTCTGGCCCTCTGCCTCATTCACATTTGATTAAGTTTTGCAACATGCGTGGCCTTTTCTCAAATTTTCAATCTGTTGAACACCACCTCTCCTACTCTAAACCTCATTTTCTTTTTATCATTGAAATTCAGGTGCCTGGGACGATTGAGAGCAACATCTTTTCTGTACCCCTCTTACTTTCTCTATACTCAATTTCATTTCAAAGGTGAATGTTGCGTATATATAGGCAGTGACCTAACTTGTTTTCGTATTCCCGAATACAAATCTTTCGAATTCTATCCCCTCTGGCTACGGCTTACCTGTCCATCTAAAAACTAAATACGTCTGCGCTGTTTACGTTTCTCCCTATACTACTGACTATCTAAAATCCCACTCTCCCTTTGCTGAAATCTCCATTTTAGAAGATTTCAATGTTCACCACTACCTTTGGCTTTCCTCCAAATTCACCTACATCTCTGGTGAACTAACTTACAACTTTTCTATCCTAAATGACCTAGAGCAGATTCTTCAGCACCCTACTCGTATCCCCGATCGCTTTGAAGATAGGCACAACATTCTGGATATATTTCCTACCTCTCATCCTTCTTCTTACTCTGTGAAACTTTTTTCTCCTTTGGACTCCTCCGACCACAATCTTATATCTGTTTTGTTGTCCTATCACTCTAATCCGGCCTTTGGATCCTCCCAAGAGGAGAAGCCTTTGACACTTTGGCGCCGCAGATTCGGAGGACCTTAGGGAATACTTTTCTGATTTCCCATGGAATGATTACTATTTCCGAGACATGGCACCTTTTGAGGGTGCTGAGCGCATCACGGAGGCGTACATTCCATATTGTATTCCTACCACTAATGCAAAAAAAACTTTGGTTTAACTTTACTTGTTCAAATGCTATCCGCAATAGAGAGCAGTCTTTCAGAAGGTACCGTCGCCATCCAACTCCTGACGCTCAATCAGCTTATATTTCTGCCCGGATTCGTACAAAATCTGTTCTTCGACTCGCCAAAAATTCCTTCATCAGATAAAAATGTGAAAACATATCCAATTCTAACTCTTCGCGCTCTTTCTTGCATTTAGATAAGAACCTCTTCAACAACTTTACTTCATTTTCTTTCCCTCTTCTTTTCCACTCCGACGACTCAGTTGCCGTTTCTACTCCTAATAAATCGGAGTTCTTCGCTCAATCTTTCGCTTCCAACTCAACAATTGATGATTTCGCTGCTGTTCCTCTATCTCCTCCCACCTCTGACTTTATTATGTCTGAAATTAAAATCTCCAAAAGATATTTTTTCTGCCCTATCTGGGCTGAACTCTAAGAAAGCGTATGGTCCTGATGGTGTTAATCCTGTTGTTCTTAAGAACTGTAGTTCTGCGCTGACACCTTGTCTAGGCAAACTTTTTCGACTTTTTCTCTCATCTGGTACGTTTCCTTCCTGTTGGAATTTTGCTTTCATTCAGCCTGTCCCAAACAAGGGCGACTGCTCTCAACCCTCCAACTATCGTCCAATTCATTTGATTTCTTGCCTTTCAAAAAGTTTTTGAATCTATCCTTAATAGGAAGATTGCTAAGCACCTTTCTTCTCACAATGTTCTTTCAGATCGTCAGTATGGATTTGTAATGGACGCTCTACTGGCGAGCTTCTTGCATATCTCTCTGACTTTTGGTCATCTTCCTTTAGGGATTTCGGTGAAACTTTTACTATTGCACTAGACATATTAATAGCTTTTGAGAGAGTCTGGCACAAATCTTTAATTTCCAAACTGCGCTCCTTCGGTTTCTATCCTTCTATCTGTGCCTTCATCTCTAATTTCCTTTCTGGCCGATCTATAGCTGCAGTTGCAGATGGCCACTGTTCTTCTCCTAAAGCTATTAACATTGGTGTTCCACAGGGTTCTGTCCTGTCACCCACTCATTTCCTTTTATTTATTAATGATCTTTTAATTCGCACTTCCTGTACTATTCACTCCTATGCAGTCACTTCATGATTCTCGTAGGACGGTTATGGAACACCTGACCTCTGAACTTTCTGCTATGTCTGATTGGGGCCGAGAAAACCTTGTGGCTTTCAATGCCTCAAAAACTCAGTTCCTCCATCCGTCTACTGGTCAAAATCTTCACAACTATCCCTTTACCTTCAACAACATACGGGGCTCCAATAAACCTTAGCCCCCCCCGCCCATGACCTAAACCATTAGAGGTACAGTAAAACTAAACATACCTTACAAAAGAGAATTTAATCCTGCATTTAATGAGAAACAGTTAAAACTTGGTATGCCCGCCATTGGCTTCCAAGACAGCCTGAATTCGCTTTGGGTAGCTTGCCAAAAGTGACGTGAATAGATCTTGATCGTTACGCAAATTTGCTAAAACAGTTTCAATGTGTTGCGTCATTGTATCCTTCGAAAATCGATTTGCTGCAGGTTCTTCAAACAAGAGACATTCAACCTTGTCATTTATAACTGATCCAATGTGTTCACAGACGTTCAGATCAGGAGAATTTCCTGGCCATTCTTCATTTCCGAAGAAATCGATCTCATGGTTCCGCAACAACTGTTGAGTGGCTAATGCCTTAAAGCAGGGGGCCTTATCTTGCAGAAGTGTGACCTGATCGACATCCATAACATTGTTTGGGTTTCTTAGAAACGGAATGACATGCTGGGGTAGAATAATATCACGAAAATACTGTCCATCCCAACTTTGACCATTTGGCTTCAGCACCCACATGAGCTTCTTTGCAGTGAACAAAACAAACACACCAACACAGTCTGGACTTTTTAATAATTCGCGATAATGTTCATTGTCATCGATTTCATCTGGTGTTGTGGCCCACACTCGATCATTTTGGTAGTTAGGCCGACGTGTTACGTAAACAAAAAATTCATCGGAGACAGCTAAATGCATGAAATCATCCACATCCCAATCTTCAAGATAATGGGCAAACCACATTCTGTCATCGATGTTAAGTTGGGTTTTTCTTGGCTTTGGAAGTTCATGCCAAGGCTTTAAACCTTGCCTATGACGGTACAGTCGAATGATCTCACCACTAACGATCTTTCCTCTCAACACTTCGATCTCTCTAGAAAGTTTAGCACAGCTGTTTTTCCGCTTACGCGTACCGCTTTCAATGATGTCCTTTGTTTCCTGAGAGAGTGGCAAATTTGGGCGCCCAGATTTGGTTGTATCCATTTCACATTCATCCAAAGTTTTATTCCAATTTCTTTTGACGAAGTCCTCACTCCTTCGCAACTTTTTGGCAACCCATGAACGTGTTGCATCATGAGCTTCCCGAAATGTTATTGCTCGTATGCGATCTATCACACGTTGCATCTCCGAATCACCAATTAATTGAGAAGCCATTATATTATCACTTTATCAGCTAGAGTAATTTTAATACCTGCAATAAATAAAGAATTTTATATATTTTATAATCACTAAAAACTATTTCGATATAAGTAAACATGTAAGCTGCAAATGGGGGTGCTAAGGTTTTTTGGAACCCCTTACAACTCAGTCCTTTCTCTTCTCTTAACATTCTTTGCTTTTCCTTTTCTCGTGATCTTTCCTGGAAAGATCACAAATACTCTCTTTCCAAAACAGTTTCTAAAAGGTTAGGTGTGCTGTACCGCCTCCGCGGTTTCTTCACCCCCCTCAAATGCTATCTCTGTACATTCATTTTCTGTCCAACTATCTAATGCAAGGGTTAATCTGTATTTTCGATCTTTCATCTACTCAATTTGTCAACTCTGGAACAATCTTCCTCAATCCATCTTTCCTCCTGTCTTTGACCTCCCATCTTTCAAACGCAGTGTCTAGGCATCTCGAAAACCCCGGACCTTGAGTTTGGCTCTCTTTTTCTTCTATGGAAGGGGTTCGTTTTGCGGGCCTTTGCCCTTGGCTCTTCCTTCCTGCATAAAAAAATTGAACTGAAAAACAGACAAATACACTCTAAAACAATTTATAAATGGCAACAAACTATATACAGCGTTTTTTCATTCCCCATGGAAGTCATCGGGAATAGTGTCGTAGATACAATGGAACTGGTATTGTTTCCTATATGTTTTACGACACACATTTGTTCCTCTAAATTCCTTCACGCCTTCTAGTTTCTGAACTCGAAAATTATGTGTCCTCACAAACAAGTGCGGTGGTTGGGCATCCTCAGATCCATCATCTTCTAAACTCAGAAGTTGTTTGTACGTTGGTGTACGTGGACATGTCTGTTCTATTGTAGCGGATTATGTACAGTACGTGTTGCCCACATTCACGATTTCCATGACTTCTTTATCAACGGCATCAGCATAGTCCCACACCTCGGTATTCTGTGCAAACCTGCCCCAAAGGCTGTTGAGCGAGATCTTGGCACTAAGGCGCTTACCATGATTTCGAACAATTTGTCCCCGATGAAGTTGTATACCTTCACATCATGGTAACGCTGGATATATGTTTTTTTTCATCTTCGGTCTCAACTCCTCGCGGGTATCCCCATGCCTCAACTTTATCTTTCAAGAAGGTATTAATATAGGGTGTGAAGAGATTGGCGAGTTTCTGGATTCTCAACACCTCATATATCTTTAGTAATTTCTACTCGTAACGAACAGCACAGCCAACTCAGGACTAGTGAAAACACCCTGAATCTTCCTCTGGTTGTTTTTATGACTACACTCACTGTTGTTCTCCTCTGCACACTTCACGCACACGGGAAACTGACTTTATGGTATATGACAATGGGTAAGATAGGCATCCATAAGTCGCGAGGGGGGAGCACGTCAACGAAAGAAAGTCCAAAGTAGTTCTCGTTTAAATTAGCTGAGAACTCTTCGATAGTAGGCAGTGCGGGTCCCACGAGTTTTTCAGGTGCGCCGATGGGTTATGGGTTGTTCGTCATCACGTAAGGGTCTAAAGAACAGAAATCGTAGTAGTGGAGTTTTACACCCTCTGTACGCACGTGGAAAATATAGTTTGAAAGGAATTGTGCGACTTCCAAACAAACTGGAACCACACTTGAGAGGATCCACCACCATTGCGTGTTCGATTTCCCTTATTTCTTGACGGTACTGCTCAGCGGTCTCCCACCACGCATCATACTTGTGTTCCCATAATACCTTGTGATATCTACCATTGATATCACTTGTGATACCTCGCTCAGTACGTGGACATCCATGCTATCAGCAACCGTTAATGGAGTACACTGTCTTCTCTCCAGTGCACGGATCTCCACTTCGCCCATCCAACCAAAATACCTGACCATTAATCTTAATTTCCACTTCCTCCTTGTTGCGAGCATGTTTTATGAACACGCCAGTCTGTTGATGTACAGTATGTGTGTGCAGTGGTGAACCCAGGAATTTGAATGGAGGGGGTGCCAAATTCTTAATTTTTATCTTCCCATATATTATGTAATAAAGTGTAAAGATTAGCTCTATTTATATATAACTGAACTTGTATTTTATTATCTCCCTTGTATTAGCCATGAAAGTGTAAAAATTTGATATCCTGAAATTAAGAATTGCAGGATAAAAACAGGGTTTACTATAAAAATAACACTAAATGTGGATAGGCAAGTTTATTTAAAAACAAGACAATTGCTGAATCAGTTACTGAGTAATAACAAAGAGTTCACAGTTCAGAGGTGAAGCTAAGGTGTCTGTTCCCACGCGAAAAATCATCTATAACTTCATCATGAAAAAATCTGCAGTACAGTAGAAACATTTGGATATGTAACCAATTTTGTTGCAAGAAACAATGACTCCAAGTGAATCCAGATGTAATTCTTGACTCAATTAACATTGCACCCTCTCCCTGGGATGCCTTGATATGATTGTGAGTTGCACATGTACAGTGATGGAGAAATGTTAATTATATATTTATGTATATGTATGTGTGTGTGTGTGTGTGTTTCTGGTGATATATTTGGGTAAATTGTTACGATAAGTGACAGGTAGCTTTTCTCCACCTTTGTACATGCGCCGAGTGTTGTTGTAATGCGACGACGACGCCTGAGCAGTGCAATGAGACTGAGGCGTGTTTTGAACGTTTTCAGTGCATCGCATCGTTACAAAGCACAGATCAAGTGAGTCAGCCACATCCAAAATTTTCACCTCATAATTGTTTTCGTTAGAATAACTATTCCAGAGTTTTAACTGATTCAAATTCAAAACTTCAACAGAAGCGTCTTTTCCAAAGAATTCGCGAATACACAGCAACACTGGCTGATGACTGGTTAGTCAGTTTGTATGACTGTATGATACAGTACAAGGCAAAGCGGGGGTCATGGCCGCATGGTTCTCCCTCGCTACGCCACTGTGTGTTGAGCCAGTAAATGGTTTTATAACCGTAAGTGGGAGGAGTGTTCCGGGGTATGATAGTTAGCGTATCTTTTCGCATAAAATTATTCTTGAACACTGCAAAGCACAATGATGCGATTGCGGATGCTGCTTGTAAGGGGGCACGTCCTTCTAAAGGATTGGAAGCATATTCTAAGTACGCGCACATCATTCACACAATGCTATTCAGTTTCATTCGCTATATTATAAGGATTGTCCTCATTAAAGCTGTTGTAGTACTGATCAAAATCTTCAAGATATCAATGGATATGATGGGATTGAAACGGGTGTGACGATGGATAAATTTATAAATAGAGTAAATATATATGTTTTTGATCTTTCGCCTGATCAATGCGCAAGTGTAAACACGCACAAAAACCCCCAGGTCCAGAGGAATCTTGGGATAAGGCTTGAGTATGGTAAACCATTAATCAATCCTATCAGTGTGCTATTCTATTTGGAGTTGCTAGGCCTGATTGAAATTGGCAGGTTTAGAGCTGTTATAACGTACTTTTAAAAATGGACGAAATCACACTTCAAACGTTAATGAAGAAGGATTGTTTCATGCGAGATATATTTATTGCTACATACGCGAAGGATGAAGTGGTGAGACTGCCAATTACGAAAGAATCCGGAAGTAGAATTCACTGGTTTGCCGTGTATTTCAGAAATAGGGAGTGTCTATATTGCTACGATTCAGTTGCATCACAACTGTGGAATTATTATATTATTATAAAGTTCCTAAAGCAGCTACAGATACCGCAAATTGCATGGAATCCTCAACGGCAACAAGGGTTATACAATGATGCATGCGGGCAGTACTACTTATACTCCCCATTACATATAGCTAGGGTTTTTAGTTTTTCAGATTTTTTGAACAAATTTGATTTATGTAACTCTGAAGCTAATGACAGATTTCTATGTAAATATATAAATAGACGGTTCCCATTTGTAACAGAGAGAACTTTGTATGTTGTAAATGTATGTTCGCAGAAAAAATAACGGAATTGAATATACTCGAACTTACTCATTTTGGTATTCATGGATCAAGCTCTTGGGTCGAGAAAATGATGCAAGATTATCAAAAAGCCGAATCCATGCTTCAGCTCTGGGGATGCAAAACAATAGCAAATACCGATTTTAGGGGTGAAAAATGAACAAAAATAATTATCGTTTTTTAGGTTAAAATAACTCATTGTGCATCAAAACAGTAAATAACATTTACAATGTGTCATCATCATTGAACACTTCTGTCATGTACTCCATTAATAACTTATGAGCTTGCGCGTCAACCCTTGAAATAAACAAATTACGTATGAACCATTTTGTATATATATATATATATATATATATATATATTATATATATATATATATATATATGTGCGTGTGTGTGTGTGTGTGTTGTGTGTGTGTGTGTGTGTGTATGTGTGTGTGTGTGTTTCACTGCCACACAAATATATAACGAAATTATAAACAAAGCTTTAGCCAAAATTTACTCACATTCTTATTTCTTCATTGCAGTCGGAAATATCTAGTGAGTAAGACATCTTGGAATAGCTAAGTGCACAGAAAAATTGTGTTAACAACTGACCCAACACGAAGTATCTGTATTATATACGTCAAGACAAAGACCACGCATATTATAAAAGAAAATCTCATTTGCTGGATAACTAATTTAGGCAGCTGGCACTCTTAAAATATACGTCTGGTGGCAAGAAAGTGGCGGTGCATAAACTTTCGAAAATCTCACTCGTTGTACCTAATGTTAGAGGGCGAAGTCTAACTAAATCTCGATGATGGCTGAGTATTAGCTCAAAATACAAGGACTCTCCAAACAGAGAGCGGAGCCTAACTAATCTCGACAACGGGGAAGTGAATTTAATTAATGAAACAAAGAAAATTGGTAATAAATAATTGCACTTAATAATTAAATGGAACTTAAATAAAAATAAAAATGTAACGACGGAAAATAAAATCTCTGTCTTCCCCATATACCTTCTCATTTTTAGAGCAATATAATGGAGCGAAGTAGGAAATTTTTGGTATCATATAAAATTCAATCCCCCGCAATATATAATTGAGTCAGACCCACCACCCCCTGTTATATATGGGGAATGTAATAAGGTTAATTACTGGTTATAAATTAACGAAGAGCCAAAATTGCTCATGCAAACAACACCAATTTGTATGTGTAAATTTCAAAATGAAATAAAAAAGGTAGAAAGAAAGAATGAAAAAATTTTAAGACCGATTTCATGTTACGTGAACAGTAAATTACTTTTTTTAAACTTTGGTTGAAGTTGACCAGCGGTTGGCGTAGAAAGGGTGTAAATCACACTCGCATTATAAAAAAACGAACAGTTGTTTGACACCTCAAGAGTGAATGAGTTCTCATAGTTTGTGTTTACCCTTTGGTATCAAATTAAAGGTTATAGACTTTTTGTTAAAAACAGAATAGGTAGGCGAGGAGGCGGTGTTATGTGTATATCAAAGATAATATTGCGAACGTTATAGAAGTAAAGCACTCAATTCCAGAACCGATAGATTCGACTATAGCAGAACTTAAATTGAACGATTTCAAACTTCTTGTTGCGGTTATATATAGGCCCCCTAATCAAACAGCTGATACGGACGAAGCGTTATATCGTGAACTAAAGAGAATAATCGGTAGTGAGCAGGCTTTAGTTTTGGGTGACTTTAATTGCGCCAACGTGAATTACGATACAATGCAGGGAGACGCGGAAGGTAATCGTTTAGTTAATTTTCTCGAGGATAGCTTTCTTATTCAAAAGGTTGGGGAACCTACGAGGTTGGACAGTATTTTAGATTTAGTAATAACTACGGATGATAGGCTAATTACTGATCTTCAAGTAATAGAACCGTTAAGCAATAGCGATCACAATATGGTAGAGTTTGTCCTCTCAGTAAGTCACTCGAAACCAACTAACTCGACTAAAATTCCTAACTTCCAGCACGCAGACTTTCGTAAATTTCGAAATAAATTTTCACACGTCAATTGGGAAAACGTAATGGGGAACTCCAACGCAAAACTAATGTGGGAATCGTTCGAAACGGTATTTAGGACTATAAATGAGGAATGTGTACCGTACAAAATTAAGCGTGCGAAAGTAAACAACAAGCCCTTGTGGTTTACTTCTGGAGTAGGATACATTATAAAGAGTAGAGATAGGGCTTATAGGCTATATAAGTGCGATAAAGATAATCTGTTGTTACGAAACAACTACATATCTCTAAGGCTTGAAGCGAAAAGTGTAATAAAAAAGTCCAAGCGCGAATTTGAAATCTCCATAGCTCGTGACGGTAAAGAAAACCCCAAGCGATTCTTTCATAAGTCAACAATAGAAATCCAGTAAAAAGTGTCTTGGGGCCTTTGAAAAATGTAAACGGAGATCTAGTTTCTGAAAACAAGGAAATGGCTACATTGCTAAACGAATTTTTTACGTCAGTTTTTACTGTAGAAGATGTAACGAATATCCCTACGGTCATAGACATAATAACGTTTGATAATTGTAATATTTTGGATAATATCGTGATTAGTGAAGGGGAGGTAATGCGCTATATTGATAAAATGAAAACGCGTAAATCACCGGGCCCGGATTCCATATAACCCATACAACTAAAAGAATTAAAAGATAGCATTGTTGTGCCGCTAACAAAGATTTTTAATGCGTCTATTTCTGAGGGGTCCGTACCAGATAATTTCAAGTTAGCAAACGTAACACATATCTTTAAGAAAGGCGATAAAGGTGCGGCGGGAAATTATAGGCCAATCAGTTTAACGTCTGTTGTAGGTAAGCTATGGAATCAGTAATTAGGGATCGTATAGTCGAACACTTAGAAGTGCATAAACTAGTTAGAAATACGCAGCACGGTTTTAGGCGAGACAAATCTTGCTTAACTAATCTTTTAGAATTTTTCCAAAGCGTGGTTGACGTTTACGATAGACATCGGGCGGTTGATGTAGTGTATTTAGATTTTCAAAAAGCGTTTGACACTGTGCCGCACAAAAGAATCATTGAAAAAACTAAGGCTCATGGAATCAGGGGTGTAGTACTAAAAGATAGCATTGTTGTGCCGCTAACAAAGATTTTTAATGCGTCTATTTCTGAGGGGTCCGTACCAGATAATCTCAAGTTAGCAAACGTTTATGCTAAACGTTTATGCAAACGTTTATGCACTTAGAAGTGCATAAACTAGTTAGAAATACGCAGCACGGTTTTAGGCGAGACAAATCTGGCTTAAGTAATCTTTTAGAATTTTTCCAGAGCGTGGTTGACGTTTACGATAGACATCGGGTGATTGATGTAGTGTATTTAGATTTTCAAAAAGCGTTTGACACTGTGCCGCACAAAAGAATCATTGAAAAAACTAAGGCTCATGGAATCAGGGGTGTAGTAATAAATTGGCTAGAAGAGTGGTTGCGAGGTAGGAAACAGAGGGTGGTCGTTGATGGAGCGGAGTCGTGTTGGGCTAATGTAGTGAGCGGCGTTCCTCAGGGTTCTGTATTTGGCCCCTTGCTTTTTCTTATATATATTAACGACTTACATGTCGGCCTAGTCAGTACAGTTTCAAAGTTTGCGGATGACACGAAGCTGGGTGGTAGGGCGATTAATGACGAAGATAGAGCTAAAATCCAGGAAGATCTGAATAAAATCATTGATTGGTCAGTCACATGGCAAATGAGATTTAACGTTGATAAGTGCAAAATTTTGCATATAGGTTCGCGTAACGGTAATTTTGCGTATAGTATGTCAGGGAAAGATTCAACAAGCGTAGAGCAGGAAAAAGATTTTGGAGTTAAAGTCACTGGTGATTTAAAAGTAGCGAAACACAGTACAGCAGCGGTCAATAAGGCGAACAAAGTGTTAGGTTTTATAGCTCGAAATTTTGAGTACAAATCGCGCGATATTATAGTTCCTCTTTATAAATCATTAGTTAGACCCCATTTGGAGTACGCGGTCCAATTTTGGAATCCGCATATGCGCAAAGATATAGACAAAATCGAAAGAGTTCAAAGACGAGCAACTAAGATGATTCCGTAGCTTAGGTCAAAGTCGTACGAGGATAGGCTTAAGGAGTTAAAATTAACAACACTCGAGACTAGGAGGCTAAGGGGTGATCTAATCCAGGTTTTCAAAATTATGAATGGGTTCGATAACGTAGATAGAGATAGCTTTTTCGAAATATCTCAATATAATAGGACTAGAAATAACGGGTGTAAGTTGACAAGTAGAAGGTTCGAGACCAGTTGCGAAAAACATTTTTACGCATAGAATAGTAAATAGCTGGAATAGTTTGCCGGTAGAAGTAATTAGTAGCACCTCTATAAACATGTTTAAAAATCGATTAGACGCATATGTTGATAGATTGGGTATAGTTTAAGGTAGTAAAATTAAGGCGTGGTGGTGATAGATCCCATAGCTCAACACAAGTGTTGTGGGATATAGGGAGGCAGCATCTTGTGTTAGGGGATACTCTCTGTCCTTACACACCCCATTTAAAAAGATTCCTCTGCCGAGCGGTGCCCCCCAAAGTACTGTGAGGTATTGAAAACTCATGATCTTCACTTGCCCCACAAACACCTTTAAATAGGACCCAAAATGGGTGCACACACATTTCTACATTACTGTACAGTCTTTACAGCCACACCTACACTTTTCCTCTTAAGTATGTATATTGTAATGTATATGGTTGTAAATTTTGACTTGGTACGCAATCGATATGGACCGTGACTTATTTTTCGTTGGGCAAGGTACTAGTATTGATGGATACCGTAATGAAATTGACTGGATTCTTTGGATCTGATATATTTGCATGTCGGTTATAAATAGATATAGCGTGTAACATATTTGTGGATAGTAGTCTATTATGACTTGATCCTCTGGATCCAGAGATTCTATCTTTAGTTTTAAATCGATAATTAATTAGTTTTTAATTGATAATTATTTAGTTTTGCAAAAATTGGTCGTTGCGAATGTACAGACAGTTGTTACATAAATTTCTTATGTTCTTGTGGTTCGGAACCCACGTAAAATTGTAGGTCCCCTCCGCCACCACGGAGGACATATACAATACACAATTACGAACACAGTTAGGTAGACCAGCCACGAGTGGATCCTAGGGTCTTTGTTGGTCTGAAACATTATAACATTATAACATACTGTATATATATATATACATTAGGGTGTCTCATTAATACATAGAAATTTTTTTTTTTCGATTTTCTCTTGCTCGCGAATGCTGCCCCGATTTCAATAGGCATAGAGGTTCTAAAAATCGAAAAATGATGGGAATCGAACAGTATTTAGAGGTCACTCAAGTTTAACACTTTCTTGTAGCTATTTAGGAAAAAAAAGAAATTTCTATCATTCTCTTTATTTCTGAACAAAAATGAAAATAAACGAAATGCACCTTTCATTAATTGAAATAAGCGCGTATAAATGGATTGTTTTCATCATCAATCTGTCCTACACTACTTGATTTTACTCTTCAAGCTCTCCTTCGTCTTGACGGGGATCAACTTCTGGTGAGCCCGAACCACCTTGAGGACGAATTGCTTCTGCTTCTCATCACGCGTGATGGTGGAATTGAATCTTTTCATCAAAGCGATACCACGCTCGGCGGCGTCATTGACCACCTTCAGGGCTTTCACCCTCTTTTGCGCCGTGATCCAATCCTCTGGATCTTTCATGAGGAAGGTGGGAGACTCAGATTCTGGAAGGATCGCGCGGAAGAAGACTTCTTTTGTTCTCCGGGTGACGAAGAGCTCGATGGATTGCTGTGGATTGAAGTTCTTCGGATCGATCCGCTTGAGTCCTTTCTTCGTGGCGGGGGATTGAAGTCGTTGGACCATCTTTAGCTTCGTGTCCTTTGGAATGCGGTCGTCAAAGAAACCAAGCCCCACGAGATCCTCTGAGAGGTACCACAGGTGCCTTTTCAAGGCCATGGATGCCGTGTGGCTGACTTCCTTGTCAGGGTAGGCCTCGAGCAGGCGAAGGAACTCTAGGTCGTTCAGTGGAGCTCGATTCGAGACCATTGCCTCATTCCACTGCTTCACGTACGCGAGGGAGATGAAGAAACACAGCCGCCGAAGTCCTCCTTCTTCCCTGGCTGTCAGGTCCAGTTGGTGACGGAACATGAAAATCTTGAGGGCATATAGATGGCTTTGGCCATCCATCTGGCGTGTGATAGGCCCCAGGCTGACGAAATCCCCCCTGGACCTGACCGCCAAGGAAGCGGTAGGAAAGGATGAGGAGTTCACGGTAGTCTTCTCGGGGATGTGTGCCGTGGGAAAGCGTCTGCTGCAGGTATTTCTTCATGGAAGACGCTTGATTTGCCCAGTTGTCAGTTGTTGTGCGATTGCTTTCGTCACCGATGGACAAGAATGACCCTTTGTCAATGGAGGCCCACCGCTGTTGAAATCTTTTGAAGAGGAGAATGTCAGGGGAAGAGGACGGCCCCAGACATCGCACGAAGACATCCTTGAGTAAGATCTCCAAGACGTGGTGACGGCAAGCCAACCACAACATGGGACGGCCAAACTCCTGCTCAATGCGAACGCAAGCACCTTGGATCATCCCAGCGTTCACAGCTGTGGTGTCGAATCCCAGTCCAATGATTTGCTCCGAAATGCCAAAAGCCTGGACTTCCTGGAGTACGGCTGCAGCCTGTTCTTTTCCAGTGCCGTCCACCGCAACGGGTACACCAAGAAGCTCCTCGACTCCATCGCCCGTCACCACCAATCCGGTCAACCTCCTTCTTCTCCTTGGCGATATCTTCCAACAGTTTCCCATCCCAGTGCAAGACTAAAGGACCAGAAGCTTCGAACTTTCGGGTCAACTCTTCTCCCATCTCCTTTCGGATCTTGTTCCGTGTTCGATGAACAGTTGCTGGCGAGATTACCAGGTCATCCAGGTCATGACCCAAACTCTGAGCTGCTGCTGCAAAGGACGACGTTGCTTGTCTCACGGACATGTTGTCGCGATCCCAAGCAGCGATGAGATTCGGGTCCGTGAGGGCATTCATTCGCCTTTTCTTTTGAGTCTGGGCCTTGCTGGTGCTGGGCGCTTGGTACGTCTCGTCGTCATCATCCTCGTCTTCCGTGTTCATTTCAGTGCTGCTACCATCCACCTCCAAGATCGCTACCTCCATGAGCTGTGTCACCCCAGCATCCCATTTACTCTTCCTAGCCGTGGCTGCAAGATCCCTCTTCCGCTTCACAGCTTTCTTCTTCGTTGTCTTCTGGTCCACCCCCGCAAGACTTGACGACATCCTGTCTTCCCTCTGCGAGGTGAGAAAATCCTTGTCCTCCTGAGGGACCTTGGAGGGGGATAGCGCGGAGGAGTGAGCCACGTCAAACACGTCTTCCAAATCCGACTTGAACATCCCCTCAAGGGGGGGGGTATCATGGGCGCCCATCTCCCTCTCATTGTTGCCTACTTTGCAGAGGTCACGGTGGACTTGCGGGCGGTTGGGAAGTCACAGCGGTGCTTCTCGACCACTCGTAAGAGGAACTGCCTTTGGTCTTCACTCTTGGTAAGGGCCAGGTTGAAAGACTGCATCAACGCCACCCCGCGCTCCGCGAAGTCATTGACAACTTGAAGGGCCTGGACTCGGCGGGATGCGGCGATGAAGGCTGGGTCCGTCCGCCACTCCTCCGGATCCTTGAGCAGGAAGGCGGTGCTGATGTCCAGAACCTTGAAGAACTCCTTTGATGTAGTCGTTGTGAACTTGGCCAATGTATTGTTGGCGATTGAGGCGGTGGACAGGTCCACATTGATACGCCGCGGGGGATCCTCCGATCCTTCCTCTTCTTCCATCGCTTTAATCATCTCCCGCTTTGTCGCCAAGTCGATACCCTCGTCGAAGATGGCCAGGGTGACGAGGCGCTCGCTCAAGTACCATAGGTGCCTGGCGAAGACTGTCGCCGTCGCCTTGGCCACCGCTGAGTCCGGATAATAGACGAGGGCCTTGAGCAGCGCGAGGTCCGCGGCTGGGGCCGTTGCCGGGAGCGGCGCTTTGTACCAGGCCGTCACGTAGATGGACACGGCGAAGATGGTGAATCGCCGGATTCCAGCCGCTTCGCCTGACGACATCTGAAACTGTTCCCGGAAGAGGAACAGTTTGATGGCATAGATGACTTTTGCCATCCAGCGCGCGCGATGGAAGGCGCCGGGACGAGCGAACCGGGCACCCCGCTTGTTCGGACCGCCCAGCACAATTACAGAGAGCTCCAGAAGTTCCCTGTAGTCATCACGTGGATGTTGACCGTCGAGGAGGCGGCTGAATTCGATCAGCAGGTCGTCGCGGGCGTCCTTCAGGTGCTGCGGCATGGTTCCATCCTCGAAGGGCTTCGCTTTGGTTTGATCGATGAAGTCCCACTGGGCGGCGAATCGTTTGAACAGGAGGATGTCAGGACCAGTAGAGGGACCGAGGCACGCCGTGAATGCCTTCTCGCACACCAGTTCGTGGATGTGGTGGCGGCAAGCCAAATGAAGCACTGTCTTCTTCTCGAGTTTCTGCTCAATGATATAGCAAGCTCCTCCTGAGAGTCCTGTGTTTGAGGCGGTGGTGTCAAAAGAGAGGGCACAGATCCGTCCCTTGATGTCCCAATCCTCGAGGGCAGAGAGGACGGCTTCCGCCATGGCGCGGCCGGTGCCGTCGGGGAGGCTGGGCACAGCCAGAAGCTTGTCGACGTTCTCCCCAGACACCAGAACTGGAAGGCGATCTTCAGCAGGGCCTCCGTCAGCCGCTGGTACGATTTTCCCGTCCCAGTGAACGGTCAGCGGCACAGTAGGATGGAAGGCTGCCTTCATTTCCGCTGCTGCCATAGCACGGAACTTTGCTCGGTCGCGGCGGGAGGATTCGCGGTTCAAGACCAGCTCCTCAGGGTCGTGGCCCAAGCTCCTCGCAGCCGCCGACAGCAAAAAAACACCTTCTCGGTCGGTAAGTTTCGTCCGATCCATCGCTGCGGAGAGATCAGGGGTGATCATCTTTTTCGACGCGCGGAATCGCTTGGGTGGTAAAGGGGTCGTAGATGCTTCTGCATTCGACGTGGACGGGCCCGGGAGAGAGAGCTCTTCCTCTTCTTCTCGGCGACGACGCCGTGTCGGTGACCGAGTCGGGCTGCTTGCACCTGAGCTGGAGCTCGATGCCAGTTCGACGAGTTCTTCTCGGCTCTCTCTGTTCGCCCTTTCATCATCTTGCCGGCTGCTCCTTTCCGCTTCCTGTCTCCTCGCACGCTCCTCCTCAGTGTGCAGCGTCATGTCACGTGTGGAGGAGATGCGGCCGCGCCGCACCTCGGCCCTTTGTCCCGTCAGGAACTCCCTGTCCTCTTCGATTGTGATCATCGACATCGCCTGTTCGTGTGCGATGTCGAAGAGGCGGTCAAGGGATGAGAGGAACTCGGCCTCGTTCCTGATTTGGGTCACAGTGCGCCGTTTCGAGTTCTTGTTCAGAGCCCGCCACTTCTCGTACATTCGGAGAACCTTGTCCATTGCGCGTTGGTCTTTCTGCGTAGGAATACGGGACCGCTCCCAGAATTCTTGACTGCGGTCACTGTCTCAGCGGCTGCTTCCTTGATCGGCTTCTTGACGTCAAGGTGAAGGTGGAAAAAGTACTGAAGCGCCTGCTTTCCCGTAGGCAGCATGCTTCCTGTGATGCTGTGGTCCACGGTCCCCAGGAGATAGACTGCTGTTTTAGATCTTGTTGCCGAAGCCATCACGTCGTTTCAGAACTCACTGAAAAGAGAATGAAACACTGTTAGTGTTGGCAAAACTCGTCCCAACCCATTTTCTACTTAGAATAACATGTTCTTTCGCCTGTATCAATATTTGGATAAACTCGTGTTACACCCTGTATAATACCTCATTTTAGTCTTCTGTACACCAGTGCGGAAGACTAAACCAACGACTCTGACCGTCCGTCTGTCTGTCTGTTATCATTTTTCAACTCAGAAACTACAGCAGCTATCGAAACGAAAACTGACATGATAACAGAAGGCCATGAGTACTTTTCGACAAAAAGTATAAACTTTGACCTCGTTGAGGCAGTTCTAATTATTATTTTATTTCAAACATATTTTAGACACAATGTTTTTAGACGGAATGACACCAGAAATGCGCCCGTCCTGATAGAAATTCCCAAAAAATGAAAAACACCCCAAATAAGTGGCACCCTAATATATTATACATACATATATATATACACATATACATATATATATACACACATATATACATATATACATATACATATATATATATATATATATTTATATATATATACATATATGTATATATATACATATACTATATATACATATATACACATATATACATATATATATACATATACATATATACATATACATATATACACACATATATATATATATACATATATATACACACACACACATATATATATATATATATATATATACATATATATATATATATATATATACATATATATATATATATATATATATATATATATATATATATATATATATATATATATACAGATATATATGTATATACATATTACATATATATATATATACATATATGTTATGCACAAGCCACTTGATTCCCCATAATACCCCATGTTTTATCTTCAATATTTAAAACAGCCCTTGAGATAAACTTCGTGTGTTCTCAGCGACTCGTGCGACGCTCCCCCCTTTTTTTATTTGTTCTTAAATGCTTGAACAGCGCATCAACGGGACGCAAACCCCTAAGTTGCGCTCTCCCCACAACAGATACGACAACAGGTACGAGAATCGGTACCGCTCTCCTTCGCCCTATGAACAACGAAGAAGAAGGGACTACTCCCCTTACGACAGAAGAAGCGGAGGTTACCCCTCCCCCAACAGGAATGGAGGCAGGTATCCCGACAGAAGAACGGACCGAAGTCCGTCACCCTATCGGAGATACGACCAGGAGAGGGAAACCAACCGCAGAAGACGCACAGAAAAAGAATGGGAAAAAGGGCGAGATAATTCTCCATGGCCCCGAAGAAATGACCCCTCAACCGAAAGGGACCTTTCCCCCCGTCGAGTGTCATTCAAGGAGGAAGAAGAGGCAATACACAAGACAAAAGAACTTGAATTGAAGTCGATATTGGTAAGGAGAAAAGAAAAAGAAGGCAGGGACTGGGACAGAAGAGATAAAAGTGAGAAAATGAACATGAATGAATGGAATGAGAAAGAGAGGACGACATGCAGAAACGGGAAAGAAAATGAGATGAATGAAATGAGTGAAAGAAATGAAAAACGCAGCCTAAATGAGGATATAAAAGAGGAGTGTCTAAATGTTTATGAAAAGAGTGATATTGAAAGTGCATATACGGTGCGAGAGGACGGAGCGTGTCTGCAGAAGAATCTGACCTTGAGAGTGGAGTCTGTCTCATGCAGACCTAATAACGAGTGCGAGGAAAGAACAGAAAGTGACCTTGACTTTGAGGTAAAGCCTCAGTCGAAGGACACAGGCACGGTGAGAATGATGACGGAATGTACGAGAAAAATGTATGCAATGTACGAATTAAACGAGAGAGAAATATAAAGAATGCATGGATTAAAACCTGAGAGCGAGTTAGATGACAGTATGATAGATAAGAACACGATAGACCGAAGGGAAATTGATCCCCCAACGGAAGCACAATGTGTAAATGGAGTATATATTATGTGTTCATGTGACGTAAATATTAGACATAACGTGACGAAGAATGACTCGTGTTTGTATTGTGGGAACGGAAGTAGTTTGAATCCGGCGAACAAAAATGTAAATTGCGAAAATGAATTAAAAACGAGTGAGGAAAATACCGTGATAATTGACGGTGATGGATTGGCTATACGGGAAATAACTATATTCAGTGAAAGAGACATAAATGAAGTAGCTCCCTCGAATGAATGCCCCCTGGGAATCGACCAGGGTAAAAATAAACGAAAGTTGCGTGAGGTAGGGAGAAAATACAGAGAGAAAAATAATGAAGGTAAACGGTCCCATGGTATCCCTTGAACTTTTGAACTCAGGGGCCGAATTTGGAGTTAAAAATGTTCATATAACTATACATATTTCATATTTTCTTTTTCATATAGCATACATTTTTCAGGTTATTTACTGCATATCGTTTATAAAACGTTTTATATTATATTTCACGTTCTAATATCGTGGCGTCTGACTCAGAAGTTTAATGGGAAAATATTCATGACTAAGAGGTTGGTGTGAATGCCTAGATAGCATGTTTGACGCGTCCGAATCAGCTCTCTTTAAATTCCTTGAGCTTAAGGGAATCGAGTGGAAAATTTATAAAAAAGAATTCATTAAGTTTACGAGAAAAGGAAATTTCCCTTTATTTATCATTGCTTATGTAAATATTCTTTTATTTTTGTCCCAACTTAGAAAGTTCCTGACAGAATTTTCCCTGAAATTAATCATGATCCCCGTCCTCTTAACCTGATGCGCCATACACGTTGGGGCGCAAACCTTCTCAAATCACGGAGTCCCTTTCCAACCAATGAGCTCCCTAATTCTGCAAGGCCCCACGTACACTTTCAGCGCACGTCTCAGTCTGAAGCCCAACTACCGAAACCTGCTGATCCTGAACCCCCTCGTGATTTCGAGATCACGTATATCGTGAACTCCTCATTTACGAAGGAGGCCCTTCACCACTTCAACGCTTCCCTGTCTAAGGGAATAGACCTTCAGGATGTAACCCGGTACCTGCGCAGGGTCGCCCTAAAGAAATCGGAAGAAGTAATGTTCTCCACCGTATCCTACGCCACCCTCACCCTGTGTCTCGCGTTGGGAATAACAGTCATCGGAATTGCGATATGGAAGAGACGGTGCTGTCGCCGAAATCCTCCGCCGGTGCCGACTGCCAGGTCGGAAATCCAGTCCCCTGGCCCTCCGGAAGAAATTCCCATAACCGATCACCTACGCCCCCTCGAAGCCCCCCTCACCGACTTCGTTTTGCGCCAGTGAGTCCGAGCGCTGTCCGGTCATACTGAACCCCAGAATCAGTACCTAACGTTGACTACGAGGAAGTGGGTTATTCCCATAATTAAGACCTGAACTATCTCCCAAATTTAAACCTTTAATGTCTATCCCCCGTTCCCAATATACTTACGTTAAAAAACAAGTTAGATTAGCTTAATTTAATTGATTAGATTTAGTGGTAAAATTGAATTAATTAATTAATAATTTCATTCAGTAATTGGTGTTTGACTAACTGATAATTAGTGATATGTTTAATTTAATTAAATACGTAATATCTTCCTTCAGTGATTGGTGCGTAACGAATTAGTGCTCGATTTACGAGCCTTACTGAAATGACCTCTCGTTGTGCAATTTATAAGTTTCTCCGTCTGTGTATTTCAAATTTTCTCCCTACTAAATCGCTTTCCTTTATTTATTTTGAAAACATATTAACTCATAAAACCATTATAATATCATTATGATTTGTAATATCGTCCTTCGTCATAAAGCGACATTGCGAAAGTTGTCTCTCGAATGCAACTTTCTGTAAATAGATGACCAACTGGTTTTTTTGCTGACGATGCGGATAAAGCTTGCATTCGAACTAATTGCTGACCGTACCTGATAACTAAATTATACTGCAAAATATAAATTCATATAATTTCATTCAGTTAACTAATAAAGTAGGCCCTCGGAATGTAGGCTTTAGTCTTTCGGTTGAGTATGCAAATTTTAGTATTGAAAAAAGAAGAAAAAAGAGTTTTTACATTTTTACTTATAAAACTTATGAACTTTATGAGATTTATGAAAATTTAATTTAGTCATCCCTTTGGAAAACTATAAGAGTCGTCAGGCGACTCGTCATACGAATTATTCCTCCTAAAGAAAGCACTTTCCACCCCAAGTTACAAGTCCTAAACCGGTAGACGCATTTTCCATGATGTTAACATAAAGGAAAATGACACTATATTGAAGGCTGATCCGTTTCCACATCGGATTATTTAATTTAGAGAAGGGCGTTGCCCTTGTAAGGCATTCAGAAATTAAAATTTCCCCGTATAATGTGATCTTGCTGTGTATTTCTTTTCTAAAACCTACCCTTTCCTCTACTTATATATTAATTACACGGTGAGTCAATACACATTTCATTTTTCCCAGGCATAAGTTACGAGGCAAACATTTTAGTGCCTGCGATAGATATTCTACGACTATAGGACTATAGGGCAACTTTTGAAGAGAGTGCCCGTAGACCCTTAAAAAGAGTTAAAAGTATTTATTCTGCAAATGTAATTTTCAGAATAAATCAGTATATGTTGTTTGACTCGCGGTATTTATTATGTAAATTTAATGTTTAGCTTATTGATTTGACAATTTTCAATTTATTTATAAATAGTAAGCAAGCTTAACTAGGTTAATGTTCGATTGAATTTCTCATATTTTCATTGTAACTACGAGTTCTAACGTATCTGGATAGACCTAAGTAAACTAAATTTGTTTTGAGAATTGCCTCTCCACTACGAATCATTTCCTCTCGGAGCATTTATCTTTCCGTATTCACGGACCATTGAAGTCCTTCATTCGGCCTCAAGTTCCCTCAGGGACTCAATACTTTTTTTTTGTTTTTTTTTGGAAGGAACGAATTTCTTAGACACAAGCCACTTAATTCCCCATAATACCCCATGTTTTATCTTCAATATTTAAAACAGCCCTTGAGATAAACCTCGAGTGTCCTCATCGACTCGTGCGACGCTCCCCCCCTTTTTTTCTTTGTTCTTAAATGCTTGAACAGCGCATCAACGGGACGCAAACCCCTAAGTTGCGCTCTCCCCAACAAATTAGTCTCCGTTGATTGGGCTCGCCTTGGCGCGCCTTGGACTCTGACGTAGGAGGGGTGGAGTACGAAAACAGATGCGGGGAAAAAACCCGTTAGAAGATATCTTGCGCTTCGTCGGGAATGAGTGATCGGCCGGGTGGTGATCTGGTAATTCTCCGAGTAGGCCTTTGAAAGGGTTTGATCGTTAAAGACTAAAATTGAGAGTTATTGTGTGAGATTTGAGTTTGAGACATAGAGTTAGAGTTACGAGAGAATTTTGAGTTTACGAGAGAATATTGAGAGCCGTTAACCTAAACTACTGCGAGGGATGTAGTGGACGGGCAACGTTATATCTTAAATTATTTAATTAATGTTAAGACTAGTTGAAGAAAAAACCTGAACTTGACCGTATTATATTTCGAATTTGAGATTGAACTTGTAGCCAAATGTAACTTCAATTTATTGATTAAAAGCTATTCAAACTATTTCATTATCAAATACACACTAAAATCGGGGGTACAGAAGTAAGCGGAGGATAAAGAATTCACGCAGAGGGTCACTAACTTAAAAGAAAGATTTAGTATAACTTCAATTTACTCATCGAGCCTTGGCAGTGACCTTCGAGAAACAAACAATTTGTAATAAGGGTCCGTCCCCCTAACAAAACGGACTTTTTTTAATTACATATATATATATACATATATATATACACACATATATATATGTATATGGACCTTTTCCAGTTTGTGTACCGTTTTTCATATAATTTATTTTTGCTTCATAAGGCTAACTAACGAAAATATCATGACCTAACCTAACCAATCGTCAAGGGCGTACAGTTAACCTAACGATTGGTTAGGTTAGGTCGTGATATTTTCATTAGTTAGCCTTATAAGCCTAACTAAAGAGATTGATATTATCACTCATTTTTGATCTGAAAAGAAGCAAAAATAAATTATATGAAAAACGGTACACAAACTGGAAAAGGTCCATATATATATACACACACACGCACACACACATATATATATACATATACATACTGTATGTATTGTGTTGACTTTAATAGTGTGAGAGCGTTGTATTAGATTTTGATTACAATGATACAATGATTTTATACCCCCAAAACGGAAAATTTCCGCTCTCTTTAAGATAAGTACTTTTTGCAACTAAAATATATTCTAGCCATTCCACTTTAATTGTCTTGTGTTAATTCTGAATTTAAAATTCTTAAAGTAAGAATCAGTGCCTCAAGTGTCATTTCTTTAACAAATTTCATTGATGTCAACACTTCATTTTGCATTATAATTTGTTTTGTGTTAAACTCATTGACGTAATAGATTAGTTTTGTAATAAGTTGTTTCATTAATCTCTAATACAGGGGAAGGGTACGGAGAAACCTAACTGACGTTGTGTTTTTGCTTAAAAAACGAAACAGGCATAAATTAATAATAAATTAATTCGAAACATAACATTTTGGGGTCCTGTCCGAGAACTGAAAAATTTTGTTCGGGATCTAACGAATTCTGAGGGATCTGACGGATTCTGACGGAATTTGAATTTAGTAAACAGAACTCGTATTAAGTGAACTAAATAGTCATTTAATTTAAAAAAAACAAAATCAAATTAAGTTATCAAATTAACTTAAAAACTAAAGTTTCTCTTTAACTCAGAGGTTTTAAAGCTATAAAATGTAAACAGATAAACTTTATCCCAACTTTACAATATCTTTCAGTGTTGACCCTTTCGTGGGGAACCCACATACCGAATCTCTTAAAATAAATCTTTTAAAGGCCGATTGGTTAAGATTAGCGATGGTTTATCACATAAAAATACCTCAGAATGCACTAGAAAGAGAATTAAAGAATATAGTCATAAAACACTTATGGGAGGAAGAGATAATGAAAGACATTGCCTTAGAGTTAATAAACAAGACCACTGTTAGGGACAATTCCACTGTTACAGACAGAATTACGATGTTAGAATCTTAGCTATGAAAAGCTAAAGCTGCTGTAGTCACTTCTAGAATAGCAGTGAACGAATCTAGGATGAGGTTAATCATTTATAATCATTAATAATGGAACTAGGAAAACAACAGGGGAACATGAGGAACATGGTAAACCACACTCCACACGGGAAAAGTCTGACATATTTGAAAGTGTGAAAGTTATTACGCACACCGAACCCTATGACAAAGTCAAGGTCAGAAAAAGAAACACGCACAAGGGAAAAGGTTGATACGGTTGAATGTGTGAAGTTTCCTACTCACACCAAAACCAATGACGAAGGCAAGTCAAGGTCAACAAACAGACCACAGAGATGCACTCATATACAAAGCGGGGAAAACGCAGGGATATTCTGTACATATTGCATAAGAAGGGGCCACACGTACGGCAAATGTTGCTTCAACAAACAAAGGGAAAATTGCAAAGGGGAAACAGCGGAAAACCTATAAAAACATGGGGCTTCTCCACCTATTGCAAAAGATGGTGCCACACAAAAGTCAAATGTTGGTTCAAAAAGCGAAAAGAAAACCGCAGAGACAACGCAAATGAAGAACCTGAAAGGAAACGGATATTCTGCACCTTCTGCCGGAAGAAGGGCCACATAAAACAAAAGTGTTGGTTCAAGCAGCGAAAAGAAGACTACAGAAACAAAGCAGACGAGGAACCTGAAAGAAAATGGGGGTTCTGCACTTTCTGCAGGAAGAAGGGCCACCTAGAAAAAATTGCTGGTTCAAAAGGCGAAAGAAAAACGGCAAAGGCCAAGCAGATAAAAGCCCAATAAAACCTCCCCAAACCCCAGTAATAGCAGCCCAAGCTAGCCAAACAGTGAACAAAAAGGACGCTGTGGGGGTGGTACGAAGAGTTACAACCCGAAGGCATCAACGTACAAAAAGAGTCACTCCAAGATGGGACTCGGCGAAATGGTTGGCAACCAAAAACCCTCAAAGAAAGGAAACTGTATTGGCAACCAAGAAACCTCAAAGAAAGGAAACTTGGACCAAAATTGGACCACCGAGAAGCGAAAGCTCTCAACAAGGGTCACCCAAAATGGAACTCGACAAAAATAATTGGGTCATTACCCAATCGAGCGAAAGCTCAAATGAGGACAACTCAAGACCTCCAGAGAAGGTAACCAACTGTGTTGTTACTCGGTCCAAAATTGGATCCTCGAGAAGCAAAAGTTCTCAACAACAGTCATCCGAAATGAGACTCGACCAAAATGTTCGGGTATTTACCCAACTAGGCAAAGGCTCATTTGAGAGCAACCCAAAGACCTCAAAGAAGGGTAACTGTGTTGTCACTCGGTCCAAAATTGGACCTTCGAGAAACTGTAAAAAGCTTAAATGTTGGTTTAAATGTTGGAACCAGAAACCTCCAAAATGGGTAACTATGTTGTTACGGGGTCGAAAATTGGACCATTGAGAAGCAAAAACTCATACGAGAGTCATCCGTAATGGGGCTCGACAAAAAATGATTGGGTCATTACCCAATCGAGCGAAAGCTCAAAGGAGAGCAACCAAAAAACCTCAAGGTAAGGTAACTGTGTCGTCAGTCAGTCCAAATATGGACCATCGAAGAGCGAAAGCTTTCAGAAAGAGCCATCCTCAGGCCGCCGAGAGGACGGGGAAGCCGGGTTAAATTTCCGGGGTCCGGACCTCTAGGGGGCTCGGAAAGAGGGAGGGATAAAATCTAAAGATATTAATAAAGCAATTGATTAAATAACAGAGAAGAAATATAATTAATGAAAATACATTTTATAGAGATTATCATTGTCAAACTGAAAGATAAAACATTATCTGCGCCCGTACTTTAAATTTCATCAGAATCATTTACCACTTTGCTGGAGAGAAGGCAAAGAAAGTACACTTCTAATTATGAAAATTTTGCAGTAAACAATTGTCTTGCCTGCATGGACTGGTACTGCATTTGTAAATTGTATGGTGATAGAATTAATATAATTGATTCGAAAAATAAAATGGGCATTTTCTTCTGAGTTGTTGATTTATACTGTATGTTTTAAATAGTGACTTGGACATATAATCAGTTTGCTTGTTATGTACTCAAAATACATTCATAATAGAATACTGAGTAAACATGGGAGCCCATATACCAATCCTTCCCCGGGGCCCGTGACAGCTCTCGCCGGCCCTGGTCATCAGTGATGGACTCGACAAAATGATCGGGTCTTCACCCGATCGAGCAAAAACTCAAATGAGGATAACCAAAAGGACCGCTGGAGAAGGTAACTGTGTTGTTACTAGGTCGGAAATTGAACCACGGAGTAGCGAAAGCTCTCAAAAAGAGTCATCCGAGAAGGGAATCGTCAAGATGATGTAGGACAGAGAGACGAATTGGACGGAAAAACTTAAATAACTCTTTCAAGGTACACCAAACTCCACATCACAACAGGAAAAGAACCTGAGAACGTTCATAAAGCAAAAAATTTAGGGAACAAACAACAAGGAGAGGGTTACTTCACCTCTCGGGTGTTAAATAAATAACACACATTAGGTATAACCCACAAAACCTCCACACCATATCACCCACGATCACAAGGGTGTACTGTTTTAAAAATAATAAAGTTGGAACAATGGGATTCCATATTTGTGTTCTCCACGAAAGAGAGCAAGAGGAAAGCCTCGGCTCAGTCCATTTGAATTAAGTTATGGTCATGAAGTCAAGGAACCATTTAAGGTCTTGTATGAAGCCTGGATGGAACAAAAACAAAACTTGTCCGTACTTAATACGTTCAAGAATTTAAAGATAAACTTTATTCGGCAAATCAATTTGCCGAAGACCACTTAAAGGCAACTCAGGGGAAATTAAAAGAAACCTTTGATAAAAATACTCATTGTAGAGAGCTACAAAGTGGAGATAAAGTTTTAGCGTTCCTACCAGTGCCTAAAGACCTATTAGGACACTAAATTTGTTTGGTCCTTATAAAGATAGACAAAAAAATCAGTGATTAAAAATTTCTTAAATAAAAACTGACTGAAGAAGAAAAATTAGGTTGCTGTCACTTTAATCTTTTAAAAGTTACTGAGCTGGCGGACAATAATTCTATGTTTATAGTTGAAAAAGGTGATACTAAATTAAAAGTAGTCGCGAATTTAGTTGTCACAAGTGAAGGGTATACTCATAAAGGGGAAATTATCGAACTGTGAATTAAGTGTTGGACCAAAGAGGTTAAAATAACACAACCGCACGTAAAAGTGAAAACCAAATTAGGACACCTAAACCTAAGGCAAAAACTCAGCTCACCGAAATTGTTATATCAATTGCTTCCTAGTCAGTGATGTATCGACTACATTCTCTCTCATAACGTATGATGTACAGTTGGAGGAAGAGGCACTACCCATCAAACAACTTCCATATCGCACGAGTCCACGGCAGCAGCAAAGCTCATGTTGGGTACGGGATACGTCGTAGGACAAAGTCAACTCGCTCCAATCTCTGCAACGGTAGAGGCCGTCAAGAAATTCCTTGCTCCTCACAGTAAGAAAACTCTTCAAAGGTTCATGGGAATAGTTGGCTACTACAGAAGATTTTGCCCAAACTTCGGTACGATGACATCTCCATTGACCGATCTTCTGAGCGACAAACGAAAGGTACAGTAGGACAAAAGGTCCAGTAGGACGAAAGGTGCCAACCGGCATTCGAGGTGATTAAGAGACTCCTGGAAAGTATTTCGATCTTCCGATCAGTCTACTTCTCCAGGCCGTTCCAGATCCAAGTGGACGGGAGCGAAACTGGAGTGAGGTCATATTCTTGCAGATGAGTCCGGAAGGGGATCTCCATCCTGTCTGTTATGCTTCCTCTAAGCTAGAGAAACATCAAGAAGACTACATGGCGATTGAGAAGGCACTATTCGCGATTTTATTCACTTTGGACAAATTCAGAAAATGTGAAGTGCTAAAAACTCATCGTTAATTAATTAAAAATTAAAACGACCATAATCCAGTAACATTTTTATCAAAATTAAGGATAAAAACCAGAGACTAAAGGAGGTCTCTGACGCCCGAACCTTATAAAATCTCTATATTACATGCACCCTGTAAACTGAATGTCATAGCCAATGTATTGTCTAGGATTAAGGATTGAGGGGATAAAGTTTGTCTGACCTGCTAGTTTTAAGACATTTAATTCGAGATACTTATCGCGTGGCATTTCCTAACCGCCGCGAGTTAAGGGAGTGAACAATTCTCTCCCCTTGTCCTACGTACAAGGGCTCTCTAAGGGAGGTGAGGTGTTGTATATGGAGAATGTAATAAGTTAATTACTGGTTATAAATTAACAAGAGACAACATTGCTCATGCGAACGTCACCAATTTGTATGCGTAAACATCAAAATGAAATAAAAATGGTAGAAAGGAAGATTGAAATAATTTTAAGATCGATTTCATGTTACGCGAACAGTAAATTACTTTTTTTAAACTTTGGTTGAAGTTGACAGCGGTTAGCCTAGAAAGGGTGTAAATCACACCCGCATTATAAAAAAACGAGCAGTTGTTTGACACCTCAAGAGTGAATGATTTCTCATAGTTTTTGTTTACCCTTTGGTTTCGCCTCAGGAATATTCTTTAAGACGGGGAATAAGTGTAACAAAATTGAAATTAGGAAAGAGAATCAGTGCAATTTAGAAGTGGTAATCCTCAGGCTTCTGTCCTGTAACCCACTCCTTTCCTTTTATTTATTAATGAGCTTTTAATTCGCACTTCCTGTCCTATTCACTCCTATACCGATGATTCCAATCTTCACTTCTCCACCCGCTTCCCAAAGCGTCCCTCTCAACATTCACTACATGATTCCCGTAGTACGGCTATTGAGCAACTTACCTCTATTCTTTCTGCTATCTCTGATTGGAACAGAGAAAACCTTGTGGCTTTCAATGCCTCAAAAACTCAGTTCATCCATCTGTCTACTCGTCTACCCTTCAACAACACAGAACTCATTCCTTCTTCTCTTAACATTTTTTGCTTTACCTTTTCTCGTGATCTTTCCTGGAAAGATCACATATTCTCTTTCTAAAACAGCTTCTAAGGGGTTAGGTGTGCTGTACCGCCTCTGCGGTTTCTTCATCCCCACTCAGTTGCTGTCTCTGTACAGGGGCCTTGTTCGCCCCTGTATGGAGTATGCTTCTCATGTGTGAGGTGGTTCAACACACAGAGCCGTACTTGACCGGGTGGAATCAAAGGCTTTTCGTCTAATCAATTCCCCGCCTCTTGTTGTTTGTCTTCAATCTCTCTCTCTTCGCCGCAATGTTGCCTCACTCTCTCTTTACTATCGCTATCATAACGGACATTATTCTTCTGAACACTCTAAATGCATGCCTCCTCCTTTAAGAAGAGCACGCAGTAGCAGACTTTCTACACTTTCTCAATCCTTTCCTGTCCAACTATTTAATGCAAGGGTTAATTGGTATTTTCAGTCTTTCATCTACTCAACTGGTCAACCCTGGAACAATCTTACTCAATCCATCTTTCCTCCTGTTTATGAATTCCCATCTTTCAAACGCAGTGTCTAGGCATCTCGGAAACCCCGGACCTTGATTTTGACTATCTTCTTCTATGGGAGGGGCACTTTTGTGGGCATTTGCTCTTGGCCCCTCCTTCCTGCATAAAAATAAAAATGCCGTAGATAGTCTGAAAAGGGTTGGCTTTGCTTCCAATCCTGCGTTCGACCTCCAAATTTATTGCGGAAGCCCAGCCTCCGAATTGGGGCCACAAACCGTTCTAACCGTTCACTTTCAACTCTGATGGACGAAACAGAATTTCAATTAAACCGGGAATTCGGCTCTCCAGCCGAACCTAAGCGTTGTCCCAGATTACAAATTTTGAAGCCTATTGAAACAATAATAGACAGAAATGTTGTTTACACAAGTTTGAAACCACGAGTCACTAAAACATACCATTTAAATAAACTCCGACAAATGTACAATTCGATACTTCACAAATTCTTGCAGTAAAATAATAATTTTAATTATGCCTTACCTCATGTAGAGGCTTCAACATTTGCACTATAGGCAGTGCTCAATGATACGACTGTTCTAACCCTGCAAAATAATCATATTTATCAATTACTTTCAAAATTGCGTCTTACATTAAAGAAAAGACAAACGGTTATTAATCACAATTCAACGTAATCAATAAAATATAACAGTAAATAGGTTATTCAAACGTTAATAAAAAAATATACACTTACATAGAAGTACATATATAAAAATTACCTAAAGTGACCACAGATATACAGTAGTGCTGACAAATTCAGAAAATAAACTTCTATTACTATCTTCCACTTACTTTGAAATCTTTCACACCAAGCTTTAGTCTCACACTCCACCTGTCGCTCACCTTCTACTTTCACAATGATCCTACCATACCATAATCTCACTCTTACAGTATCTTATACTCGCATTTCTTCTAACGTCTCTAGTACTAGGAGGAATCGGGAAGACTATCGCTGAAGATTGTATACCATTTTAAAGGAAATGAGCATTAGTGTCAAACGAATGATTTTTTATGTTGGAAGGAAGGGCCAAGGGAGAATGCCCACAAAAACTCACCCCCTCCCTTTCCCCACATAGAAGAGAGCCAAAATCAAGTCCAACGTTTTCAAGATGCCTGGACACTATTTCAAAGATTGGAGGTCATAGACGGGGAAAGATGAGAACTTTTGCATTAGAGAGTTGGATAGAAAAGGAATGTGCGTGTCGAAAGTCTGGTAATGCATGCCTTCTTCTTAAAGGGGAAAGCATGCAGTTAATTTGTTCAGAAGAGAATGTAAGTTATAATAGCGATAGCAAAGAGAGAGTGAGGCAACATTACAGTGAAGACAGTAAGCGGCGAGGAATTGATGAGAAGAAAAGCCTTTGATTCCATCCGGTCAAGTAGAGCTGTGTGGGTTAAGCCACACAGCTCCATACAGGAACAAGCAAGACCCCTGTACAGAGACAGCAACTAAGTAGGAGTGAAGAAACTGCGGAGCCGGTACAGCACACCTAACCTCTTAGAAGCTGTTTTAGAAAGAGAGTATATGTCATCTCAGCTCTGTCCTGTCACCCGCTCCTTTCTTTTTATTTATCAATGATTTAAGTCGCACTTCCTGTCCTATCCACTCCTATGCCGATGATTCTACACTTCACTTCTCCACCCGCTTCACAAAGCGCCCCTCAACATTCACTCCATGCTTCGCGTGGGATGGCTATGATGCACCTGACCTCTGATTCAGAGGACAGAGAAAACTTTGTAGCTTTCAATGCTTCAAAAATTTTGTTCCTTCATCTGTCTACTCGTCAATCTTCCACACTACTATTTCCTTACTTTCAACAATACACAACTCAATCCTTCCTCTTCTCTTAACATTTTGCCTGGTTTCTTTTCACGTGATTTTTTTTGGAAAGATCGTATATACTCTCTTTCAGAAACAGCTTCTGAGAGGTTAGGTGTGCTGTACCGGCTTCGCAGTTTCTTCACCCCTACTCAGTTGCTGTCTCTCTATAGGGATCTCATCCGCCCCTGTATGAAGTCTGCTTCTCGTGTGTGGAGTGGCTCAACCTATATAGCTGTTCTTGACCGGATGGAATCAAAGGCTTTTTGTTTTATCACTTCCACGCTTCTTACTGACTGCCTCAATCCCTTTCTTTTCGTTGCAGTGTTGCATATAAAAAAAGATGTACATGATGTTCACAAAGTCCTGTTTCGGTTTTAAAATTTTATTGCAACAAAACCAAAAGAAAGAGAATAATGCATTTTTTTGCATTTGTTGCTTTACCAATGAAGTTTTTTTCTTTGTGTACAATTTGTAATCCGAGTGTCAAATTGCTATTGATAGAAACTTGAACGAAAATTGCGACTACACAGGAGATGGTTTTGCAAGTTTCGGGAGACAGGAAATGCGATTGACTCGCCAAGACTCGTCCAAGAGACGTTCCAAAGCCCTCCTAGAAAGTCTATTCGTCGTGCCCCAAGTGAACTGCAGCTACCAAGATCAACGGTACACAAAGTTGTAAACAAGAGATTGCATCTTCACGCGTATAAAGTGCAAATAGTTCAAGCTTTACAAACCAGATTACACATTGAGCTTTCTCATGTGCAGTCGTCATTTTCGTTCAAACTTCTACAGTATCAATAGCAATTTGACACTCGCATTACAACCTGTAAATCAAGGAAAAAACTCCATTAGCTAAGCAACAAAATGCAAAAAGCTGCATTATTCTATCTCTTGGTTTTGTTGCAATAAAATTTTAAAAACGGAACAGGAATTTGTGGATAACCTGTATTTCGCTTAAGATTGGCATGTAAACCGATAATGATAATAATAATAATAATAATAATAATGATGAATTCCTTTCATGAAGTAAATTGTTCATTTTGATCCTCGAAGATAGAATATTGTGAATGGATCATGTTTTTCAGAACACCCTACATTAAAAGGTTAACAATTTGCTACTAGATAACATTTAATATAGTTATATGGAATAGGCCAATAGTAGTATGGCCGAAAAATGGGAATGCAATTGCAATGCAATGTTGATCAATGTTGCACAGGGGTAGGGGTAATGTTACAAAGGGAGATGGGGATAATGGGGAGGGGGTTATGCAACAAGGGGCTGGGATAAACCCCCCAAGTTACATGAAGGGGGAGGGGGTTGACACAAAAAACCGAGAGGGTATGCAATAAGGGGGTGGGGGTAACTCCCCTCCAAGTTGTGTGAAGCGGGAGAGGGAGGATGACCTCCCCCAAAGGGGTATCACTAACCTAAGAAGGTAAACCTTAACCTAAGAGAGGAGGAACAGAACATCCTTTCGCCTGGATCGCCAGACGCATAATAAAGCTGTTGGTCTTTGCACTTGGCTTAGAAGGTCTTAATCAGAAAGTTGGCTTAGAAGACGTGGCTTAATCAGCCAGTTGGGATTGACGGCAGTGCCGTCGGACATAACTGCCAGTAGGCACAACCAGCCATTTGGTATAGTGTATACATATATTAATGGAATAGATGATCATGCTGGGCCCAGATTTAAAAGCACACACACACACACACACACATATATATATATATATATATATATATATATCAGATGCTTGTAAAGGTTCTATCCCAATATACGAGCATGCTGAAGAACTACCACACAAAAGCCATCCTTAGAATATCTCCCCACAACTATCACCACAACCACTAGTAGACCGACAAGGTCTCTAAATACAACCCAATTAATAAACAGATGTATTAAGCATAAACAAATACCTTTATACGGCCAAGGGTACACCGACGAGGTCTCAATAAAACGACAACGATAATAGATCTATCTATTAAGCTTCTCTTGATAGAAAACCACCACAAAGTCAATTTGATGTCTGGTGAGAAATCTTTTAAACAAAAAATAGAATATGATAAACCAAATTTAAAGCAAAAACAATTTTTTGGTCTTAAGATACAAATATATCTTTAAAACTTATTACAAAAAATATTAATATAACTTTATATTAAAAATAGATTCTATTTTGGGGTAAATTATTCAATTTTCGTCTTTTCACCCGCATTTAAAAAGAATTATTTTGTTTCTGGTTTAATAAATGCAATTTTATTTTTAACCAAAAACAGTAAATTTAAAACGCATACCGTTAAAATATTTCCCAGAGTAATGTAATGATATAAAGTTTAGATGGCAGTATATGTATATATATATATATATCAAGGAATTCCACAAGACTAGTTGCAACAAGACTAGTAACCAGATTACGCAGCTTAATATATGCAATTTTATTTTTAATCAAAAACAGTAAATTAAAAACAGCTGAAGCAAACCGTTAAAATATTTTCCACAGTATATATATATATATATATATATATATATATATATATATATATAATATATATATATGTGTATATATATATATATTTATTTATTTATTTAGTCGATGCACACCACAAGAATAGTTGCCAGATCGCGCTATTTATTTAATTTGTATATATTTAATGGAGAGAAGATGCTCTCCGTATAATGAAGTTCTTTATTATGTACGTATTACCCACCTTAATTATGTCAGACCACTCCTTCTTAGTTATTTGTTTATATCTCTTTATATATATTTAATGGCAAGGTTAAATAATATGTGAAATAACTTTGTTTACCCCATACCAATTGGTTTCTACATTTCAAACAGCATTCTTTACAAGGATTTATTCCAAACAGCGAGTTATTTAAAAAAAATTCCGACTTAATACACAAATTTATCTTTTAATCATATTATAAAATAGTAAATAAGACAGCTAATGCGTACAGTTAAAATATTTAATTTCCACAGTAATGTTATGATATACTAGGGTTTATCAAAGTAATGCAGTTTTCTAGGTATATTTATAAAAAATGGAATTTATTTAAGGGGGTTCTTAATTGCTCATCGAATTACTGTATACAACACATTTTTACGTTATAGGGCTTTCAATATTTCTCACACATGTAGGAGGGGAATATATATATTAGGGAGTCACTTATTTGTATGGTAAGAATTGAACCATCAAGAAGTTTCGGTCTGACCCTCTAGAAATGTGACATTGTATGTAAAAACGCTGATTACACTGGTCAACAACAATTTTGTGACAAGGGTTTTGATGGGTGTTCTAAGTGTACTTTTTCATGCTGAATCTAAATATGAAATCAGATTTTTTCTATCAGGCTTAGTTTACTTGTGACGCTATGTTCATTTTTTCCTCATTTAGCATGATCACCGGATAAAAAAATAATAACATATTATATATAATTAAGTATATAACAATATTATAATATAAAACATTATAAAATAATAAATATAATAATATATTATATTAATATAACAATAATAAAATATATTAATATTAATATATATGTTGTATTAATTTTTCTGTAAAATTAGTACAATTTATTCCTTTGGGGAGAAAGTTCTGATAATGCTGGCAGGATAAATTTGGTCGGAGCAGCAGACTGTGCAGGTTGAAACATGTTTGTACCTGTTCAGACATGAGCCTAGTTTCTGTGTGTAGAGCAGCTCCAAGTCAGTCTGCTTGTAAATGTCACAGTGTTAACAGCTAGTGTCTGTTGCTTCTTGTTAATTTTACACCAGTGTTGTATTCATATAGATGTTTTGTAATGCCGCGGAACTGTCTGAATCATCCTAATTCCTTTTGTTATGTATGTGGTGATCTAACTTTAAATCCCAGAAACGTAACTTTACACCATTAGTAAAAAAATGCATGAACTTTATTTCGGATGTAAAGTAGGCGATCAGGACAAGAGTTGGGCCCCTCACATTTGTTGTGTGACATGTGTAAGACTACTTACAGGATGGCTAAACGGTTCACGTCACATGCCATTTGCTATTCCAATGATTTGGAGGGAACCCAAAGATCACACAACAGACTGCTATTTCTGCCTGGTAAATACAAAGGGGATCACTTCAAAAACAAAGAGCCTTATGAAATACCCTAATCTACCGTCTGCAATGAGACCAGTTCCCCACAGTGCTCAACTTCCAGTACCAAATCCTCCTGAACATGTAAGTTTAAGTGATGAGGAATCAAACGTAGCTGTAGCATATCACGAGGAAAAAGATGAAGACATTTCTGATCCAACATTCCAGGCTACCTGTTCCTCCAATGAACCACATTTACGGTCACAAGGAGATCTAAATGACCTAGTTCGTGATTTGAAATTATCTAAGAAGCAGGCTGAACTTTTAGGTTCAAGATTAAAGGGTTGGAATCTACTGCAACGTGACACTAAAGTTTGTTTTTTCCGCAGCCGCCATGATGAATTCAAAGAATGGTTCTCCCATGAAGATGGACTTGTGTTTTGTAAAGATGTTAATTCAGTCATGGGGGCTCTTGGTCATGAACATAACGTGGATGAGTGGCGATTGTTCATTGACTCCTCAAAAGTCAGCTTGAAAGCAGTCCTTTTTCACAACGGAAATAAATTTCCTTCTGTACCTATTGCACATGCTGCAAACATGAAAGAGTCATACGACAACATGAAGTTGCTTTTAGAAAAGTTTCAGTATCAGAAATATAAGTGGAATATCTGTGGAGATCTGAAGGTCATTGCACTTTTGCTAGGGTTGCAGCTAGGTTACACCAAGTACTGTTGTTTTTTATGTGAGTGGGACAGTAGGGACAAGCAAAACCACTACGTTAAGAAGGATTGGCCAAAACGCACCTCACTTGTTCCAGGCAAGAAAAATGTTGTGAATAGTTCACTTGTTGACCCTGAGAAAGTGTACCTTCCTCCTTTGCATATCAAGCTTGGACTTATGAAAAACTTTGTTAAAGCGATGGATAAAGCGCAAACAGGATTCACATACTTGAGAAATAAGTTTCCCCGGATCAGTGATGCCAAGATTAAAGAAGTCATTTTTGTAGGCCCTCAGATCAGAGAATTGTTAAGAGATGAGAGATTTGAAGGAGAGTTGAATGAAGTTGAGAAAGCTGCGTGGCAGAGTTTCAAAAGTGTCTGCACAAATTTTTTGGGAAATCACAAGGCCGAAAACTATCCTGAAATAGTAGGAGATCTTCTTAAGTCTTACCAAGCAATGGGGTGCAATATGTCATTAAAGGTTCATTTCTTGGACTCTCACTTGGACTTTTTTCCGGAAAACCTGGGTGCGGTAAGCGACGAACATGGTGAGCGTTTTCATCAGGATATTTCTGCCATGGAAAACCGTTACCAAGGCAAATGGAGCCCCAGTGTGCTGGCTGACTATTGCTGGACTCTTAAGAGAGACATGCCTGAGGCAAAGCACAGCAGAAAATCAAAACAAGCTACTTTTTAAACTACAGGTATGTCTTTTCGATCATATTTTAATAAGTATGTAACTATATGGGTTTCTAAAAATTAAATTGCATGTCACACAAAAACCAGACCTGATAGAGAAATTTTACAAACTTATTTGGATTCAGCACAGAAAATACTATAAGAATAAGGTATTTTCATTCTTGGGACACGAAAAAAAAAATTTTTTGTTGCCCAGTGTTATGAAGTTTCATGAGAAAATATTATTTAGAGGTCGTTCAAGGCCATTAAAATTTTGATGACGCGTCGTTACTTGTCCTAAATTGAAATGCGCTTCCTTTCTATGCCCCATCCCGGTATCATTTCAGTCGCCTTAATGGTAGGATGTGTTTGCATTAGTGTGTTATTTTAGTCTTTTAGTCCTCCCTGATATAAAAAATCGCATGGTCATATCTACCCTCATTGTTCACGAAGCTCAACCTCCCAGATGAATTCCTGGAGAAAACTGCTGAGCAATGGGAAGAGGATATCCATTACCAGACTGCGAAAGAAATTGTAAAAACTGTAACCGTAACAAATGACTTCGCTGAACGTGGAGTTGCTCTCATCCAGGATTTTTCTGGATACCTAACCAAAGATGAAGAACAACTCCAGTTTCTTCTCCAGGATGTCGAAGACCATCGCAAGCATTGGACATGGGGACAAAAGCATACCTTGAGTGGAAATAATGATTAATTACGCTACTGTCTGATGTTAATGTACTTCATATTAATATTATGATAATATTTTGTGCACTTCCTGCTAATGTAGGAACATAATAAATTGTTTAACTACGAAGGTAATTCAATAAGTATCCGCACATTTTATTTTCACAATTTTACTTTCACATCTGATAGATTATAAACACATCACTTCTCAACGTAGTTTCCCTGTTTCTCAATACACTTAGTCCAGCGATCTACAAGCTTCCTAATGCCATCACAAAAGAATGTTTTTGGCTGTGTGCGTAGCCAGTCATGCACCGCCTCCTTCAGTTCATCATCGCCTTGGAATCGCTGACCTCTCAAAGCGTCTTTTAGTGGTCCAAACAGGTAAAAATCTGGATGGATGGTCGAGAACTTCAAATTTAAGTTCTTGAAGGCATCTTCTAGTCTCTGCAGCGGTATGAGGGCGCGTATTATCGTGTAACAGAATAATACCTTCCGACAATCTCCCTCTCCGTTTTGTGAGAATTGCTTGCTTTAACTCATCCGAAACAGGTCAGAATACGATGCACTGGTTGCTGTAGTTCCACGCTCTAGATAATGTTCAAGGATAGGGCCTCGTGTATCTCAAAACAGTGTTAGCATAACTTTACCTGCTATTGTCGGAAGGTGTTATTCTGTTACACGACAATGCGCGCCCTTATACCGCTGCACAGACTAGAAAATGCTTCCAAGAACTTAAATTTGAAGTTCTCGAACATCCAGCCTACAGTTCGGACCTGGCATCTTCGGATTTTTACCTGTTTGGACCACTAAAAGACGCTTTGAGAGGTCAGCGATTCCAAGGCGATGATGACCTGAAGGAGGCGGTGCATGACTGGCTACGCACACAGCCAAAAACATTCTTTTGCGATGGCATTAGGAAGCTTGTAGATCACTGGACTAAGTGTATTAAGAATCTGGGAAACTATGTTGAGAAGTGATGTATTTATAATCTATCAGATGTGAAAATAAAATTGTGAAAATAAAAAGTGCTGATACTTATTGAATTACCCTCGTACACTTGGAAATTGTTTATATTCACACTTTCTGAGAATCTCGTATCCAATACTTCGAAGCCGTTGAGCTACCTCTAAATATTAAAATATCTCAATAAAACTTTGTACACAGTGTTTGTAAATCATATGGCATACTTTGATGGGGTCAGAGCACGGAAACTAAAAAGTTAAAAAATAAGTGACACCCTAATATATATATATATATATATATATATATATATATATATATATATATATACATTCTTTAGTAGGTATCAACACGATTGCAAGAACAGAATAAAAAATGAGCAATCTTTGGCCAGACATATCTGGCAACTACCTCCGACAGTTAGCGCAAAAGTTGCCAACGAAGGCTTTATGCCAATATTGTTGTTCTAAACGTATTTTACTAATCAGAATATGTTAATGAATTTGCATATCTATCTATCTAACAAAGAAGAATTATCTGAAACAAGTCCATATATATATATATATATTACTTCTATAGATACAGCAGCTGGCGGAAAGTTACCCCATACCAAATAAACCTCTCCCATCTAACAACTTTATTTATTATGTACAGTTATTTACACGTACCAATTTCACCAGATTACCTTCATTTTTGCGACAAAGTGTATTCAATACTGAAACTTCAACAAATCATATGCAAGATGCTCTTGTCATTCTTTTGCTAGGCATATCTGGCAACTCTAGAAGAAGGGTTATTCTTCAATAGACGTAATTTATCGGTATTATTATACTTAAGCATACCCACAAGGCATACCCTTTCGTGTATTCAGAAGTACGCCTCGTCAGGGATTGAAGGTGAGATGACAAAAATATATACCTATCAGCCTCCAGATTTAAACAAAACCCATTAGGTATATTCATATATATATTAACGGGACCACAAAAAACTTCGTACACAAATTGAAACATTGAATTGAATTGAATAACCGTTATTCAACCTTTCAACCTTTCATATGTTCCGCGCGATGATTCCTCATTTCACGAAGGTCAAGCTTGTCGCCCCTCCTCTCGGAGGGAACTCAAATACATTTCTGATTTTATATAAAACTTTTGTAAGACCACATCCTGAATATGCAGTTCAGGCATGGTCACCTTTATTAATAATAAAATAAATGCATTCGTTTTACAATGACTTGAACAATTCTCGACTATTTATTTTATTTAACTTATCCCTTTACTGGGCTCTTATCAGTTAGTTGTTATTAATAAATAAATAAGTATTATTAATAATTAAAGTATATATTAAATTATCACTGCTAGCATGACAAATGTACCACTGAAGGCATTATATAATATAAAAAACCAATATTATACATGAGAGACAAGAATCCCAAGAAATGGATTACACAAGAGAAATTAATAAACAATAGTAATGGCTATTAACCCTCATGAGATATTGAGTAGGAGAATAATGTTTTTACACAGCGTTCCGGCGCGTTCCGCCTGCGAGAGAAACAAACAAACACCACTCCCTAATGAGATGTTGAGTAGGAAAAAGAGCCGTGACAATAAAAAGGGATATTCATCATTAGAGACGATTTATCAGTATTATTACACTTAAACATATCCACAAGGAAAATATGATTCCTTTCTTTTATTCAGAAGTACACCTCGTCAGGGAATGAAAATTTCTGACTGATTGGCACCAATGTGTGTGTCTGATAATGGTTCTAAGACATCATGGGGGAAAGTACACAGTGGAGTGCCTCAAGGATCAGTTCTGGGGACAATTCTTTTCAACTGTATATAAACGAGCTACCAAGTAATATAAGTTCTCATTGTAAAATCTTTGCTGATGACACTAAAGTATACAACTCCGTTAAAACCGAGGAACAAGCTCTTCGGCTAACAAATGAGGCAAATGTAAAGCTATGCACTCAGGAATTAATAATAACAGAAACACATACTATATGAATGGAACCAAATTGTCCGTGACTGAAATTGAGAAAGACCTGGGAGTTACAGTAACTTCAGATCTTAAAGTGCATAAACATGTCTCACAAATAGCAAAGAAAGCCTCCCAAGTTGTAGATATAATAAGATCAACTTTTGAATAATTAGAGTCATACATTTCTGATTTTATATAAAACTTTTATAAGCCCACATCATGAATATGCAGTTCAGGCATGGTCATCCTACCAAAATAAAGACATCATTGAACTAGAAAATATGCAGAGAAGAGCAACTAAACTAGTCCCTGAACTGAAGAATTTAACTTATGAGGAAAGACTAAAGGAACTGAAACTTGCCACACTGGAAGAAAGAAGATCAAGAGGAGATAAATAGAGACTTTCAAGATCATCAAAGGAATTGAAGACATCCCGGCAAGTAATTTCTTTACAATGAAACTAAGAAATGAAAGCAAAATCTATAAGAAACAGTGTAATAAAGATAAAGACATTAGAAAACATTTCTTCACACAAAGTGTGATTAATACTTGGAATGACATTATGGAAAACTGATGAGTGGGTAGTTGGGAGGTAACGAAAATGGTTCACTGAGTAGGTAGGTAGTTAATCTAACAATTATTAAATTCCTTTTATGTCAATAACTGGGTGGAAGAAACCAATTGGTTGCTCACCAGAGTTATTCTCCACACTAGTATTTATATACTGTGTGGGAGGAGCGTGCTCGGTAATGGAGATACATTACCGCTCAACCAACCGAGGAATAAACCAAGACAACGCTGGTGCAAGAAGCCCCGCGAAGAGGAGAACAAGGGGAGAACGAAAACGAAGAACGGGGCGAGAGGACGTACCAGCAAAGTACGCTCTCGACAATTAAACAACCGGAGAAGGGAGAGACTCCAATAACTAAAAGTAAGTGACTAATTGAGTTTTTACACCAGTAAGTTAATAACATTAAATTAAGCTGGGTCAGACAAGTTAGGCCTACATTGTGGCCTAAGACCCAGCATCAACTCATAGCTTAACAAAGGTGAAGGTAGATTGCCCTAACCTAATCTTGTGAGGAATCCTACTGTGGACCTCAATTTATCTGCCCGCTCTGGACCATTTCCGGAATCTCTAGGCTGACCCCTCTAGGCTAGACTTGATCTACTCTATAGTTAGACTGGAGATATAAGGGGTGGGTTAATTGTGGACCAATTCAGACAGAGCATTTTTCGCATTTGGTGGTCCGTGTGTGGGGAATTTACAAACCTTAACCTTACTTAACAAAAAATTGCAGAATTAGGCTAAATGGTCTAGCCTAAGCCTAAGCCTAAGCTAATCAAGCCTAATTAGGTCTACAACCTAGGGCCTAACTAGGAAACATTTACATTTAAGGAGTCTCATTCTCTTATAAGCTTAGACCTGAGTGACATAAGTACTTGGGGGGGATTAAACCAAATTTAAACTCGACTGTTTTGTCTGTGCTCTCTCTTCTCTGGTAATTTCTTCTTGTCCTCTATTTCATTACGATCCCCAGTTAAACAATTTTGACTTAGACATGGACAGTGCGGAATTGAAAAAGTTAAAAAAGAAAAGGGGGCAAAGTTGGGAGCTGTTACAAAGGCTGTGAACACTTTTAACAATATTACACAACCAGGTAATGAAAATTTAGAGAGTGTAATTATTAAATTGGAAATTAAAAAGAAGGAAATAATAGCCATTAATGAGAGTATTTCAGAGTTAGTTGAATCCGAAATGGCTGAAGAACAATTGATAGACCTTTACGCTGATGATGATGATCAGGTAAGCTCAATTGAACAGCAAATAAGGAGACTACGGTCTCGTTTGACTGACTTAACACCAAAAAAACCTAATTCTGATTTTAATCAAAGTAGGGCTAACCTTCAACAAAATTTAAGTGGCATGCTAAACCCTGAGTCACAAGAATTGAGGGCTCAGTTACCCATTTTGCTAGTACCACATTTGAAGGGGACACGGTACAATTCCCATCTTTCATTGACAAATTTGAGAATTTAATAGGTAATAAACCTTATATTTCAACTGTTGAAAAGTTTAGTTACTTAACTAGTTCCCTTAAAGGCCCAGCCTATAACCTAATAGCCTATTTACCAGCCGTAGGGGATTCAAATGAAGTAGCTATTGATCTTTTAAAACGTAATTACATTAATAAAGATTTGATTGTATATGAATTATCTCAACAAATTTTTGAATTTGCACCCATAAAAGATAACCATAGTGATATGGAAATTTTTTATACAAAATTAGAAACTATTATAGGACAACTGGTTAGCAATGAGATAGATATTAAAACTTCATCTTGGCTTATACAAAGCATAGTACTTAGGTGCCTTCCTTCGAGGGTTAAAGATATTTTAATTCTAAAGACGGGAGAAAATTATCCTAATTTAGAACAAATAAGAAAACACTTCCCCAATATCCTAATTAATTACAAATTGAGAGATTTTCCAACACATAAGACCCAGACTATGGATAAACCAAAGACTGTTCCCAGAGACCAACTAGCTACAGCCAAACAGACAAAACTTGATACTGGAGAATCAAATGTGACCAACTATAATACACGAACACCTACATTACAGAACTTTAATGTAACTGCTGCCTCAACTTACACACCACATTGCAAATTTTGTGCAAGTAATGAACACAGTAGTACTGGGTGTGACAAATATTCAGACTTTAACCAAAGGGCTAAAAGATGTGAACAGTTGAACCTGTGTAAAAAGTGTACTGGCCAGGGACATTATAAGAAAGACTGTAAATCTAGGTTAAGATTCAAGTGTAAGTTTTGTAAAAGTTTACGACATGTCTCATCAATGTGTGATTCACCAAAGTGTCCAAACAATAATACTCAAACTCAAAAGATACCTCCCCCAAACAAAGGTAATCAAGAAAATGCCACTTTCATGGGACATTCTGCTTGTTCAAACAATGTAACAAGAAACACTGAGATTCTTTTACCAACTATTACTTTGGACTTAGTGAATAGTGAGGGTAGTACCACTCCAGTGAGATGTCTTATAGACTGTTGTTCTCAACAAACATTTGTTTCAAAAAATGTAGTTAATAAATTGGGTTTGACACCAAACCCGAATGAACAAAACCTCAATATTGCATCCTTTGTTAAGGATAACTCGGACAAAAATAGCTATAAGACAATTGACCTGGAAATACATTTAGAAAGTAAATTCAAGAAAATTGAAGCAGTTATTATTTCTAAAGTAGGACAAAACAAACTGGTTATACCCAAACTAGAACAAACCATAAATCATTTGGGAAAACACTACAAAATAACTGATAGACATATCACTAACAACACAGTAGCTAACATTGAAATGCTAATAGGGGCAGATTATATTAATCTTATTCATAAGGGCATAGTAGAGATAGGTAATGGTATAGCTATTCAGACTCCATCAGGGATAGCCCCTTTGGGTGACCTATCAGAATACAACCTAGACCTAAACCAAAACAGTTCATGACCAACAAATACTATGTGCCTCAACTCAGTCCTACATAACACCTGTAAGAATAGCAACACTTTGAATAATATTATCTCAACTGAGAACATTAATTCATCATTATCAAATGAAACTTTGGATGAGGCAATTCAAACTTTATGGTTGCTAGAATCTGTGGGTATACATGACACAAATCAAACTTCAGAAGATCAGTTAATGGTAGAAAGATTTGAAGACACCATTCAGTGCAAAGACAATAGTTATTTTATTGAGTTACCTTGGAAAATAAATTGTCCAACTTTAAGAGACAATCTCAAAGTAGCTAAAGGACATTTATATAAAGTAATGAAAAAACTCAAACAAGATGATAATGTAAAAATATATAATGTCTTCAAAGAACAGCTACAGAAAGGCTTCATTGAAGAAGTAACAAATAACCCTTTTAAAAAAGACGGTTGTCATTATTTAACCCACAGGGGGGTTTATCGACAAGATGCCCCAACAACAAAACTCAGAGTAGTAATAATTGTAGCCTCAAAGACAGTGATAAACACAGTTTGAATGATTGCTTGATTGAGGGTCCTAATCTCATTTCTGACCTTGTGAAGATCTTACTGAGGTTCAGGTTAGACAAATATGCCGTACAAAGTGACATTTCAAAGGCATTTTTGAGAATAAATCTTAAAAATGAATATGATAAGAACCAACTTAGGTTCTTATGGTTCAAGGATCCATTTGATTTGAATAAAGGGTTCATAACCTATAGATTTAATGTTGTGTTGTTTGGAGCCAATTGCTCACCTAGCCTATTAGCATTGACAATTAGACATCATTTAAACCAGTTTAATAACTCTTTAACATTGAACTTCCTTAAGGAACATTTTTACGTAGACAATCTAATAGGCTCAACGACAACAAAATCTGAATTATCTGAAGTCTACGAACACTCTCAAAACATTATGCAACAAGGTAACTTTGAACTTAGAGAGTGGATTTCAAATGATGAGGATTTAAACAAAAAGATTTTAAAGGATAATAATGGTCTTACTGAGCCATTAGACAGAGTTAAAACTTTAGGTATGAACTGGTATTTGGATGCAACGTCTAACAGTCATGATTCAATCTGTACTAAAGGTTTTAAACTTGATGAGGAAGCAAATACTAAAAGACAAATATTATCAGAGGCTTCCAAAATTTTTGATCCTATGGGTCTATTCCTGCCTTCAACAATAAAATCAAAGATTCTCCTCCAAGAAATTTGGAGGACAAATGTTGGGTGGGATGATCCAATAACAAATGAAAATCAAAAATCTTGGAAGAAGTTAGCTACTGATTTAACAAAAGTGCAGAACATTAAAATTCAAAGGTGCTGTGGGTTTAGGGATAAGCCCCAGAGACTTCATGTGTTTGCTGATGCAAGCACACAAGCTTATGGGTGCTGTGCGTATCTTGTAAGCCCTACAGAAAGTCATCTAATTTATGCAAAAGGGAAAGTTGCACCTCTCAAACCTACCCGAACCATACCTCAATTTGAACTATTGGCTGCTACATTAGCCATTAAAACCATTTCATTGCTTAAGGATGCTTACTATGATGTGTTTTTAATTCATATCCACGTCTGGCTTGACAGTCAGATTTGTCTAGCCTGGATACGGAATGATAGCATTAATAGTAAGAATATCTTTGTAAGAAATAGGCTAAAAGAAATAGCTGACGCTAATGAAAGCCTACAAGTAAACTTTCACTATGTTCCAACTAAACAGAATCCAGCAGACTTTCTGACCAGAGGTTTATCCTACAAGTTGTTGAAGTCAAACAAAACTTGGTTTATGGGACCTAAGTGGCTCTGTAATACAGACCAATGGCCTGTGGAACAAGTTAACTTGACATTAAATTTAATCTTTTCAAATGAAAAGGTTGAACCAATCACTAATTATGAAAAGTATTCTGATTTCAACAAACTTGTCAGGGTGACAGCCTACTGTTTGAGGTTTGCTCACAACTGTTTAGCTACAATTAACAAACAGCTAAATAAAAACAATCATAATTATACAGAAGTTGCAACCCAATACTGGATAGGCCAAGCACAACAAAAAGAGTACAATAAAGAGTTACAATTCTTAACTAGGGAAACAAACAAAAGAACCTGTACCATCAGTAGTTGTGGATCTAAACTTGTTCAGAGATGAGGAAGGCCTTCTAAGGTGTAAAGGGAGATTAGACAAATCAAAACTGTCATACAAAAGCAAAAATCCAATCCTTTTACCTAGATTTAGCTATTTGACAACATTAATCATCAGAAAAACACACAATGATGTATATCATATGGGGGTACCACAGACACTAACTACATTAAGAAAAACTTATTGGATACCCAAGGGAAGGATCACTGTTAAAACAGTCCTGAGTGAGTGTGTCACATGTAGGCGTATTCATGCTAGGCCCTATAGGAAACCAAATCCTCCTGCTTTGCCAGAGGAGAGAGTTACTCTCAACAGACCCTTTGAGACTGTAGGCATTGACTATACAGGAGCATTGACTGTAGGGGTGGGTGACACTGAACAAAAAATGTACATTGTACTGTTTACATGTGCTGCCTCACGAGCTGTTTATTTGGATGTTGTGGAGGACCTTACAGCAGAATCTTTTGTTGCTGTCTTTAAGAGATTCTGTGCACGACATTCAGTACCAAAGACAGTTTGGACTGACAATGCTACATATTTCAAAGCTGGTGAACAAGTCATCCACGACTTGTTAAGCAATGAAATCACACAATTATATATACAAAATTCAAACATAAAGTGGAAGTATATTCCGGTTGCCTCTCCTTGGTATGGTTCTATCTGGGAGAGGAATATACAAACAGTAAAGAATTGCTTGAAGAAAGCAATTGGCAAAAAAGATACACTTATTTGGGTTACTCACTCTCCTGGCTGAGATTGAGAACATCATTAACAATAGACCACTCACTTATGTGAGTGACAACATTAATGACCCAGAACCATTAACTCCAAAGCATTTGATTCGGGGAGAACAAGTTAGTCTCCTGCCGGACTACAATATAGACTTCAGAAGACCCAAACTGGACTCAACGACATGATGAGCTCCAGACGAAGTTACAACATTTAACTAGAGTTAAAGCTCATTTCATTAAACAGTGGAAAACTGAGTACTTGATGGGTCTAAGGGAGAGACATAAACAAATGACTAAGAAGGATTGGTCTGACACAATTAAGGTAGGGGACCTTGTTCTCATACATGACAGTACTCCAAGACAATACTGGCCTCTGGCTAGAGTTTCAGAACTCAGACCAGGGGCAGACGGGGTAACAAGAGTGGTCAAATTAAGGACTTCAACGGGTGACACAACAAGAGACATTTCTCTTTTGTACCCTTTAGAGTCTGGACCCAAAACAATGGACTTTGGAGAACCTTCTCCACTGACAGTAATAACTGGAGACACTGAACTTCCAGTAACTATTCCTTTGACAGTAGGAGTGGTAACGCATCCTGCCACAACATTGACAGACACAAGACCTCAGCGACAAACAGCATTAAAGGCGCGACTATTTTTACAACAAAAAATAGATGCTGGGGAATTGTAATTTTATCTTCTAACTTTCATTTTTCTTTTCTTATGGTAAAGACCATAGACAGTTTCATCCTATGGATGTATATTTTCTCTTCTAATTAAATGCTACACCTTCTCCATGAGAAGGTGAGGATAGGCACTGTTAATCAGATTAACAGGCATTTACAGTTAAATAGTTAGCTAGTCTACACTCAGACAAAAATTGGTGACAATGACACCAAAATTTTTATCTCCCGGGGCCCCCAGTATATGGAAAACTGATGAGTGGGTAGTTGGGAGGTAACGAAAATGGTTCACTGAGTAGGTAGGTAGTTAATCTAACAATTATTAAATTCCTTTTATGTCAATAACTGGGTGGAAGAAACCAATTGGTTGCTCACCAGAGTTATTCTCCACACTAGTATTTATATACTGTGTGGGAGGAGCGTGCTCGGTAATGGAGATACATTACCGCTCAACCAACCGAGGAATAAACCAAGACAACGCTGGTGCAAGAAGCCCCGCGAAGAGGAGAACAAGGGAGAACGAAAACGAAGAACGGGGCGAGAGGACGTACCAGCAAAGTACGCTCTCGACAATTAAACAACCGGAGAAGGGAGAGACTCCAATAACTAAAAGTAAGTGACTAATTGAGTTTTTACACCAGTAAGTTAATAACATTAAATTAAGCTGGGTCAGACAAGTTAGGCCTACATTGTGGCCTAAGACCCAGCATCAACTCATAGCTTAACAAAGGTGAAGGTAGATTGCCCTAACCTAATCTTGTGAGGAATCCTACTGTGGACCTCAATTTATCTGCCCGCTCTGGACCATTTCCGGAATCTCTAGGCTGACCCCTCTAGGCTAGACTTGATCTACTCTATAGTTAGACTGGAGATATAAGGGGTGGGTTAATTGTGGACCAATTCAGACAGAGCATTTTTCGCAGACATGATCGCTTTTGATAATACTCTCCTGAACGTGAACACAACAAATTCTTTTAAGAATAAATATGATAAATACATAAAACAAATTGCCAACTAAAATAGAAATTACAATTTATTATTTAAATAACTTGAATGTATGCAGAGGAGAACATGATAGCTAAGTTTGTGCTAAAATTTCCATTTTTTATATATCCAGCTGAAAGAAAACTGGTTGTTGAGTTCTTGTTCAGGGTAAACCGTTTTTAGCGAGATTCTTTTTGTACATATATTTGAAATGTAGAAAAAAATTTTATCAACAATCTTTCTAGTTCCACTCATGACTAGCACCTATTTACATTTCTACAATTAACAGGACTTCTCGAAGTTAGCGTCTGTTAGCAACTTCGGATCACGTTAAGAATAGCGAACCCATAGGGTGTTGGGTTCGCTATTCATGACATGGATAATTTTGGGTTCCCTATTCTTGACATGGAAACTTTTGGGTTTGCTATTCTTAACATGGAGAATTTTGTAAACACCATTATTTACATAAGATAAAATTTGAATGCCCGGTTAAGTCAACTGTACGCCCTTGACGATTGGTTAGGTTTAGTCGTGATAGATTCGTTAGTTTTAACGGAAATATCACGACTAAACTTAACCAATCGTCAAGGACGTACAGTTGACCTAACCGGGCACTCAATGAACCTAACCGGGTATTCAGTTGACCTAACAGGGCATTCAATTAACCTAACCGGGCATTCAGTTCTTTTTGCTACCCTTCGTGTGCGGGTAGCAAAAATATCCCGCATATCAAGTATGGGTGTTCGGTTTAGTTGATACAAGTACAACCCCATCAGTTGGCTATATGGAAATAGTGGAGCATTTTTTTTTTTCGAAGTATTTTTCCCTGTTGAAACATTAGGTTTGCCATTCTTAACTTGTTGAATTTTGGGTTCGCTATTCTTAAATTGTTGAATTTTGGGTTCGCTATTCTTAACATGTTTAATTTTGGGTTCGCCATTATTCTTAACATGAGGTAAATGGGTTCGCTATTCTTAACCTGATCCGCAACTTCCTATTTTTTCTCGTAATAACCCGTTCTTTTCACTTTTCAGTGAATATTATATATAAGGAGATTTAGCCGTCACTCGACTAGAGGACGGGAAGTCCTTGAACCCCGTTTCTACTAACACTGTGCTCCTTTCCTGATCTTTTTCCAGCTCTCATTTACCTCTAAACAGTCAGGCATACTCTCAAGCACAGGCATTTCTATCTATTCCTTACAACACACACATGCATTTTATGCAACCCAAATTACACTAGAGAAATAGCCCACTTCATAAGGCAACGTAACAACCTCAAACATAACACACAAACACATATAGAAGCCATAAAACAGCTGATACAACAGCTCAACACAGAAATAAACAACAAACTTAAAGAAAAACAAACAGAAACATTTAGGGAATTCATAACAACACTAAACCACTCCAAAGATACAGCCAGGCTATAAGGGGTTCTAAAAAACCTTAGCACCCCCCATTTGCAGCTTACATGTTTACTTATATCGAAATAGTTTTTAGTGATTATAAAAATATATAAAATTCTTTATTTATTGCAGGTATTAAAATTACTCTAGCTGATAAAGTGTGATAAAGTGATAATATAATGGCTTCTCAATTAATTGGTGATTCGGAGAGGCAACGTGTGATAGACCGCATACGAGCAATAACATTTCGGGAAGCTCGTGATGCTGGAGCCACCTTTATAACACGTTCATAGGTTGCCAAAAAGTTGCGAAGAAGTGAGGACTTCGTCAAAAGAAATTGGAATAAAACTTTGGATGAATGTGAAAGAAAAACAAACAGAAACATTTAGGGAATTCATAACAACACTAACCACTCCAAAGATACAGCCAGGCTATAAGGGGTTCTAAAAAACCTTAGCACCCCCCATTTGCAGCTTACATGTTTACTTATATCGAAATAGTTTTTAGTGATTATAAAAATATATAAAATTCTTTATTTATTGCAGGTATTAAAATTACTCTAGCTGATAAAGTGATAATATAATGGCTTCTCAATTAATTGGTGATTCGGAGAGGCAACGTGTGATAGACCGCATACGAGCAATAACATTTCGGGAAGCTCGTGATGCTGGAGCCACCTTTATAACACGTTCATAGGTTGCCAAAAAGTTGCGAAGAAGTGAGGACTTCGTCAAAAGAAATTGGAATAAAACTTTGGATGAATGTGAAATGGATACAACCAAATCTGGGCGCCAAAATTTGTCACTCTCTCAGGAAACAAAGGACATCATTGAAAGCTGTACGCGTAAGCGGAAAAACAGCTGTGCTAAACTTTCTAGAGAGATCGAAGTGTTGAGAGGAAAGATCGTTAGTGGTGAGATCATTCGACTGTACCGTCATAGACAAGGTTTAAAGCCTTGGCATGAACTTCCAAAGCCAAGAAAAACTTAACTTAACATCGATGACAGAATGTGGTTTGTCCATTATCTTGAAGATTGGGATGTGGATGATTTCATGCATTTAGCTGTCTCCGATGAATTTTTTGTTTACGTAACACGTCGGCCTAACTACCAGAATGATCGAGTGTGGGCCACAACACCAGATGAAATCGATGACAATGAACATTATCGCGAATTATTAAAAAGTCCAGACTGTGTTGGTGTGTTTGTTTTGTTCACTGCAAAGAAGCTCATGTGTGTGGTGAAGCCAAATGGTCAGAGTTGTGATGGACAGTATTTTCGTGATATTATTCTATCCCAGCATGTCATTCCTTTTCTAAGAAACCCAAACAATGTTATGGGTGTCGATCAGGTCACACTTCAGCACTATAAGGGCCCCTGCTTTAAGGCATTAGCCACTCAACAGTTGTTGCGGAACCATGAGATCGATTTCTTTAGAAATGAAGAATGGCCAGGAAATTCTCTTGACCTGAACGTCTGTGAACACATTGGATCAGTTATAAATGACAAGGTTGAATGTCTCTTGTTTCAAGAACCTGCAGCAAATCGATTTTCGAATGATACAATGACGCAACACATTGAAACTGTTTTAGCAAATTTGCGCAACGATCAAGATCTATTCACGTCACTTTTGGCAAGCTACCCAAAGCGAATTCAGGCTGTCTTGGAAGCCAATGGCGGGAACACCAAGTTTACTTGTCTCTCATTAAACGCAGGATTAAATTCTCTTTTGTAAGGTATGTTTAGTTTTACTGTACCTCTAATGGTTTAGGCCATGGGCGGGGGGGCTAAGGTTTATTGGAGCTCCGTACAAGACTACAAACAGCATTACCCACTCTAACAGCGGCATTCAAATCTCACACGCGGCTATCTTTTGCAGCCAAAATAATATCCCAACATATACACAACAAGCTAACATTCCAGTTAATCACTACGCAAACGTAAGTCATTTAAACAGAGGCAACAACCAGAAACACGCAGACAGACAAACAGCCAGACATGAGAAAACCTACAGACTCGACACGACCATTACACCCTTCAAATACAGACCAGACCACCAAGCTCATCAAAAACAATAATTCGAAGGCGAATGTACAGGAAAACATACTTAACATACACCTTAAACACTTGGGCTCACAGGGAATACTAGCTCTAGTAGTATGGGCGCAAAAGGAGAGAATGCAATGCAATTGCAAATGTTGACCAATGTTGCAAAGGAAATGTTGCAAGAGGTTATGCAACAAGGGGAATGTTGTAAGAGGTTATGCAACAAGGGGAATGTTGCAAGATGATATACAACAAGGGGTTATGCAACTATGGGGGAGGAGTTATATCCCAAGTTGCAATGAACTCCACCAGCAAGCTGGGGTTGACCTCTTTGGGGGATAAACTGGGACGGCCTCATCCCCAAAAGGGGTATACCTAACCTAAGAGAAAGAGAGAGAGGAGAAGGAGAGAGGAGTGTTCGCGTTCGCTTGGCAGGAGCCAAGCGTATATTGTGACTTCAGCTGAGCGCCGCTCTCTTATAAGTTCCTAATCAGCCAGTTGGCTTAACTGGCTGATTTGCCAGATTGCGCTATTTATGTAATTAAAGCATATATTCTTGACAGTTGGCTTAATCCGCCAGTTGGTTTAACCAGCCAGCTGACTTAGAAGACCTAGAAGGCAGGCACAGTATTAGGGTTGAGTTGCCAGATTGCGCTATTTATTTAATTAAAGCATATATGCTCGACAGTTGGCATATTCCGCCAGTTGGCTTAAACAGCCAGTTGACTTAACCAGCCAGTTGACGTAGAATACCTAGAAGGCAAATGTATATATATTATATATATATATATATATATATATATATATATATATATATATATATATATTACCTTTTCAACTGCCAGATTGCGCTATTCAGATATTTTTGACAGTTGGCTTAGAAATCCGTCAGTCGTTTTAGAAGGCAGCCACTTGATATAATTAAATAATAATGTCGTTTACCACCAAAAAAGTTAAATAAAACACCATTACATCATTCTGTTTATTTAGACGAATTATTGGAATCAATTTCATGAAATATATAGAAAATAAAGATACAATCAAACGATGGAATATATATGATCAAAAGATAAAATAAAAAATAATAATAGCATAAGAAATACGAACGAGGAATATATATATATAATCAAAAATATACAAAACGATGGAGTATAACTATCAGTATATTAGTACAGGAAAAATATATATATAAATATAGTTGTATTAAATAATTAAATATATTGAAAATAATAATATTGAAAATAAAAAATAATAATATGCAAAACGAAGGAGTATAATCAGCAACATATTAGTACAGGAAATATATATATATATACGTAAAGAACGACGCTTGTGTAGGAGATATTCCGCGCAAGATGAGAGAGAGAGAACGAAACAAATGAAAAAATTACGAAACCACCCGGGAATCGAACCCGGGATCTTCCGATTACCGGTCAAATATGATAACCATTACACCATGGGCCTCACTCATTCAAATGCCGTAATTCTTCTACATACGCGCAGAAACCAATGCCCCAAGGGGGCACCTCCCGCATGCCGTAACATTATATACATTTAACTGCAAACACGCAGTATAATTAACGTAAAGAACGACGCTTGTATAGGAGATATTCCGCGCAAGATGAGAGAGAGAGAACGAAACAAATGAAAAAATGAGGTAACCACCCGGGAATCGAACCCGGGATCTTCCGATTGCCGGTCAGATATGATAACCATTACACCATGGGCCTCACTCATTCAAATGCCGTAATTCTTCCCGGGTGGTTACCTCATTTCCCCCAAAGACTGTTTAGACACAACTTTGCACTATAGTGCTTGCCAGGATTCTTAACAATTTGGGAACGGTCAAGCTGTATCCCTTCATGGAACCGGTAACGCTGAATATAAGCCGTTTTTCATCTTCGGTATCAACCCCTCGCGGATATCCCGATGCTTCTACCTTATCCTTCAAAAAAGTGTTTATATATGGCGTGAAAAGGTTGGGCAGCTTCTGAAACGCCACACCTCATGTATCTTCAATATTCTGACCAATGTCCAGCTCAGGGCTTGTATATACACCTCTGACCTTACACTGGTTGGTTGGATGGGTACAATCACCGTTTTTTTCTCCTCCGCGCACTTCACGCACAGGGGAAACATGAGCTTGTGATCTATAACGACGGGTAAGATCGGCATCCATAAATCGCGAGGGGGGAGCACGTCTACGAAGGAGAGTCCAAAGTAGCGCTCATTCAAGTTAGCTGAAAACTCCTCGATGGTTGGCATGGTGGGACCTACCATTTTTTCAGGCGCACCTACGTGGTACGGATTGTTCTTCTTCACGTATGGGTATAAAGAACAGAAGTCGTATTAATGGAGTTTCACGCCCTCCGTAGGCGGAAAGTATAGCTTGAATGGGTTTGTACGCCCTCCAAACAAGCTGTCACCGCATTTGAGGGGGGTCCAACACCATTGAACGTTTGATAGCCCTTATTTCTCCACGGTACTGTCCATCTGTTTCCATCCGTGCATCATACTCATGCTCCAACACGATCTTGTGAGTGAACTGGGAGCCTATAAGTTGATCGCGGTTACGGGTCCATGCGAGGCTGTCGGTGGGGGATCTTCCATGGAGGTCCACTGTGACGGCACACTCAGCGCGCGGGAATCCATGCCCCAAGCAGCCATTAAAGGAATACACAGTCTTCTCACCAGTGGTTGGATCCTCACTTAGCCCATCAACTCAGAAAACACGACCATTGAACTTAATGGGTACTTCATCCGTGTTGCGGGCGTGCTTTATGTATACCCCTGTCTGTTGCTGTAGGTGTATAAGCCAGTAAATAGCTTTGTGCCCATAAATGCAATAACGTTCCCATTCATCAGCTATATTGTATGGACTAGTTTCATTAAAACTGTTGTAGTAGCGGTCAAAATCTTCACGCTCACTATCACATGTTGGTGTAGTTAAAGTAATGTTTGGGTGGAGGTAGTCCTACGTAATTTAAAGTTTTGCTAGTGAGGAATGTGTAAGGGAAATACCCTTTTGAAACTTCAGCGGCTACGCCTTTGACCTTCGGTAGCTTTGCTAATTTAGAAGGTGTGAAGAGTAGGGTGTCTTTAAACTGGACATTACCTCTTATCTATATCTGTATTACTTTGTTGTCTCTTTTCAAGGGATCACCTGTAAATATCGCAGACGACTCGTGTTCAAGCAATTCCTTAGAAAAGAACTGTGTCAAATTTTGCCCCGTTATGGGCAAGAATACACACAGTCATTTTTTTTAACTTGTCCGCTAATTTGACAATATAGGATACAAAGATTTTCACAGGGCAGTCGTGTGCAGTCATTTTAAAAACGTTTGTCCGTTTTGTACATTTTTTACACTCATCACACTCGATCTCCATGCACTCATCACAAATAGTCTGACTTAAGAGTAAATGGGCATAACCTCTTTGGTGTCAGCGTTCGTGTAAGTTTCTATATTATAGTACACGGTTATACAGGGGCTATTTTTAGGCTTACAGTAGCATCTTTCATATAACACATGCTTCACTCCATCCGCCTTATATTTTTCATGACATGTAGAACAGGGAATTTCATCGCATTTATGTTTGAAATTACCCCAATTATCCATCATGTGAAACATACCGTACATAGAAAGCCTCATTTTCCTGCAAGTGCCAATTGATTTATGGAGTTCAAAGCATTTATTATTGAAAAATGTACGTCTACACACATTACATTCCTTCTTCTCGGTTTCAACTACACGACTTTCACATTTTGGGCTTTTACACTGTTCACATACCATGTAGCAATCCTTACAATGTTTCACTATATCATCAGCAAACTCGAGACATCCCTTACACAAATCATGATGCCTTCCATATTTTCGACTTTTATCATAACTAGCGTAGAGAGTCCTTATGTTACGGATGGGGAGATATTATGTTCTTGAGAACCCTAAAATAATAGAGGTGTTGTATGATCCCTCACACAGCTTTTAAAAACATCCACACTCCTACGAGGATCATCCATTCCAAATACGACTACGTGCATTCATTTCTTGCTCGACCCTTCTTAGTTCTTCAGGACCCATATTACACTCAAACTCAAGCTTACAATCTGAAACCAGTTAACGGGCACACTGCACAACCGTAGGCAGCCAAATTTTTTGCGTCCTTATATTTAGCACAGTGAACATATGAGCTAAGACTATTGCTATAAAGCCGCAACCAGGATAGACGTTTAAATGCTTTCTGTAAATAACCAGAGAATTGAAATTAAGAGTATAAAGTGTGGCACTATGACCCGCAACCCGGAATACTCTGTCAACATCTACCATGAAGTTGTCCATATTGAAGGATGTACCACTTTGAGAGGCCTGCTTTATACGGCCCAAGATATATTGTATGTCTACAGCCACCAAACGTCTGAACGGTATTACAATCCAAAAATCATCTACGTCCCCGTCATCTGAACCGAACCTGAAGGATAACCTCGTCCGAACTTGACGTTCTTCGCGGTTATGAAGGGCAAACTCCACAATACGTTCAACTACGCGTCGCAGTCCAACACCGTTGCTATACATGGATCCACGGTAAACCCTGACCACGTACCGATTTCTAGTTAGGGCAGGGGTAGGGGTAGCTGTGCACACCAACTCGAAAATTATACCTTCCTCCACAGCATGAGAGGCTGCTGCTACTGCTGTGGAGGAAGTGCCCGGAGCTGAACGGGAATAAGGGGGTATATTTGAGGAAGGTACTATTGTGGGGGTTGTGTCGTAAGACGTAGAGGGTTGGGGCTCTATTAATGGGGTTCTAACAACCGGCGCAATCCTGGCGCGCTTTATACCTGACGTGGAGGGTTCTTCATCATGCTTCCGCTTTGAATTGTCGTATGCTACAGGTATCGCTGGTGAGGGTTCGTCAGCGGGGAAGGATTCTGTAGCTACACGGTCATCGGGTCATCTGTGATATCGATGATGGGGGCTGTACATCGTCGTCATTCACGGTTCTGTGGAAGAAGAAAAACAAGAATATAAGGAGCAGCACTTAAATTTGTATATTTTGTAAATGACCCACTTAGGGTGTGACGTGTTAGAGATGGAATCTGTAGAAAAATTCAGGTTCACAAGCCCCTCCACATGTATTATATCTGGCCCTACAGGATGTGGAAAACTGTTTATGCTTAAAATCATTAAAGATAAGGGGTAGTTGTTCTCAAAATTTGTGCATAAAGTAATATGGTGCTATTCGACGTAACAATCAGTGTTCAACGAGTACCAAGATGATGTTTTGTTCCTCAAAGGTGTATATGACGTTAATTCGTTAAATAGAAATGAGCATACAGTCATTGTAATTGACAATCTCATGTTCGAAACGGATAAAACGTTTGCCGAGACATTTACAGTGTTCTCCCACCATCTTAACATAAGCTATTCTTCATCAATCATCATCTATTTTTCAAAAATAGATACATGCGCGATGTGTCGTTAAATACACAATATCTAGTTTTATTTGCGCAACGTATAGATGTGTCCAAATTGTGATATTAGCCAGTCAAATGTTCCCGAATCAGCGTAAGGAGTTTTTGGAAGTTTATAAAGAAGCCACAAGTCAGCGTTACGGATATTTGCTTTGTGACCTTCATCCGCGAAACACGTTTAGGGTGCTTCTAAGAAAGAATATATTCCCAAACGATCCTGAAGCGGTGTATATTCCAGAATGACAAATAGGCTAAAGAAATATCGTGAATTAATAAAAATCTATTAACGGTTTCCCTGGGCACTGCAACAGATGTTTGTTAAAAATATCGACTCCGACTTCTTAAAATGCATCTGTGAAATCTGTCTTAATGTTATAAAATGTAATGTACCAATGAAACCCCTCAGAAGGCTCGCTTACGTCGTTACAAGAACATAATACGTGCGCTCGCTCATAAAAGTCAAACTGGGGAAGAAAAAGCGAATTACTGTACAAAGAGGGGATCATTCCTACCCATCTTATTTTCAGTTTTGGGTCCTTTACTGACTAGATTAATATAATGAAGAAGTGGTAGTGATTCCGCACGAGGTGTATGCTTCATTGCAAAGTTCAAAGATTCCAGACACGGCTCTAGAACCCCGTAAAAGTAGGCTTAAAAGAATGGAAAGCGAGTTAGCCCTATTAAACAGTGAAAAGTCACCTGATGAGAAAAGGATCTTGTACCAAGAGGCTTTGCAGAAATTTCTTCATGAGTACGAAGATTATAAGAATCCGACAGAGCTCCCCGTGGTTATTAGGCACAGCGCGAGCAAGCTGAGCATGGCGACATAGGACCGGGCCGACGTTAGAGATGACCAACCAAAGAATAACGGAACGCAACACATCGAACATGTATTAAAAAGCAGTCTCCCACATACATTGAGGAATAAAGGCTTAAGTCTTTATAATCTATTGAGTGAGGACCCCATCATACAGTGGGCCGATACAGGCGAGGTCATTGTTGAAAACAAGGGTACAAGGATCCAATATCGTTGACATTGTCATGATCTGGTGAGAAAGTGGGACAGGCCCTCACCAACAGGATGGAAGCATATTAAAGCAAGACTACAACAAATAAATGTCCCCAAAACATTGATAGGTAATCTGAATAGGTTAAAAGACTTGGATCAAGTCTCGCATGTGTCACAACTGAGTACGCCATCGCCCCCAGCATAGCATCTCTGAAGAGGAGAAAGAAGAGAACAAACGGCCAACCTTATCCACGTGTCTCTAAAATACGCAAATGGCTAACATATTAAGTAAACGCTATTATGACATTTCTAACCCCGCCTCCTATGGCGGCGTTAATAGACTGTACAGAGGTGTTTACGGAGTAGGGAAAAAAGATGTTGAGAGGTTTTTGCGGGAGCAGGATGCTTATACACTTCATAACCGGTGAGAAAAAGGTTTAAAACGGCCAAGACAACAGCGGCTTCGATTGAATTTGGCAAGCGGATTTAACAGACATGCAAAGATATTCAGTGTATAATGACGGATACCGCTACATCCTATTCATAATAGATGTATTCTCTAGATATCTGTGGCTAATTCCACTGAAAAATAAATCGCCTGAAACAGTTGCTAAAGCTACCAAAACGTTGATGTTAAAAGAAGATAGGGTTCCTGGCTATTTTTGTACGGATATGGGGAAAGAATTTATAGGTCGCGCTTTTCAGAACATGCTGACAGAGTTTAATATCAGTTACTACACTAGCAGTTCTATACATAAGGCCTCTTTAGCTGAAAGAGTTCAACGTACCATAAAGGAACGCATGCATCGCTATTTTACACATAAAAACACATACAGATTATAAAATTCTGGGTCATTGGCGTCGTCATACAACCGTTCACACCACCGTACGATTGGCACAACACCTAACTAACAGAGGTGAGAAGAGATGGAGCACCGCCACCACACTCTACACATTTCAAAATCAATGATTATGTAAGGCTATCACGTTCGGGAAATAAATTCGCGAAGGGATTTGAGCAAGGATGGACACGTGAGATTTTTAAAGTTAGTGCTATGAGACCTAAAGGCGAGATAATGATGTATTACGTTGAAGATTTGAATGGGGAAGAGATCGCAGGAGGCTTTTACCGCGAGGAGTTGCAGAAAGTGACATTTAATTTAGGAAAAAGTGTGTTTAAAATTGAAAAAATTTTAGGCAGCAAAGGTTCAGGAAAGAGAAAAATGTACCTGGTGAAATGGCTGGGTTACCCAGAAAGCTTCAACACCTATATAAAAGCTGCTGCAATAATGAAGCTTAAATAGTATGCAACATGGCCTACCACTTCTATGTCACACTCCCGTCCTCTTCTTCTCTGTCTGTACATCCTAACAACACCCTGGCCAACTTTGTGACAGAACTCCACGGACCCATTGAATTGGAGCGTGATTCGTATGAGGTGGGTTTATGTGAACTCCAGTTAGCCACCAAATTTTTAACTCTTGAAAATGATCAGATCATATTTCTGATCCTTAGAAGATTCGATGAGTGTGAAAAAATAGGCATAACCTTACACAATAATATGCGATCAGTCCTGTTCGGTGAGGTACAGTACTATAGTACAAATGTAACACTAGGAATCGGTCATTATGACAGAGCCATGGACACTGTGACGGGCTAAAACAAGAGTCTTGAAAAGTCGTATCTGACAAACGATTTAGTTTTTGAAGTCGTAAACATAGACACTCCTGCACGCACATTGTAGTTAAAATCAACGCTTATTTGAAATATAACAGATAAAGAGCTGTTCACAATTGTGGTCGAGGGCCGATATAGTGCAGCTCTCCAAAGAGATACCTTTCACGAGGCACAACATGACTTGTCCAGCTTAATGTATCAGTTGAAGATGGAGAAATTAGGTGAAAGCTGCCCATCCCCAGACATGTGCTATATTTACATCAATATCTTAGGGCATCAATTTGTTGGGGACATCCCAGGCGCGCCTGCTTTGCATTGCACACATCTCCAACCATAGAGGGAAAAGTTTGAGCATTACATATCACAAGCCCCATTATGTGAATGTTGCGACTAATCTATTAACCAATATCTCGGTATATAAAAGAACGATTGAGGGAAAAAATTTCCCATACGGTGATGGGAGCTTAACAGTGAAGCTACACTTTCGTCGCATTCAGTTACAATAACCCAAAGGCCTTTCATAGTCTATCGAGGGGGGAGATATCAGCGTGGGAGTGGTCTTGGATCCATTTTTTCAACCATACTCTTCACCGCTGTCCCACTGTTGAAGTGGGGGGCTAGATACTTCGGGAGGAAGGCGTTACAATCAGGCTTTAACGCGGTAGAAGACATAATGGGTGGAACTAAACCTAAAGAAGCTCTAAATACACATTCATTTAAAACGTACACGGGACGAAATCATCAAAGATTCTAAGAGAAAAATTTGTGTTGGCGTAAAAAAGAGGGTTGTCAGGAAGAAGGTGTTACCAGCACGTGGTGCTAAACGTAAAAGGACATAAAAAAAGAAGTGTTCTAAGCGTATGAAGCCTATGGCTGATCATTTTTTAACTGATATAAGCTGAGGACACTACTCTCACGAATCATAGGCTGATTACTAGTTGTCGAGAGAGGTGGTACTATTTCTGACTCGTCAGGACTTAAAGGGTTAAACACAATTAGTTCGCCGAGTGCCCCTATAGAATTCGTTATACCCAGCTCAGGCCCATACTTTTTTGACCCGAGCTGCATGCACATGTACGCTAAACTGCGTATAGCCCATTCAGATGGAACGAACTGCGATGATAGTTACTCTGCATACCCTGAAACCACCTTTCTACACTCCATATTCAGCCAGTGTGAGGTGTATTGAAATCAGGTTAATATCTCGGCAGGAACGGGCTATTATCACCTACGAGCCTATCTGGAAAATGTCCTCAACTTTTCAAAAGAAGCGAAGGACACCTTTTTAACTGCCGAGGGCTATTTATCAGACTAAATATGGAAGTAGTATAAAGGATAAGTTTAAAAATTAAAAAAAAAGATATACGAGTGTTTTTGGCGTCTTCATACAGACTTCAAGTTCCAGGAGAAACTGCTTATGAACGGCGTCGACCTGAAACTAAAGCTCAATCGCACGAGTCCTGAGATCTGCGTAAATCTGGGACCTGATCAAGAAGAGGGCGCAAAACCCGTTGTGATTCACATCATGGAGACATATTTACGTGTACGGCGAGTGAAATTAAATTTCCCGAAATATGTAGAAATTGAAAAAAATTTAATACACGCAGCAGTAATATACCCAATTAACAGAGTACAGATCAAACTATACACGGTGCCCGCCGGGTTGGCCTCGAAGCAGATAGAAAACGTGGCTCCGGGAGTTCTACCTATAAGGATATTAATTGGAATGCAGGATCATGCTTCGACGAATGGAAAATATAAAAAGAGCGCCTTTAAATTCGAGAATTTCGGCCTTAAAAATATAACTCTATTCGTAAATGGCGTCGCATTGGGGGTGCCTATGATTACGGACTACTCATCAGACGCTGTGTTCCCGCTCTGCGCGAGTGCTTATAGTAGTCTGGCTCTAAGGCCGTTTCCTGGTATAAGCACACTAAGCGGCCGCTTACAGCCCCGCTGCTACTAGGGGGCTACAGAAACACAGGTTTTGTTGCAGCACAAGTCGTAGCTAGGGACATATTTGAGGAAATGAATGTGGAGGCTGTGCTGAAGAAGAGGTTCAGATCCACAAAAAAGCACTTTGCTTACGAAGCTCCTGACGAACCATTTACAGAAGCCTTAAAGAGGCTGGAAGTCAAATTTTTCAATGTGGTGGTGGATTGTGCCATCGGGTCAATAAATGAGAGATTCAAAACATTAGATGATGTGAGGGACATATTTGGGGTTCTCCTAAACTTTACCACAATGAACAAGGAAGACTTGTCCTGCAAATGTGAAAAGTTCTCTAAGATACTGAGTTCTGGAGCTGACTCTGACATTGATGGAAGAGAACTGGCCCTCGAAATTAAGAACTTGCCGACTTTACCTTCACACAACATGACTGCATTGGAGCTTCTCTCCTTCATTCATCAGAAGCAACTGGAGGAACTATACCCCAATCTCTGGGTTGCACTAAGAATTGCCTGCACTCTACCTGTGACAGTAGCGTCAGCCGAGAGGAGCTTCTCTAAGATGAAGCTAATGAAGAACTACCTCAGATCATCAATGGGGCAGGATCGCCTGAGTGGCCTTGGCATCATAAGCATCAACCAGGACGTTGGCAGGGAGATTTCATATGATGATGTTATTGATGATTTCGCCCAGAAAAAATCTAGGAGGCAAAAATTTTGAAGATACACACTTTTCTGTATAACTGTTAGCTATTACACGATTGTATCGTAGGGTTAGTAATTGTTTGGTAGTTGATAATTGCATTATTTTTTTATACATAGTTCTGTCATTTATTGTTTTTATTAACACAGCCATTTTTTGTATGTGTGTGCTGAGGTGATGTAGTAAGGCGTGAGTTGGTGGATGGAGGGGATTGGCCTCAAATGGGTATACTGCTTAGGCCCCCTAATGGCTAGAAACGGCCCTGTCTGGGTCATAATACCGGGGCCTCTGACGAGCTTGGGTTTGGCGTAACGCAGAAAGAATGTGTGGAAGAATTTAACCGTTATTTATTTATTTGATATTACAGCTCACTTGTCTGCTGGCGTAAACACACACTTAAGTCCACAACAGAGTTTGAACATCTCAGTCATGTTGGAATTTGCCAACCCTATAGACGCGCCTACTTGCGTACTCGTGTACCTCGAATCACAGGCTCTAATAGAGGTTGACCTTTTCAGGAACGTGGTCACAGACTTTTAAAATGGACGCGAATACACTCCAGAGAGTAATGAAAAGTGACCGAATCACATGTTCCAAATTTATCTGCGTGTTTGCAAAGAATGAAATATTGAAATTTTCAACTACGAGAGATTGGTATGGGATTATCGTGAACACCGACATTGTGGGGGGGGGGGGTGAGGGGTTTCATTGGTTTGCAATCTATTTTAAAAATTGAGAAAAAATGTACTATTTTGACTCACTCGGTACTCAACACTGGAGTGATCCTGTTATTGTAAAATTTATCGAACAGATACATGTCCCTGAAATTGTATGAAATCCTTACCGCCTCCAAGGATATTTTAGCAATACTTGTAGCATGTTTTGCCTGTCATTTCTCCTGCACATGTCACGTGGGAAAGGATTTATAAATTTTTTAAAATTATTCGATTTGTGCGTCATTGAAATGAATGATGAAACGGTATACAGACAAATAAAAAAAAAGGTTCCCATATGTTCACACTCATTGTGTTGTGTAAAGGTGTATATATAATTGGGTACTAGGGCAATTGCGTCCTGGTCAAGTGCGTCCCGGACAAATGCGTCCCGGTCATTGGCGTCCCGGACAATTGCGTCCCGGACAATTGCGTCCCGGACAATTGCGCACTTCTCCAACTACTATATGAAGTTTATTTATTAGAGAAGTGAATAGAAAGTTAGTATCGGAATTTCAAATATACTTTTCATTTTAACCTATTAAACTTGTTATATGTTCATAAGTTCTGTTCGAAACTGTTCTCTAAAACTTTATCCATCATCAGCAACATCATTGTCAAATTTTATGGGTTACGTCCACTTAAGATAAAGTTAGTTTCGTTAGTTTTAACGAAAATATCACAACTTAACCTAACCAATCGGCAAGGGCATACAGTTGACCTAACTGGGCATTCAATTAATCTAACTGGGCATTATATCCCATACAAACTTACAATAACAAACATACTCGTCCCTCGTCATTGGCGTCCCTGGACAATTGCGTTGGTGAAGTCACATTGAACTTTCTATTCACTTCTCTAATAAATAAACTTCATATAGTAGTTCGGGAAGTGCGCAATTGTCCGGGACGCAACTGTCCGGGGCGAAATAAAACCGGACACAATTGTCCAGGGACGCCAATGACCGGGACGCATTTGTCCGGGACGCACTTGGCCAGGACGCAATTGTCCTGTCACCATATAATTGTATCTATATTGTGTAAAGGTGTATATACATTTGTAAAATGTCTCCATTAAGGTTTATTTAATGGACGCTAGTTCTGTAAGCCGCTTTCTACATGTTTTCTTCCATTTAATATATTAAATGAAAATACGATGTATTTTGTTCTTAACCAACAAAAAACTTACATTAGTTCCTTGATGACCTGGCATTCGTTGAATCGGATATGAACCAATACCTCGACCTCGGTATTCAGGTCACTAGGTTGTCTGTGCGGGAAAGCCTCCAAATCATTTATTTCCCTTTCATCAAAGCTGTCACGAAAAATTGCTATAACATGTTCGAGCTCCGTATCGGTCCTTTAAGGAGAACTTAACATGATTAGTTCATACTGATTCTTTTTAATTAAAGTCCATTTTTTCATAAAACGAATTGTGTTCAGAAATCATAGCTCATTGCTATTGCAAATTAGGCTATAATTGAGGATACCTGCTAATGAAACATTTAATATAAAACGCGAGGAGTAGACAAAAAACTTACATTAGTTCCTCGATGGCCTGGTGTTCATTGGACCGGATGTGAGCCAATACCTCGACCTCGGTATTCAGGTAACTGGGTTGGCTGTGCGGTAAAGCCTCCAAATCATTTATTCCCCTTTCATCAAAAAGAAAAGTAGCTATAACACGATCAAGTTTCGCATCGGACCTTTAAGTAGAAATTAACATGATTAGTTCATACTGAATCATTTAAAGTTAAATTAAAGTTTAATTATGCCTGGTTAGGTTACGCTAGGTTAGGTTATATTAAGAGATGAATGGCAAATCGCTGGGTGTTGGAATCTCCGTTAAACTGTCGGTCTAGGGTGGGATGAAAAGCTTGACCTTCTTCAAATTGAGCAATTTTGGAATCTCCGTTAAACTGTAGGTCTAGGGTGGGGTGAAAATTTAACCTTCTGAGCTAGGTTGGGTTAGGCTATATTATGTCCGGTTAGGTTAGGTTATTTTATCTTATAATCGGTTAGGTTAAACTAAGTTAGGTTATATCACACCCGTAAGGGCTAGGTTAAGTTAGGTTACGCCCGGTCAGGCTATGCTAGGTTAGGTTAGGTTAGGCTATATTATGTCCCGGCTAGGCTATGCTAGGTTAGGTTAGGTTAGGTTACATTATTATAAACAAGCGTCTTGGGATTAATATTTTCTTTGTAGAAAACAGGAAAAACTCAGAATAAAAGGAAAAAATTAGATTACTAAATAAATTATAACGAAAAAGAGTCCACCATGGTTAGGTTAGGTTAGGTTAGGTCGCTGTCTGAATTTAATAAATTTCACTGTCTAAATGAAGTTATTGATTAGATGGGTGTGAAAATACACACACATATATATATATATATATATATATAATATATATATATATGAATAGAGACCCGGCCTCGACCTCTGGGCAGATATCCTTTCACTTCGTTTTATTACGGCTTTTTGTTCGGCGGGGGATCACTTGCACTGAATGATACGATGTATATAGCCCGAGAATAAACCACAAACTAGTTCTTCAAAACGCATTTATTATGGCTTTTTATAAATTAGCTAACACTGAATGAAACGACGTATGCAATCACAAATTAAATTAATTACTTACATTTTAATGTCGTCTTCATTGATCGGTTCTTGCACTCCGTCACAAATTTCTGCAACTGTCTGCTTTGAAAGAAGTTCATTCTGGCAAGTCGCCGCGAAAAGATAAGTTGTAGACAGCGATGAGGCTTCCCCGTCTTCAAACAAATCCGGAGAGAGGTAGAGCTGCGGCGATTAGCTCATGGCGAGGCATTTCAAAAGCACTGCTCGATATAAACAATTGAATCGGAAGCTTGTGAAGAAAATGACCCTTTTATAGAAGGGTTGTAATTGTGAACATTTCACAATACCCGATTTCTGAGTTTCCTATTGGTTATCGGTGAAATTTGGGCGGAACATAATGCGTGAGTGATGCCATCCACCAACCAGAGGTCCTGGGGCTCCGCCAACAGGGTTGTGATTGGCTGTCCCTTGAAATCTGGGGCGTGTCAAATATATATTGCCCGTTCCAGAGTCGTGGAGAGAGAAACGCATTGTTTAGAAATAAATCTTGTATTCTGGGGCGCCAGTGAGAAAGGTGGAGGAAGGGAGATTGAACATATAATAAACATCCAATTATATGAGGGGCTTAACGAGGTTGGAAGATAAATTTGTAAAACGGTTTATGGTGCCCCATCTAAAAGAGGTTCGGAAAATTTATTATTTCCTCTGAAAAAAGAAACTGGAAGATAATTTTAAATCGATTACCCATGAATTCGAAACAATTCTCGTAGTTGTAAAGTTTATGGTGTCCTGCGCTATCGCACGATAAAATCTCGTAAAATAAATGTAAAAAAAATAACAGAGATGGGTGGTGGATGCGGTTCTTTAACCCTCAAAGTTAATGATCTCGAAATAAACTCTTGCGAAAAGAATTTTATATATTGGAATTTTAAAATCGATATTATCTGTCGCTTTCGCCAAACTGTTTCCACTAAACGCAATTTTCAGAACGATGTTTAATATAATTGTTTAATATATATATATATATATATATATATATATATATATATATTCCATAAATATTTATGTCCTTCTATTGTTCAGCTATTTACATCGTTTAATTAGGATTTGTTGTTTAGTGTTAAGATAGGTTTTTGTTTATATAGCTGTTGCCTTTCTTCTCTTCATTTCTCCCCTTTATCATATTTCCTTTCTAATTATTCATTTGTGCTGCACATTTTCACCTTCATTTTAATGCTATGTGTATCATTTGTCCTGTTTTATTTTTAATTTGCAGAAGTTACAGATGACAAAGACCTTAATATCCAATTCAAGTTAGCCCGAGAGAGAGAGAGAGAGTTAATTAATGCAATTTGACGTGATTGCTAATTAATATTTTGGATATTTTGTGCACATTTCTTGTACCAATTTTTATGTTTTCAGAATTTTTTAGATGAACATTTTCCCGGAACTGTACATATATAGGCTCTCCTTTGCTTTCGATGGCTTCAGTCTGAATTGTTCATTCTGACGAAGGTCAAGCTTTACACTCCACGTTAGACCTACAGCTTAACCAGCAACCACTAGGATACACAGGGTTCCCATTTATTTACCAGCCGTGGAAGGGTGTTTACAATCCACCTTAGACCTACTGTTTAACGGGGATCACGAGGATAACCAGGGTTCCCATTTACCTACCAACCGTGGAAGGATGTTTACACCCCACCTTAGACCTACAGCTTAACATGGATCACTAGGATTACAAGGGTTCTCATTTATCTACCAACTGTAGAAGGATGCACCGTCACCGGGTCTCGAACTCGGCGCATATAATCGCGCATATAGTTGTGTGTGTGTGATATTTTATGGGCGTATAGGCGGGAGTGTACGTGCATTTGTCCAAATCTTGTATGCACTGTGCCAACTGGTTGATTAGGGGCTTATAAGACAGCAAGCGCTGGGATGAAGTCTTAATATGCGCTTGGCTCCTGTCAAACGAACATTCCTCTCTCCTTCTCTCTCTCTCTCTCTCTCTCTCTCTCTCTCTTAGGTTAGGTATACCCCTTTGGGGATGAGGCCGTCCCTTCTTCTTTCCCAAAGAGGTCTCCCCAGCTTGATGGGGGAGTTCATTGCAACTTGGGGGATAACTCCTCCCCGATAGTTGCATAACCCTTTGTTGCATAACCTCTAGCAACACCCCCTCCCCCTTTGTTACATAACCTCGTGCATCATTTCCCCTCTCCCTTTGTTGCATAACATCTTGCAACACTTCCTTTGCAACATTGGTCAACATTTGCAATTACATTGCACTCTCTGCTTTTGCGCCCATGCTACTGCCCTCACAAACATCAGCATATATTCATACCAACACTGTATTATTCCTGACATATGGAAACAAGGTAAAATTATTACACTATTCAAACCAAACAAAAATCCAACAGAACCAAATTCCTATAGACCCATTACTTTACTATGCACACCTTCCAAAGTAACAGAAAGACTAATTTTACAAATCAACAACCCTCACATACCACTATCGCCTACTCAACATGGATTCAGACCTCACCACTCAACCACGACATTACTCACTAACCTCACGCAGCACATCATGGATGGCATCAACTCCAGACGACCAGCTCAACGTACACTATTAGCAACAATAGACATTAGTAAAGCATTTGATGCTACAGTATCTCACACTTCCCTCTCATAAACAAAATAATCAACACAAACATGCACAATAACACCAAAAGGTGGCTGAGCAACTATCTTTCAGGAAGATACTCACATGTCACATTTAATGGCAAGTCATCGAAAAACAAGCTTTTTCCGAACAGGGTACCTCAAGGCTCTGTTCTCTCACCAACACTGTTCAACTTTCCATGCATGACATTCCAACACCCACAGATAACAAGCTTACCTTATCATCATATGCAGATGACATCACTCTAATATCCACCCACAACAACATCGACACCACTACAAATAACCTACAAACATACATAAACAGTATACAAGACTGGCTCACACACAATAGACTCAAAGTAGCCCCCACAAAATCAACCATTACCTTGCTAACAAGCCACAAATGAACACCAGATAACTCCACAGCTTACACTAAACAACACCAACATTCCACACACTCACAGGACCAAAATACTTGGGGTCACATACAACACATCATTATCTTTTGCGAACCATATTCAGGACATTAAAAACAAATGTACGTCAAGACTTAACACGCTTAGGGTACTTCAGGCACAAACTTTGGACACCAGCAGGAAACAACCTCACTCATATACAAACAATATATTCGCTCAGTTATGGACTATGCTAGCCCATGCTGGGCACCCAATATCTCAAACACACATATAAACACATTACAGACAATACAAAACAACGCACTTTGTATCATTACAGGATGTACTCAAACAACACCAATAGAACACCTGAACACAGAAACAAAAATACTGAAAGTTAGGGAACATTTAGATATGAAGGGAACACACTTCAAGGCAGGAGCGACAACTAACCCACAGCACCCTTGCCACTACATTTACAACATGTACACACCTAACCCACAAAGCACTGACACGACTCGGTCCGAATGTGGTCCTAGGTGCGAAGCTGCCACCCATTGACAAGTCAGAGACCAGCCTGAGCAGATCAGATCGAGTTAACTTAGCACGATTCCGATGTGGACATCACCCCAACTTACAGACATATAAACACAGACTAGACAACTCCACAGACGACACCTGCCACCTGTGCCAGGGCACACCACAAACATTTGAACACATTATAACAGACTGTACCGCTCTAGCACAATATAGAACACAACACAACATCACTCGTGCTCTGAACCTCTGGTCCAATGTGGGGAGGGCGATCGGTTACTTGCGTGCCGCCGGCTTGCTCGATCAGAGTGGGCTGATCAGCTAACCAACAACAAAACAACAGCCTCTAGAAGAAAGATATAGTTTTAAAAGTGATAAAAGAAGAAAAATAGAATTATCAAGTTCAATATTTTATTCCTTCCCCCAAACTGTCAAAGTTGTATTTAATACCTATAGGCTAGCTTCTTTTTACTAGGAAGACCACATGTAATTAACTACCTGGTCAGCCCATTTTGGGAACTAATATGTAAAATCTAACAGGTTTTCTCAGAATTTATTTTATAACTTCAGTTGACATTGATTATACGAGTATTTTAATTCAAAGGTTAAATTATGCAGGAGAATTGGCCTAGTCTAATTCATTTTAGGATTCTCAGGTGTTAAGAGAATATGTACTACAGTCCTTACCTCAGTCTATAGCTACTAGACATGCCAAAGTCATGTAGAACCTGCATTAAATCACATATTAGACCTAGATACTGTGCTTGCCAAATTTTAAGTAGTCAATATCAATCAGGGAGTAAATACATCTTGATAATGAATAAACTAGTAGGGTCCCCCAGGCTCTTTTAGTGATAATTATGATTCTGTACTGATATTTAATAGTTGCTGGCACTTGTCCCATAGAAACAAGCACGCAAACAAACAAACGCTTTATTTCAGACTCGTCAGGTACAAAAATTATGAAAGTGGATCGATTAAGAGATAGTTGTCTGGAGCACTGACTAAGCAGGCCGGTGAATGACTGTGTCCTTCATCCATTAAAAAAGTTCTGGGACTCTGATATCTAGAGAATACATCTATTATGAATAGGATGTAGCGACAGCCATCATTATACACTGAATATCTTTGCAGGTCTGTTAAATCCGACTACCAAATAGAGTCCATCAAAGCTGCTGTTGTCTTGGCGGTTTTAAACCTTTTTCTCACCGGTTTATGAAGTGCATAAGCATCCTGCTCCCGCAAAAACCTCTCAACATCTTTTTTCTCTACTCCATCATTATAAACAACTCTGTACAAACTACCAACACCGCCGTAGGAGGCTGGCTTGAAATGTCATAATAACGTTTTCTTAATATGTTAACCATTTGCGTATTTTAGAGGCACGTGGAGATGGTTGACCGTTCTTGTTTGGTCTCTTCTTTCTCCTCTTCAGAGATGCTACCGTTGGGGGTGATGGCGTGCTCAGTTGTGGCACATGCGAGGTTTGCTTCAAGTCTTTTAACCTGTTCAGATTTCCTATCAATGTTTTGAGGACATTTATTTGTTGTAGTTTTGCTTTAATATGCTTCCATCCTGACGATGAGGGCCTATCCGACTTTCTCACCAGATCATGGACGAAGTCTACGACATTCGAGCCCTTACCTTTATTCCTTCCACTATGATCTCGCCTGTATCGGACCACTGTATGATGGGGTCCTCACTCAAGAGCTTATGAGGACTTAAGCCATTATTCCTCAATGTATGTGGGAGAATGCTTTTTAATACATGTTCTATATGTTGTGGGGGCGCACCGTTATGCTTTGACTGGTCAGCTCTAACGTCGGTCCCAGGTCCTACGTGGCGATGTTCATCTTTGTCCGCGCTGTGCCTAACAAACACGGGGATCTCTGTCAGATTCTTATAATTTTCGTACTCATGAAGAAATTTCTGCAGAGCTTCTTGGTATAAGTTTCTTTTCTCATCAGGTCTTTTCGCTCTTTAATAGGTCTAACAATTCGCTTTCCATTCTTTTAAGGCTGCTTTTACGGGGTTCTAGAAACTGTCTGGACACTTTCGACTTTGCAGTGAAGCATACACCTCGTGTGGAATTACAGCTACTTTCTTCTGCATATTAATCTAGTTAGTAAAGGTCACAAAACTGAAAATAAGATGGGTAGGAATGACCCCCCCACTTTGTAAAATAATTCGTTTTTTCTTCCCCACAGTTTGACTTTTACGAGCGAGTGTACGTATTATGGTTTTGTAACGGCGTAGGTGAGCCTTCTGAGGGGGTTTCATTGATATATTACATTTTATATCGTTAAGACAGATTTCACAGATACATCTTAAAAAGTCGGAGTCGATATTTGTAACAAACATCTGCTGCAATGGCCGGGGCAATCATTGATAGATTTTTATTAATTCACAGTATTTCTTTAGCCTCTTTGTCATTCTGGAATATACACCGTTTCAGGCTTGTTTGGGAATATATTCTTTCTTAGAAGCACCCTAAACGCCTAAACGTGTTTCGCGGCTGAAGGTCACAAAGCAAATATCCGTAACGCTGACTTGTAGCTTCTTTATAAAACTCCAAAAACTCCTTACGCTGATTCGGGAACATTTGATTGACTAATACCCCAATTTGTGACACATCTCTACGTTGCGCGAATAAGACTAGATATTGTGTATTTAACGACACATCGCGCATGTATCTATTTTTGAAAAATATATTCCGATTGATGAAGAACACGCTTTTGTTAAGATGGTGGGAGAACACTGTAAATGTCCCGGCAAACGTTTTATCCATTTCAAACATGAGATCGTCAATTACAATGACTGTATGTTCATTTCCCTTTAACGAATTAACGTCATATACACCTTTGAGGAACAGAATATCATCTTGGTACTCGTTGAACACTGACTGGTACGTCGAATAGCACCATATAACTTTATGCACAAATTTTGAAAACATCTCCCTTTTATTTAATGATTTTAAGCAAAAACACAGTTTTACCACATCCTATAGGGCCAGATATAATAAACGTTCACGGGCTCGTGAAACTGTAATTTTCTACAGAATCCATCTCTAACACGTCACACTTCTAAATGGATCATTTACAAAATATAATAAAAAGTTAAGTGGTGTTCCTTATATTCTACAGTCTTGCTTTTCCTCTTCTTCCACAGAACCCTGAATGAGGACGAGATACAGCATCATCTGCCCATCATCGATATTACAGACGATCCCGATGACAGTGTAGTTGTGGTTACAGACTCCATACCCGCTGACGAACATATACCGGACACCTGTAGCACCCACACGCAACAATTCAAAGCGGAGGCTTGATGAAGAGCCTTCCACGTCAGCTATAAAACGTGCCAGGAGTGCACCGGTTGTTAGATCCCCAGTAATAGAGCCCAAACCCTCTACGCCTTACGACACAACCCACACACTAGCTGTTCAATTCCAGTCGCATCCTCCACAACAGCAGCTGCTTCTCGTGCTGTAAAGGATGGCACAGCATTCGAGTTGGTGCGCACCGCTATCCCCGCACCGGCCCTGACTAGAAATTGATATGTAGTCAGGGTTGACCCTGGGTTCATGTATAGCAATGGTGTTGAACACAGACTACGGCACATAGTTGAACGTACTGTGGAGTTTGTCCTTCAGAACCGCGACGAACGTGAAGTCAGGACGAGGGTGTCCTTCGGGTTTGGTTCAGATGACGGGGATGTAGATGATTTTTGGGTAGTAATGCCATTCAGACGCTTGGCCGCTGTAGATATAGAATATACAATAGGCCGAATAATGCAGGCCTCTCAAAGTAGTACAGCCTTCAATATGGACAACTTCGCGGTAGATGTTGATCATGTATCCCGTGTTGCGGGTCATAGTGCCACACCTTATACTCTTAACTTCAATTCTCAGGGTATTTACAGACGGCATATTGATACCGATCGTGGCTGCGGCTTTATAGCACAAGTCTTGGCTCGTATGTTTACTGTGCTAAATGCAAGGATCCAAAATATTTGGCTGCCTAGGGTGGAGCAGGAAATGAATGTTCGTATAATTGTATTTGGAATGGATGATCGTCGTAGAACTGTGTATGTTTTTGAAAGCAGTGTGAAAGACCGTATAAGACCCCCTACTTATTTTAGGGTTGTAGGGAACAACGTATATCCCTATCCGTAATATAAGGACTCTCTACGCGAGTTATGATAAAAGTCGAAAATATGGAAGGCATCATGATTTGTGTAAGGGGGGTCTCGAGTTTGCGGATGATATACTGAAACATTGAAAGAAATGCCACATGGTATGTGAACAGTGTAAAAGCTCCAAATGTGAACGCCGTGTAATTGAAACTAAGAAGAGGGACTGTAATGTGTGTCGACGCACATTTTTCAATAATAACCGTTTCGATCTCCATAAGTCAATTGGTACGTGCAGGAAAATGAGAATCTGTTTGTGTGGTATGTTTCATATGATGGGTAATTGGGGGAAATTCAAGCACAAATGTAATGAAATTCACTGTCCTACATGCCATGAGAAATATAAGGAAGACGGTATAAAGCATGTGTTATATGAAAGATGTTAAGCCTAAAAATAGGTATAACTGTGTACTACGATATAGAAACCTACAGCTGCTGAAACCAAAGAGGTTATCCCATATCCTACATCTACTTGTAAGTCAGACTATCTGCGATGATTGCATGGAGGGTGAGTGTGATGAATGTCACAAGTGTGGTAAACGGACAAACTTTTTTTAAACAATCGCACACGACAGCCCTGTGAAGCTCTTTGTGTCCTATATTTTCAAGTTAGCGGAAAATTTAAAAAAATGACTGTGTATATTCTTGCCCATAACGGGACAAAACTTAACACAGTTTCTTTATAAGGAACTGCTTGAGCACGAGTCATCGGGGATATTTACAGGCGATCCCTTGAAAAGAAAAAATAAACTTATACAGATGCAAATAAGAGGTAATGTACAGTTTAAGACAATTTATTATTCACAACTTAAAATTAGCCAAGCTACCCAAGGTAATGAACGTAGCGCTGAAGTTTCAAAAGGGAATTTCCCTAACATTTTCCTCACTAGCGACCACTTAAATTACGTAGGACTACCTCCCCCCAAACATTATTTATCTACGCCAACATGATGAATGTGAGCGTTATTGCGTGAATGATGTGAGTGTGCTTAGAGTATGTTTCCAGGCCTTTAGAAGGATGTACATAGACCGTTTCTATTACGATCCGCTGCAAGTTGTAACAACGATCGACACACTGCTTTACTGTGTTCAAGAACAATTTCGTGCCTAAAGACACCTTAGCCGTCATTCACAGAAACAACCCTCGCAGTTATGGACACAAGGCTATTTACTGGCTCATACACCTACAGCAACAAACCGGTGTATACATAAAGCATGCACGCAAAATAGGGGAAATACCCATTAAGGTCACTGGTCATGTTTATTGGGTTGATGGTCTAAGCGAAAACCCGTGCCACTCGCGAGAACACTGTGTACTCCTTTAACGGCTGCTGATGGCACGGATGCCCATGTCCTGAGTGTGGAATCGTAGGAGATATCCACGGTAGATCTCCTGCCGATAGTCTTGCATGGACCCGAACCCTCGATCAGCTTATAGGCACCCAGTTCACTCACAAGATCTTGTGGGAGCATGAGTATAATACACGCATAGAAACAGATGGACAGTACCGTGAAGAAATAAACATGATCACGCGTTCAATGGTGTTGGATCCTCTCAAATGCGGTGATAGCTTGCTCGGACGGCGTACAAATCCCTTCAAGCTATACTTTTCACCTACGGAGGGCGTGAATCTCCATTACTACGACTTCTGCTCTTTATATCCCTCCGTGATGAAGAACAATCCGTATCCCGTTGGTGCACCTGAAAAGCTGGTGGGACCAGCCCTGCCCACCATCGAAGAGTTCTCAACAAATTTGAACAAGTACTATTTCTGTCTTTCTTTCGTAGGCGTGCACCCTCCTCGCGATTTATGGATGCCGATCTTACCCGTCGTTATAGACCCCAATCTCATGTTTCCCCTGTGCGTGAAGTGCGCAGAGGAGAACAATCGGGCCTGTAATCACACAACCAACCAGCGGAAGATCAGAGGCGTATATACAAGCCCTGAGCTCTCCCGAGCCGTTCGCCATGTCTACAGAATATTGAAGATAAATGAGGTGTGGAGGTTCCAGAAGCTACCCAACCTTTTCACGCCATATATAAAAACTTTTTTGAAGGATAAGGTAGAAGCATCAGGGTATCCGCGAGGAGTTGAGATCACCATCGAAAAGTTCTCAGCAAATTTGAACGAGAACTATTTCGGTCTTTCTTTCGTAGACGTTCTCCCCCTCGCGAATTATGGATGCCGATCTTAGAACAACGGAAACTGTAATCACACAACCAACTAGCGGAAGATCAGAGGCGTATATACAAGCCCTGAGCTCTCCCTAGCCGTTCGCCATGTCTACAGAATATTAAAGATATATGAGGTGTGGAAGCTTCAAAAACTACCCAACTTCTTCATACCATATATAAACACTTTTATGAAGGATAAGGTTGAAGCATCAGGGTATCCGCGAGGAGTTGACACCGAAAATGAAAATCAGCGTATAATCAGCGCAACCGTAATCGTGAAGGAATAGAGCTTCACCGGTCCCAAAATGTAAAGAACTTGGACAAGCGCTTTAGTGCAAAGTTGTGCCTAAATAGTCTTTGGGGGAAATTTGCACAGAATAAGGAAAGGGGAACGTCCATCTAGCCCAAAGTTATAACGAGGTGTGGGATTATGCCAACGCTCCCAATAAAGAGATCATAGAGATCATGAATGTGGGTAATACGTACATAATAAAGTACATTACCGAATTGGCTACAGATACATCACGTGTTACAAACATACCTGTAGCCTGCTTCACAACAGCATACGCTCGCATTAAACTTTGCGGTCTATTGCATTTTCTTGGGCGGAGGGTTCTGTACGCCAACACAGATAGTGTGATGTTCATAGCGAGGGAGAGTGAATACATGACGCCTATTGGGGAATTCCTCGGAGAGTTGACTAATAAGATCAAGGATGAGTATATTGACATCGCATACTCCGACTCTTTTGTCTCAACAGTCCAAAAACGTATAGGGTATGGGTAAGGGTGGGGGAGGAGATGAAATATATCGTGAAGGCTAAGGGCATTACGCTTAACCAGGTGAACCGACAATTCGTTAAAGTTGATTCGTTGAAGGAGCTAATGTGCTTGGAAGATGAGGGCGAACAACCGCCCGAACTGACTGTAGGGACCCATAATTTTCGGGTCCAGAAGCTGGGTGTGTGTGAAGAAACTTAGGGGTACGAAAGTGTGTCTTAACACCTATAGGAAACGTTAGCAGGTGCCTGGGAACTATGATACCGTACCTTTGGCTACCATAACCCTTGATTGTTATATATATATATATGTGTGTGTGTGTGTGTCTTTTTACTTGTTAACGATATGTTTGTTCTATTTATTACACAAATTTGAATATATATACTTTGAATACTTCCATGATATGTTTATTAAATAAATCGTGTTTCAATTAGCGTTTCATTTTTTCCTTTGTGTGTGTGTGTGTGTTTGTGTGTGTGTGTGCGCATGTACAGGAAAATTTCTAAGCTCCGCCCCCTGTATGATAGAGCAAAGGTCACGTGATTCCTGCTACTATCTGGGGAATCTCCACCCCTGCGCGTGCTCAGATGAAAAATAGTGATAGCTACCTTTGATATTGCGTGCTCAGTATTCGGTAAAGTGTACAGATGAGGTAGATACTGAAAAACTCCCATGCTTCCCTCCTTTGATATTTTTAAGGCTACATTGAACCTCATGAAACTTCAGGAACAAGAGGTTCAAATAATCTTCGGATATTCTAGCGAGAGCAATGCAGGATTTCGTGGCACAAACGATGTAATGGACTATGTTGTAGGACTAAACTGCGTAAAATTTTACATATACCTCGAAGTGAAAGAAACAAAACGTGCAGAAGAGAAGCAACGGGTATGGTTAGTGAGTGTTGTTGATGAGTGATGTGAGAAGCGGTATTATGTCATGTTGCACCGTACCGAGTACTTGTATCCTGCGGCTAAGAATGTAAATCTTGTTATAATGGACAATCTGAAATATTTTTATCATTACAGTCATATATATCATGACGAGGTTTGCAGTGAGGTTATGGCTAAAGGCCTGTGGGAGTTCTTAATAGAATTTAGAGACGAGTATCACTTGCTAAGCAAAAAGGATATATATGGACACATGTTTCTCTCAAATAGTGGGCTGGAGTGTTAATAAATTGTGTTTAGTTCATGAAAACACCATTGAACAAAAATGTCTGGTGCGCATTCTGGAGAGTGGTAGTGAAAAAACATTTAAGCCAATATTACTTCGTGTGTCGCAGATGGAAAAAAATTTCTAAATGATTGCCCAGTATAATGGGGTACAGGTATTCACATGACTCTTTCACGTTGGAACAACATCGTACACGATTCATTAACTTATGGTGTGACTCGTTTCCCACACCTGTCTCCGTGCCAAACCGCGCACCGGTGGCTCATAGTCGTCTCAGAGCTTGAACCGATAGGACGTGCACTCCTCACAATAGAATACGACAGCACTTCCGTTGAGTAGCATTCTCAGTGCCGTACACGATGTGTCCGTGACGAAGTCATTGCGTGTGTTCAGGCGTAAAACCGGTGCCGTTAATTATGTACTTGAAACGATTTGCAGACAAACAAACTCTGGTAAACGGAATGTTGTTTATTTAACTGTTGAGGAGATGAATAGAGTCTTCGTGATAGTTGTGAAGTGGAGTGAAGATCGTTATAAAATACCTGCAGGTGTAGGTACAAGAAGAAAACAGATTAGTGAAACCCCCTCATATGTCATTGTTTGTCGTTATGTATAAATCGCGACCAGCCATGCATTGATATACGGCTGATGTGGAAGAATGCGTCTGATAGCAACGTCCTTGTTCCCACGCGAAACCGTTTTATCCTCGACAGAATGTTTGAAATCGTCAGTTTCCGCAAGCTAAAGCCTATATTAGACACACGTGTTACGGATATGCTTTATTTTGATACGGTTCTTGAATACACACACACCGCTCTGCTCGACGGGTTTACCGAGTGTAGGAATGAACATGGCGAGAATGGTCCACAACTGGATACTTATTTAAAAGGTTAAGCTCTTCGAACTATCATTAAAGGACTTGAGGACAAAGGACTTGAGCGGTACAGGGCAGAGCTCACCCACACCGTTCACCCTGAAGAACTAATTCTTTATATAATGAGCAGTTGTCGCTACGACTTAGAAGATTATTTCAACTGCCGATATGCATTGTGAAGAAGAGTTCATGGTTGAAAAGCACGGATCGGTAAGAATAAACCGTCAATTGGAAAGGAGTGTTTATAAACTTGAATTTAATAATGATGCTGTGGTTAACGTTGCAATCTTTGTGCGTGCTTTTCATTGTATTTTGTCCCTGTTTAAAAAGAGTGATAACTTGCCAACCGAATGTAAAATGGGCACAAAAGTAGTATTGAACGATTGAAGGCCCTTTACATCGAATATATGCATCCGCATACTTTTCAACAAGGGGGAAGGGGGGTTTAGTACCTTGCAACATGGATCAACATTGCAATTGCAACTTGCACTCTCCCATTTTGCGGCTATACCACTTAGGCCTACTGTCTTAAGAATTGATGTCAGCTGGTAATTAACCTTTCTAAATACTACATGAAATAGACTGTTAGTTAATTATGTTTTATGCTAATAGCCTTTATCGTATAAATACCAGTTATTGAATGCACTACACATTATTCTGGATTTAACATAAATGATAATGCCATTCTAGTTTTAATGTAATTTCTGTAAGTACAATAGTGATAGAATTAAATAGAGCTACAGTATTTGAAATGCACGCATGCACAGTTTCTATTGCGAATAAAAATTAATACATAAACTCATTTCCAGGACGAGTGAAGAGCACGTCGTAACACAAGGTTGATTACTCAGACGTCATTGGCCATAAAGACTCGTACATTTACAGTCAAAATATAGTTACATGCGACAACTGAACTCGTAAAAAATATTTGTATACGCAAAGAGTGCGCAAGATCCGTCTTCTCTATAGTAATTCAGGCCGATTCTTCGAATTTCATACATTTTTTTTATTGTTTAATGCATACAATTTGCATACAAACTCTCTTTAAAATAATGGAGCAGATTAAGGTAGGGTGAGAGGAGTTTGTGGTAAGTAACCTTGAGAATACAGCAATCCCACGATTTAAGCGGTAGATGCGTTCTTGAACCTTCAGCGAATTAATTTTACGTAAATTGGAGGAACTATGACATATAATTCAATGTGCTAAGTACGGGCCCCCACAAACCCAAAACACCCCAAATATTAAATAAAATTAATTTTATTTAATTTTATTTAAATAAAATAAAATACAATAATAATAATAATCATCTGCCCCGCAAAATAATAATAATAAATAAATAAATACATAAATTCATCTGTAAAAATTAGTAATAACATGTAATAAATAAAAAAATAACACTCACCATTAGGGTGTCTTGGAGCTGGCTTCTTATCCATCAGTGCCTATTTATTTATTTATAAAACAAAATTTTATTTTTTTAGACTGAGTTAATTCGAAATTGCGCAAATGGGAGGTGCGTAAATCGTGAGGTTACTGTATATTATTTGATGTACATATTGTATTTGGAGTCCGTATGGAATTCCAAAACGTTCTACAAACTTTGGACGTGAAATTGATACGTCTAAAACTACAGTACAGTATAGCTAAAATTGGGTTCACTTTGGAACATGAAGGGAAATTTGAACTCATGGAAACGTGTCTTGTTAGTTTTCTCGGATGAGCGATTAAAGTTGCGTTAAACTTAAAAAAATTCGTATGCTACAATCCATATGAAAAAAAATGAGGAGTCGCCCGTCTTAAAGTACCTAAGCGCCACCACAGGCGAAAACGTTTTTTTGATGGATATCACTATTTTCACCCTTCCTCTATCGCGTGGTTTGGGTTATAATGACCTTACGACACTAGAAGTATGGTTGAAAACCTTATGAAGCGTACTACTTTTTTCACCTCTATCGCCAGCCAAAATCACCCAAAGTTCGACATAATAAGAAAATCAAAATTTTTTAAAAAATATATATAAAATAAAAAATATGAAAATCTATTCCAAAAACTCATCAACATCTTCATTAGCATACTTAGAACTCTAATTTAGCCAAAAATGAACGTTCTAGCTCAATTAATAACAGAGATACTATTGCGAGAATATTGCTGAACTTTGGAGGCGATTTCTGGCGAATTCTAATTTTGGCGCTTTGGTACCTTAAGACGCGGGACCCCTCAAATATTCGCTGCAGTATAATTTCGTGGGAAGATTGTAATTGTGTAGTTTTGAAAGAAAATTATATGAAGAGAATAGCAGGATTTTGACAAATTGGATGACGATGCAATGCAGTACGAGAGGTTTGTTAATGAATGGGTTCTCCGGTACAGAAGAAATAAATTTTTACTTTACACGGATACAATTTATGGAAAGCAAAAGTATCCAAAAAAGTATGTTTTCAGGTATTATTACATGGTTTGAGTTCACTAAATATTTACATCCCTTCCCTTCCCTTCTTCCTCTCCCACCCCTTTCTCCTTTGTAAATATGTGCAGTAGAATCAAAATTTTAAACGGGAATGCATAAACTAGTATGCAGTCTACATTATTGGTGAAAATAACTCTTCAGCTTAAAGTATAGCCGAAGATTTTGAGCTAGTAGTGCAACGTCGTGGTCATTGTCACAACCGCTTTCTATCGATCAGCAAAGTAATACTGGGTCTGGGTAATGGACTGCGTCCAGATGGTGCAATGGCCCTCGTAAAAATGTAGGTTCACCACCACCGTAGGAGGTTAAATAGCCGAAATTATTTTAGCAAAACTAATTTTAACGTTGACAATTTGGGAACGGAATTTATCTTTCCGATGATACATTGTAGTCGTAGAAACGAAACTTGCAATGCGGGATCTACATCGACAAAGGTACACTTGCATAAGATAAAGCGCAGACGTTGTAACCCGTGCTGAACTACATTTGTCGGCGTACCATATTTTGCCACCATGCTTTTGAAAGTATCACACGATCAAATTTAGGATGGGGACTGCGGTAGTCAATCATAAATTCTTGAGGCTTATATGGAGTTGTATCTATTTGTAATGATGTGCAAAGACGTTTCTACCGAATTAAAATAAAATCTCGAATTTGGCCTTTCTCTTTATCGTGAAGTAATTTTAAGTGTGTCTGCAGGGTAGGGACCAGACGTCCGACAAAAGGAGGACATGTCCGGTATTAATTGGGTCGTTTGAGTCTGGATCATATCTAAGTAAAAAGCCGGACAATATCAACATATTTAAAAGAAGGATATGTCCTCCTTTTGCTGGACGTCTGGTAAACCTACTGCAGGACAAGTTGGATAGTACGAACATTCGCATTCGGAAAGTTGGTTTCACCTCCCAAAATTGTTTTGAAACATCAATTAGGAACCGGCGTAGTTATAGCTACTTAAAAGAAAACCGCGTAGCACAATCTGAGAAGCGGTGAACTAAACGTTATTTGATGTCGGCTGGCAGTGGTAAATATATTGCAAGTCGTCCTGCATGTTAGACTGTTTTAAGAAGTTAAGAGTATAATGATTGTGTCGTTGCCATTAACAGCATGTGCAAATTTAAGAAAAAGTGAATAACGTCTTTTGACGTGGACCGCACTCCAAGGGTGAAGTGGGCATACTCTACTACAATGCAAACATTTCATATATGGTTTTGTGATGGTGTTATTTTTCAGACCGCTCTCCATTACATCAGCGATGTTAAGCGGCCTTGGATAGGTCATGTGTGGTTCTAATCACGTAAGGTGGCAGGTCTCCATTTCATACCTACAAGTTAAGAAGTTTCGAGTCTATTGTTATTTCTTTAATACTGCCTATAACGTAATACCGATCAATGTATTAATTTCGTAGCTTCCCAAGTTTAACTACCTTCATCTAGAGAATATTTAGAAATAAAATAGTGGTGAAATTGGTTTTCAGTGTTGGGGAAGGTGGGGGGAGAAAAACAAAGGAAACACTGGAGAACGTTTGGTTGGTGCATTGTTAACACAAATGCAAGTAGTTTCCATGTCTGAAAGGAGGGTAATCGTGGGTCCGAAATACTATTGTGCACTTTGAGTGTCTCGGAGATGAAGTTTAACAAGCTGTAAATATTAATTTTATAAACGGCATTAGCAGAATTCCAGTGTGACTAAAGTTTACAAAAAGAGATTAACAGACATAATGGTTATCGCTGCAAAGCGAAAGGAAGAGAATATCGATGATTCACTAGCGATTCTACTACCGGAGTCATATTGCGCCAAAAAGTTAGAGGAGAGGGGAAGTAAAGCAGAAAGGGCACAAGGAGAATAAGAGGTCCAATCTGGATTTCTAAATGAAGGGCAGGAGGTCGAGCGAGTCCTTTGGTACAGGCGTGTTCTCCCAACAAATGGGAAGTAGTCAGGAGCGTGCAACGGTGAATGCGAGGAAAGCCAAGAAATAAGAGGGGGTAAGATCCCCCGTTATACAGTAGGTGGGAGTGTGGCTATAAGCAGGGGCACCAGAACGGTAATGGGCTGACCGGGGTTTTCAGGTGCTTCAGCAAATCCCCAGACCCATCCCAAGAAAACTACATGAAGTTCGATGTCCAAATCAAAAGGCAAGGAGGACACGTCTCCCTGTCCGCGCGCTCGTTGCCCGGGAAGCTGACGTAGAAGGCAAAAGGTGAACGACTAGCGGCGGGAGGAAAGGACAAACTAGTTCTGTATCTGTCGCATCAATGGGTGAGGGATTAATGTCGAATGATATTAAATTGTCCTATGTCAGTTTTAGCTTTTATCAACATTTGTACGAGTTACAATTTTCTAACCCTTCCCACATGATGGACGAGTTCCTATAGAAACTACTGTAAATTATGGAAACAAACGGAGTTGTGAGCTTGCTTTTCATTCATACTAGTACGCATCAGGAAACTGCTCAGATAAAAAAAATTGGGTTTATGACACTTTCAGTTTAAGGTGCCGCGATTTTACATGATTGGGAAACACTGATAGTATAATAATTTCGCGCATAAAACGTTCGACAGCATGAGGACTCGAACCACTTAATTTATGTAAAATTAGAGACATTTAATTAAAAATAATCCAGATAAGATGACTGTAAAAAAAAACTTACATTTGTAAAGTACAGTATATATTTTCCTATCATTGATAGATGGAGTAGTGATTTATTTGCAATCAGTTTGAATGACCAAACTGTAAAACGTTTCCCGTCAAAATGTTCTTATTATATGTGAATGTAAGTAGTTTGGGCGCAAAAGGGTCGAGTGCAATTGCAATTGCAATGTTGTAAATGCTGATCAGTGTTGCAAAAAGGAGGGGAATGTTGCAAGAGTGCTGTGCAAGAAAGGGGGAGGGGTTATTGCATTAAGAGGGAGGGGTTATCCACCGAATTGCAATGAAGCGAGGAGCGGGTATTGCATGAAGGGGGGGTTGTGCAACAAGGGGGATGGGTTATCCCGAAGTTGCAATGAAAGGGGGAGGGAGCTTTGGGGGAGAAGGAGGATGACCTCCCCCAAAGGGTTCACCTTAACCTAAGAGAAAGAAAGGAGAAGGAGGAGTGTCTTCGGGGGAGAAGGTGGGATGTCCTCACCCCCCCAAAGGGAGACCCTAACCTAAGCCTTAACCTAAGAAGGCGAGAGAGTTCTTTATTCTACCGGTGTCCGTCGCATAATGAGTTTCAAGGGACCCAGCATCAGTTATATAGAGGGTCTGGAGTTGCCAGATACCACTTTTTATTATATGGAGGGGTACGAGAGAGCACTATTTTAATTATATATTTATATAAGGAGAGTTGCCAGATACCACCATTTTAATTATTTATATATAGATGAATTTCCAGACACTCCTATATAATTTAATTATATGCAGGGTTACCAGGCAGCACCATTTATATTATTTATTTATTTATTAAAGGTAAGAGAGAGGGAGACGTTCTCCTTAATTTGCTCAGCATAAGAACTATTTAGATCACATTACTTATTTAATTAAAAATAGAAGAAAAATGCAGGCAAAATAACATTGTACACTTTTTATATATAAAAGAAAAACTAACTTCTCCGAAAGTGTCTATTTACTTATGCCATTCCTTTCTATATACCTTCTATATTTTTTATGAGAGAGAGAGAGAGAGAGAGGTGTCTATTTACAGTACTTTTGTCAATCATCACTTTTATAAGATGCGGTTCTCATTTTCGTACAATTTTTTCATCCATCTTAATATTCATTCTTTTGATTTGAGAATATATATATATATATATATATATATATATATATATATATATATATATATATATATATATATATAACATTATATTAAATTTCCCATATGAAATTAGGTTTAATAATGTGCAGTAGATACACTAAACCGTATATTAAATTTGGTAATAAAAATTATAATTATTCTCATAGAATAACACTCATTTGCACAGTATGTTGAGATGATAAAGATAGGAGGCAGGTACGCGTACATTGGAACATTGGAGTGCGCTTGACCTATATAACAGTGGGGGACCACCTACGATCTCTCACTCTGTTTCTTACAGTCATTCTTTGATTTGATAACACTAAAATTCACAATAAACAATATAAATATTCTCATAGAATAACATTTATTTTCCTCCGTATTATCATTCTATAAACGTCTGCCTTAAAAGAAAAAAATTAATCCGAAATAAATAAAACACCAAATTGACAACAGAAAATAACAGTACACTTTATATATACAACCAAAACCATTAAATGAGAGGTCTATTATTTTTTTATAAAGAAATTTCAGCGAAATCAATGTAATTGAGGATTCCTTTATTCATTTCTTTTCTTCTTACTTTCATGCCAGTATACTTAATTAACAATAAAAGAAAAATGCATGAAAAACAATAATTACGCACTTTATATATATTTATATATTTTTTATAAAGAAATTTCTGCGAAATCAAAGTAAATGCAATCACGATGCCTAGCAAGGAAGGAAACAAGCAATCTGAGAGCGAAAATTTTTACTTGTACAAAAGAATTTCAATATTAATGTACCCACGTTAATTATCCCTATCATAGCTTCTCTCATTTCTAATTAGTAAATTTTATGCTTTTTATATATTTAGGATTAGTTTTAACCACTAATTAAAACACATTTAAATAAATCCCAATATTAACAATAAACGAAATACAATTAATCCGAAATGATTAAAAAAAACAAATGACAGAAAATACAAGCAAAAAATAACAATACACACTTTAAACGCTGTATATATATATTATATATATATGAGTAAAAATTAACAATGAATAATACCTATGTTCATATATTTTAATATTCATTCATATGAGTCTTATATCCATGTATATATTTCTTATATCCATTTATATAATTCTTATATCCACTTATATACTTCGTATATTTATATAAACATATATTTATATCATCCTATATATCATTATATAATTATATTCATATAATCCTCATTTTTACCTAATCCGTGTATTTATATTCATTGTTTTCATAGAGTACTTATGTTTTATGGTTTTTATGTTCGAATGTTTATTTTTACATGAGAAACCAAAATCGCCTGAGCGAGTTTGGATAGAATTTCGATTTGTGCTTTCTATTGTGCTATTTTATTATGGTTGTCTTACATCTAACCCTCGTCCCTAAACTTTATTAGATTATGCATGCACACTACATATAACAGGATTGGAACCCATAGTTGTACTTCTTAGTCCTTAAGACTCTTTGTCTCTAATTCGTTTCTTTTAAATCCTACCAATAATGACTTGTACTGTATGTACGAATTGAATAGCCGTGGCATATTGATTATGAATTGACGTATGAAAACGTTACACTTTATATCTCGTTATTTATATGTTATGGCCTGTCTGGTATGAAGCAATATAACTATTATTCGACCATATTCATCCATACGTTCATATCTTATCTTGACCATTATCCTATATCAATTTTATTAAATATTCATTTTACTCGTGTCAGTCTATGAAATGTGTACAAAACTTTATGCATCCGTACCTGTTCGTTGAAAGTCGTGCAAATACATTCGCATGTATTTTTTTTATTTTTTTTATTTTAATTATTTCGCCTCTCGCAATAAACTCGAAAATGCTTATGCAAGCGTACGCAATTCGATGATCACAGCATAAATTGAGCATCTGCAAACGTAAAATCTCCTCTCGCTCTGATTCAAATTTATAAAACTTTATCATACGTTATGTTATATATCATGTGTGTCATGTTGTATATAAATATATACCGTATGTGCCATGTACTTTGTGTTGCACTAATAACCATATATAAATATAAAAACACTGTAAGAATTGTAAGTGACTAATGTACTTAAGGATGTAATTAATGTACTTAATGATGTAATGTACTTAATGACGTAGTGAATGTACTTTAATGGAACTGTAATTAACGATAATAAGTAAATGTGAATTAACCCGTAATTATAATCATAGTTGTAGTAAACCAAAATTACAATGTACTCAGTGATGTACTTAGATTGTACTCAATGTACTACTCCGAAATTATGTCGCCCTTTAGAAATGTATACTCGGCGAAAGTACGAATATTTATTAATATTATTTTTTTAAATTTTTATTTAGAATCTTTCAAAATTCTGATCATGTGTTTAAAGGGGGAACTTAACCTTGAAACTACACTCCCCCAAAATTTAGATTAAATATAAAGCATGTAATTGTAAAATAACTTCTACTTCTTTTTCTTCTTGACTTCACTTACTCCCTTGTTAGCAGCCTCTCAGCGAGGAGGGGGCAGAGGCCCCTTGCCTCCTTAATTTTTTAGATTCCGGCCTGAGCCTTGGTCGAAAGAGGTAGGACCTCTACCATTGTAAATTCAGAGCACTACCTGTACATTTTTTGAAGTAAGTTACAGTGAGAGAAACTTTTTATTTTCCCCCTTCGAGTTTGGCTCTCTTCAGAGAACTTAGTAAATAAAGTAGAGAAAATTGTTCCCGATAAGTTATAAAAAGAAAATCGGCGAACCTTCAGAGAAAGTATCAGTATTATAGAAAGAGAAAAAAAGAAATGAGAGAAAAATTAGAATATCGTAGAAGAAAACTATCGCGAGAAATATCCGTTGCTGCCTCCGAACAGCATAGACGAAGGGGTTAACATATATATATATATATACACTAAAATACCATCTAAATTTGTTCCAAAAGATGCGTATCCACTTTTGCAACACGAATAAAATAAAAATTTTAGTGACGTATTCCGTACTATGTTTCGGATTCCATGTTATACTGTAGGTCTAAGGTGGAGTGAAAAACAGAAATTACATTCAAACACACACCCTCCTTGTAGCATGACTGTGTCTTATTCATGATGTGATGAACTTGTACATTTAAAAGAAAAATGTTACCATCATACTGAATAATTATTTAAAAACTAAAATTTTTAATTCATACAACATTTCAAATCTCTAAACTTGTCCGCGATCCTTTCTTTGAAAACAACTTTTATTTTTATTCCAAGAAAGGCAGAAGAATCTAACGGTATAAACTCGTTACACAGCACCTGTTTTACCCAAGGTCACTCCAAAATCGCAGATCGGCTAAACCACCTACGTTGAACCTCAGCGTACTCCACCAATATTATTATTATTGCTATTGCACGTAAACTGAATTTAAACTCTATTATTTACAGAGAGAGAGAGAGAGACAGAGAGCGAGAATCAAAAACCTGAAGACGGCGCGCGCACGCACACACACACACACAGAAAGAAAGCCTTGTTTATTCTATATGAATATAATATTCATAGCTTCAATTTTTCATAAGTATATTGGAACTCATTTACCGAGCTTGTTTATGATGGTCGGAATCACAGCAACATTTTAAAAAATATAAAAAAGGATCGAAAGAAAAGCAAAAATATTCATAATTTCTTTAATTAATATAAATATGAATGGGCCTCGGTGGTGTAGTGGTTAGCGTCGCTGACTACGAATCTATCGACACCGGGTTCGAGACACGGTGATGGCATCCTGCGCGCAGCAAAACCCAGCTGTTCATCCTTCCACACAATTGGGTGGTAGATAAATGGGTACTCTGGGTAGCCTAGTGATTAATACGCTAGGCTGCTTGTGTTTGGGATTCCAAGTTAAACTGTAGGTCTAAGGTGGAGTGAAAAGCTTGACCTTCGTCAGAATGAATAATTCGGTCGGAAGGTAACAAAAGTTAAACTCCTTTTGTATATGCAAAAGAGGAGAGAGGGATGGTGCAATGGGGGGGGAGGTGTTACAAAGGAGGTATTGCAAAAGGGGGATGTTGCAAACGGGGGTTGCAAAGGGGGAGAGAATATTGCATGAAGGGGTGTGTTCCAAAATGGGAAAACTGAGAATAGGATGGGCGCAAATATTAATGCCAAATATTGTGACAGAGCGTGCAAGTGAGCTCATACACCTTGAGATGTGAACATTGAAAATAACCGATAAAGACACCATCAGTCGGGAAGGCGACCAATCAGGACGTCCAGAGCGTGGGTCAGTTATATCGATGTCACGATTGGTGCATACATTTAAAATAAGCCACGCCCAGTTATACTGACAGCCAAACAGCAAACTTACTAACCGCCTATTAATCTTTTGGGGATGGTGCTTGGGGATCATGCATATAAAAGTAAGTATTTTCAGCTGTAACTCAAAGCAGTTATTTTCACCAGTGAATAAACAAACACATTTTTTTGTCATGAAACGACAAATTTACAGTTTACCGGATTTATATCAAGATGGAGACTGTCACGTTGTCTACACTGCCGTAGAAATGTAACTAATTATGTACCTGTAATTTTTTTTGTAGCCAATTATTCGCGAACTTGTTATTTATTTTAGTGTGCTTGTCATTGGGCGAAAGAGCACTGTTCTGGATTATTTCATATATATATATATATATATATACACACACATTTTAACTGCAAACAACACAGTACAATTAATGTAAAGAACGACGCTTGTGTAGAATAGCGTTCCCACAAGAGGAGGAGGGAGAACGAACAAATGAAAAATGAGGTACCACCCGGGAATCGAACCCGGGATCATCCGATTGCCGGTCAGATATGCTATCCACTACACCATGGACCTCGATCAATCAGAAGTCGTAATTCTCCTACATACGAGCAGAAACCAATGCCCTGAGGGGGCACCTTCGCATACCGTACATATATACATTTTATCTGCAAACAACACACAGTATAATTAATGTAAAGAACGACACTTGCGTAGAAGAGCGTTCCGCACAAGATGAGGAGGGAGAACGAATAAATGAAAAATGAGGTACCACCCTGGAATCGAACCGGGGATCATCCGATTGCCGGTCAGATATGCTATCCACTACACCATGGACCTCGATCAATCAGAAGTAATTCTCCTACATACGAGCAGAAACCAATGCCCTGAGGGGGCACCTTCGCATGCATTAATTATACTGTGTGTTATCTGCAAACAACACACAGTAAAATTAATGTAAAGAACGACACTTGCGTAGAAGAGCGTTCCGCACAAGATGAGGAGGGAGAACGAACAAATGAAAAATTAGGTACCACCCTGGAATCGAACCGGGGATCATCCGATTGCCGGTCAGATATGCTATCCACTACACCATGGACCTCGATCAATCAGAAGTAATTCTCCTACATACGAGCAGAAACCAATGCCCTGAGGGGGCACCTTCGCATGCATTAATTATACTGTGTGTTGTTTGCAGTTAAACTGTATATATGTACGGCATGCGAAGGTGCCCCTCAGGGCATTGGTTTCTGCTCGTATGTAGGAGAATAACGACTTCTGATTGATCGAGGTCCATGGTGTAGTGGATAGCATATCTGACCGGCAATCGGATGATCCCGGGTTCAATTCCCGGGTGGTACCTCATTTTTCATTTGTTCGTTCTCCCTCCTCATCTTGTGCCGAACGCTCTTCTACAGAAGTGTCGTTCTTTACATATATATATATATATATATATATATATATATATATATTGAGGGTTGCAGTAATCCATCTCATCACATTTAAAATGCTTCATTAAAATAGTAGGTATCCGCAATTATAGATTAGTTTGAATTAATATTATGCTAAAGTCCTGTTTTGACAAGTTGAATTATTTTATAGCAATCCTTTGCAAGTTTTAAATAATTTTATAAATTCCATAATAAATTAAATGTTCGACATTTTCTCTTAAAGGAACTTCTCTGAGCGGTTCGAAGATATCTTCACATTGTAATACTCTTACGATATGTTTTAAGCAAATGGGTTTTTGTTAAAAAAGATTCAGTATGAACTAATTAATTATTTTTTCTCCTTTAAGGTCCGATGAGGATTTGACTCGTGTTATACAATGTTTTTGTTTTGAAGAAACGCATGTCGTGGACCGGAATACGGAGGTAGACGTTTTACCGCGCAGTCAACCCAACCCAGCGATTGCCACATCATGCACGAAATAATGTAAGTTTTTTCTGTTTATTATGTTTCGAGCTTTTTTTTCGGGTAAGAAGACGGAATGTATTTTCATCAATTTATTAAACGAAAGAAATCATGTTTTTAGTACAATAACCATCTTAAATAAACTACAGAAAACACAAACTAATATTATTGGATGCAATTATATATATATATATATACATATATATATATATATATATATTTATTTATATATATATATATATATATATATATATATATATTAATATATATATATAAACGAACAAAATATCATACTATAGAATGAGTGCGCACAATCGGAAAGCGGCTTTTTATCTGTCTGCATACCAATTCGTCGTTTCGTTGAGAGTAACACGGGTCGAATAATTTTTAAAAAATTATAAATTCCTTAACACGTGACATGTGCATGAGAAATGAAAGGCAGTACATCCCGCAAGTATTAATGAAATATCCTTGTAGCCGGAAGGGATTTCATACAACTACGGGGATATGCATCCATCCGAGAAATTTTAAAATAACAGGGTCACTCCAGGGCTGAGTCCCGAGTGAATAAAAATAGTACATGCGATCTTTATTTTTAAAATAGATTGAAAACCAATGAATCCCTTCACTACCAATAACATCTGTATTCACAAAAAGACTACCGCAATCTCTCATAGTTAGCAATTTCAATGTTTCATTTTTCGCATACACACCGTTAAATTTGGAACGTGTGATTCGTTCACCATTCATTACTCTCTGAAGTGTATTCGCATCCATTTTAAAACTCAGTGACAACGCTCCTAAATCTGTCAACTTCTATTAGGGCTTGTGACTCGAGGTATACTAGTGCACTAATAGGCGCGTCTATAGGCTTGGCGAATTCCAATCTGACTGAGATGTTCCCAATCTGTTGTGGACATAAGTGTGTATTTACACTAGCAGATAAGTCAGGTGTGATGTCAAACGGATAAAGGTTAAATTGATCGATGAATTCTTCCTGCGTTACCCCAAGCCCGAGCTCATCACAAGCACCTGCAATATGGGCCACATTACTGTATGCATTCGCGCAAAGCGGGAACACAGCGTCTGATGAATAATCCATATCCATAGCCCCTCCCAACGCAACGCTCTTGACGGATAGAGTTATGTTTTTAAGGCAGAAATTCTCGAATTTAAAGCCACTCTTTTTATATTTTCCATTCACCGAAGTATGCATTACAATTAATATCCTTTTAGGTGGATTTCCCAGGGCGATGTTTTCTCTCTGTTTCAAGGCCAGCCCTGCCGGCACCGTGTATAGTTTGATCTGTGCTCTATTAATTGGGTATTTTACTGTGGCATGTAGTAAGCTTTTCTCAATTTCTTTTTGTTTAGGAGAACTTAATTTCACTCGCCGTATGCGGAGGTATGTCTCCATAATGTGAATCACAACGGATTTTGCTCCCTCTTCTTGATCAGCTCCCAAATTTGAACAGATCTCAGGATTCGTTGAGTGAGCTTTATTTTCATATCCACCCCATTCGCAAGCAACTTCTCCTGGAATGTGAAGTCTGTATGCAAGCGTCCAAAACATTGATATACTGTACCTTCTTTTTATAATTTGTAAATTTGTCCTTTATACTACGTTCGTCTTTAACTTGATAATAACCCTCGGCACTTAAAAACGTATCCTTCATTTCTTTGGAAAAGTTCAGTACATTTTCCAGAGAGGCTCGTAGGAGATAGTACCCCGTTCCTGCCGATATGTTGACCTGACTTAAATATACATCACATTGGTTGAATATGGGGTGCAGAAAGTTTGTTTCAAGATATACAGCATATTTGTCATCGCAGTTCGTTCCATCAGAATGAGCTATGCGTAGTTTAGCGTACATGTGCACACAACTTGGTTCAAAAAAGTAAGGGCCTGAGATGGGTATCAAAAATTCTATTGGAGCACTTGGGGAACTAATTGTGTTTAACGGGTTAATCGTAATAAAGTCACTGTGCTCAATAGAAACTTCAGTTGGAGCATATCAAAGAGGGACAGCTCCGATTTACAACATTGTGAATTACACGGATGGATGAAGCGTGCCATGACGAGTCAGAAATAGTACCACCTCTCTCGACAAGTAGTAAACAGTCTATGATTCATGAGATCAATGTCCTTAGCTTATATCAGCCAAAAAAATGGTCAATCATAGGTTTCATTCGTTTAAAACACTTCTTTTTTATATCCTTTTACGTTTAACGCCACGTGCTAGTAATCCCTTCTTCCGGACAGCCCTCTTCTTCTTCCCGCCACAACCACGCATTTTTCTCTTTGCATCTTCGACGATTTCTTCCAGTGTACGCTTTAAGTGTTTTTTTAGAGCTTCTTTAGGTTTAGCCCCAGCCAATATGTCTTCTGCCGTGTTAAGACCTGATTGTGGCGCTTTCCTTCGGAGGTATCTGGCTCACTTCTTCAGCAAGGGGACAGCTGTACGCGGTATGGTTGAAAAAGTGGATCCAAGTCCAATATCACGCTGGTATCTCACACCTCGATAGAATGTGAAAGGCTTTCTGTCCATTATAACTCAATGCGTCGAAAGTGCAGCTTCACTGTTAAGCTCCCATCACCGAATGGGAAATTTTTTCCTTCAATCGTTCTTATATATATATATATATATATATATATTGAGATGTTGGTTATTAGAGTAGTCGCGACATTCACATAATGGGGCCTGTCATACGTAATACTCATGCTCTTTCCTCTATGGCTGGGAATGCGAGCAATGCGCAGCAGGCGTGCCTGGTTATCCCCAACAAACTGGTGCTCCACTATATTGCTGTAAATATAGTACATGTCTGGAGGTCTGTAGCCAGCAACCAGTTTCTCCAATTTCATCTGATACATTAGGATGGATAAGTCATGTTGTACCTCGTGAAAGGTATCTCTTTGGAAGGCTGATCGATATCGCGCCTAGGTTATAATTCTGAACAACCCTTTGTCTTTAATATTTCTGTTAGCCTGTGATTTTAGGGTCACAGTATTTACAGGGTTTTCTTTGTTTACGATTTCGTATACTAAATCAGCCGTAAGATTTGAGTTTTTTAAACTTACGTTAAAGTCTCTCACCGTAACGGCCCGGACCTAGTGTTACTACTGTACTGTATTGTAATACCGTGCATCCCCAATACGGGCGATACGTGTGGTTTCATCCCGAGTTACCCCGGCTTTTTCACACTGATCAAAGTCTCAAAGAACCGTAAAAACGGGTTCTTTATATTCAGTATTTAAAAAGAGGGTGTCCAACTGAATTTTACATATCCCCAACTCATACGAATCACGACCCAATTCAATGGGTCCATGGAGTTCTGTTACAGAGTTGGCTAGTGTGCTGTTAGGATGTATAGACAGGGACGAAGAGGACGGGAGGAGTGTGACGTAGAAATGGTTAGGCGCCATGTTGCATACTATTTAAGCTTCATTATTGAATCAACTTTTATATAGGTGTTGAAGCTTTCTGGGTACCCTAGCCATTTCACCAGGTACATTTTTCTCTTTCCTGAACCTTTGCTTTCAATTTTTTTTTCAGTTTTAAACAATTTTTCCTAAATTAAATGTTACTTTCTGCAGCTTCTTGCAGTAAAAGCCTCCTACGATTTCTTCCCCATTCAAATCTTCAACGTAATACATTATCTCGCCTTTAAATCTCATAGCCCTAACTATAAAAATCTCACGTGTCCATTCTTGCTCAAATACCTTCGCGAATTTATTTCCCGAACACGACAGTCTTCCATAATCATTAATTTTGAAACGCGCAGAGTGTGGTGGTGGTGTTCCATCTCTTCTGACATCGGACTCTCTGCTCGTACCTCTTTCTAAAATCTCTTTAGGTGTTCTCCCAATCGTGCGATGGTGTGAGCTGTTGTATGTTGAGGCCAATGATTCCAGAAAGCCTCTATATCTGTATGTGTTTTTATGTGTAGATTAGTGGTGCATGCGTTCCTTTATGTTACGTTGAACTCTTTCAGCTAAAGAGGCCTTATATATGGAATTGGTAGTGTAGTAGCTGATATTAAACTCTGTGAACATGTTCTGAAAAGATCGGCCTATAAATTCTTTCCCCATATCCGTACAAAAATAACCAGGAACCCTGTTTTCTTTCAACATCAACGTTTTGGTAGCTTTAGCAACTGTTTCATGCGATTTATTTTTCAGAGGAATTAGCACCAGATATCTAGAGAATACATCTATTATGAATAGGATGTAGCGATAACCATCGCTATGCACTGAATATCTTTGCATGTCTGTTAAATCTCCTTGCCAAATAGAGTCAATCAGTGCCGCTGTTGTCTTGGTTGTTTTAAACCCCTTTCTCACAGGCTTATGAAGTGTATAAGCGTCATGCTCCCACAAAAACCTCTCACATTCTTTTTCCCCTACGCCACCGTAGGAGGCTGGGATAGAAATGTCATAATAACGTCTTTTTAATATGTTAGCCATTTCCATATTTTGGAGGCACGTGGGTAGGGTTGACCGTTGTTTAACCTCTTCTTTCTCCTCTTCAGAGGTGTTACTGCCGGGGGTGATGGCGTTTTCAATTGTGGCACGTGCGATGCTCATTTCCCCTTAACGAATTAACATCATATACACCTTTGTGGAACAAAATCTCATCGTGGTACTCGTTGAACACTGCTTGATACGTCGAATAGCACCATATAACTTTATGCACAAGTTTTGAGAACATCTCTCCCTTTTCTTTAATGATTTTAAGCATAAACTCCGTTTTACCACATCCTGTAGGGGCAGATATAATACATGAGGATGGGCTCGTGAACCTGAATTTTTTTTCAGAATCCATCTCTAACACGTCACACTCCTAAGTGGGTCATTTGCAAAATATAATAAAAATTTAAGTGGTGTTCCTTATATTCTACAATCTTGTTTTTCCTCTTCTTCCAAAGAACCGTGAATGACGATGAAGTACAGCATCATGTCCCGATCATCGATATTACAGATGACCCCGATGACAGTGTAGTTGTTGTCATAGACACAAACCCCGCTAACGAACCCACACCAGCAATACCTGTAGCACGCGACAATTCAAAGCGGAGGCTTGATGAAGAGCCTTCCACGTCAGGGATAAAACGTGCCATTATTGCGCCGGTTGTTAGACCCCAGTAATAGAGCCCCATCCCTCTACGTACTACGACACAACCACCACAATAGTACCTTCCTCAAATAAAAATGTACCCCCTAATTCCTGTTCAATGCTGGGGACATCCTCCACAGCAGCAGCAGCTTCTCGTGCTGTAGAGGATGTTATAACATTTGAGTTGGTGCGCACCGCCACCCCCACCCCAACCTTGACTAGAAATCGGTATAGAGTCAGGGTTGATCCTAGATCCATTTAGAGCAATGGTGTTGAACACAGACTACGGCGTGTAGTTGAACGTATTGTGGAGTTTGCCTTTCAGAAACTAGACGAAAGTGAAGTCAGGACGAGGTTAGCCTTCGGGTTTGGGTCTGATGACGGGGATGTAGATGATTTTTGGGTAGTAATACTATTCAGAATCTTGGCAGCTGTAGATGTAGAGTATATATTAGGCCGTTTAATGCAGGCCTCTCAAAGTCGTATAGCCTTCAATATAGACAACATCACGGTAAATATTGACAGTGTATTTCGTGTTACTGGTCATAGTGCCACACCTTATACTCTTAAGTTCAATTCTCCGGTTATTTACAGACAGCATATAAACGCCGATCGTGGTTGCGGCTTTATAGCAGTAGTCATAGGTCATATGGTCACTGTGCTAAATACAAGGGCCAAAAACCTTTGGTTGCCTACAGTAGTGGAACGTGCCCGTAAACTACCTGTAGACTGTAAACTTGAGTTTGAGTGCAACATGGATCCTGAAGAGCTGAGAAGTGTAGAACAGGAAATGAATATTGGTATAGTTTTATTTGGAATGGTTGATCGTTGTAGGACTGTGTATGTTTCTAAAAGCTGTGTCAGAGATCGTACAAGACCCATACTTATTTTAGAATTTTCAGGAACAACGTCTCTCCCCATCTGTAATGATAGGTTATGGTAAAAGTCGAAAATATGGACGGCATCATGATTTGTGTAGGCGGGTGTATCGAGTTTGCGGAAGATATAGTGAAACATTGTAAGAATTGCCACATGGTATGTGCACATTGTAAAAGTTCCAAATGTGAAAGCCGTGTGGTTGAAGCTGAGAAGAGGGACTGTGATGTATGCACACGCACATTTTTCAGTAATAACTGTTTTGAGCTCCATAAGTCAATTGGTACGTGCAGGAAAATGAGAATCTGTGAATGTGGTATGTTTCATATAATGGATAATTGGGGGAATTTCAAGCATAAATGTGATGAAATTCATTGTTCCACATGCCATGTGAAATATAAGGCGGTTGGAGTAAAGCATGTATGTTATATGACAGTCGCTAAGCCTGAAAATAGACTTTTTATAACTGTGTACTACGATATAGAAACATATACAGCTGCTGAAACCAAAGAAGTCATTCTACATTTACTTGTAAGCCAGACTATCTGTGATGAGTGCATAGAGGTCGAGTGTGATGAGTGTCACAAATGTGGTAAACGGACAAACGTTTTTAAAACGATTGCACACGACAGTCCCGTGATACTCTTTGTATCCTATATTGTCAATTTAGCGGACAAGTTCAAAAACATGACTCTGTATATTCTTGCCCATAACGATGCAAAATTTGACACACAGTTCCTTTAAAAGGAGTTGCTTGAGGACGAGTCAACTGAGATATTTACAGGTGATCCCTTGAAAAGAGGAAACAATCTTATACAAATGCAAATAAGAGGTAATGTACAGTTTAAAGACACTTTATTATTCACACGATGTAAATTAGCAAAGCTACCCAAGGTAATGGGTGTAGCCGCCGAAGTTTCAAGATATTTCCCTTACACATTCCTCACTAGCGAAACTTTAAATAACGTAGAACTGCCTCCACCCAAACATTACTTTAACGTTGAATGTATGAGTACAGATGAATGTGAAGATTTTGACCGCTACTGCAACAATTTTAATGAATCTAATCCTTACAATATAGCAGATGAATGTGAGCGTTATTGCGTGAATGATGTGCGCACGCTTAGAGTATGTTTCCAGGCCTTTTGAAGGATGTACATAGGCCGTTTCAAATGCGATCCGTTGCAATCACAACCACGATTGCCTCATTATGTTTTACGGTGTTCAAGAATAATTTCATGACTAAAGACACCTTAGCCGTCATTCAAAACAAACCCGGCAGTTATGGGCACAAGGCTATTTACTGGCTCGTACACGTACAACAACAGACAGGTGTATGCATAAATCACGCCCGCATCACGGAGGAAGTACCCATTAAGGTTAATGGTCATGTTTATTGGGTTGATGGTCAAAGCGAAAACCGTGCCACTGGCGTGAAAACTGTGTACTGCTTTAACGGCTGCTGGTTGCATGGATCTCCACGTTCTGAGTGTGGAATCGTAGGAGATATCCACGGTAGACCTTTTGCCGACAGTTTTACTCGGACCCGCACCCGCGATCAGATTATAGGCGCCCAGGTCACGCACAAGGTCTTGTGGGAGCATGATTATAATGTACGGATGGAAACAGATAGACAGTACCGTGAAGAAATAAACAAGATCAAGGGCGTACAAATCCCTTCAAGCTATATTTTCCGCCTACGGAGGGCGTGAAACCCCATTACTACCACTTCTGTTCTTTATATCCCTATGTGATGAAGAACAATCCGTACCCCGTAGGTGCACCTGAAAAACTGGTGGGACCTGACTTGCCCACCATCGAGGTGTTCTCAGCAAATTTGAACGGGTACTATTTCGGCCTTTCTTTCGTAGATGTGCTCTCCCCTCGCGATTTATGGATGCCGTTCTTACCCGTCGTTATAGACAACAAGCTCATATTTCCCCTGTGCTTGAAGTGCGCAGAGGAGAACAATGGGGATTGTAAGCTACCCAACATTTTCACGCTATATATAAACACTTTTTTGAAGGATAAGGTTGAGGCATCAGGGTATCCGTGAGGAGTTGATACCGAAGATGAAAACTCGGCATATGTTCAGCGTTACCGTTCTCAAATTGTAAAGAACTCAGGCAAGCGCTTTAGTGCAACTTGTGTCTAAACAGTCTTTGGGGAAAATTTGCACAGAATACTGGCAAGGGGAACGTTAATTTGGATCAAAATTATAGTGAAGTCTGGGATTATGCCAACGCCTCCGACAAAAAGGTTATGGAGATCGTGAATGTAGGTAATACTTACATAATAAAGTACAACATCACCGAATTGGCCACAGATACCTCACGGGTTACAAACATACCTGTAGCCAGCTCCACAACGGCCTACGCAAGCATTAAACTTTGGGGTCTATTGCATTCTCTTGGACGGAGGGTTTTGTACTCCGATACAGATAGTGTGATATTCACAGCGAGGGAGGGTGAATACATGACGCCTATTGGTGAATTCTTCGTAGAGTTAACTGATGAGATCAAGGATGAGTATGGAGACATCGCATACGCCGACTCTGTCTCAACATGGCCAGAAACGTATGGGGTACTGGTGAGGGTGGGGGAGGATATGAAATATATCGTGAAGGCTAAGGGTATCACGCTCAATCAGGCGGATCGGCGAGTCGTTAACTTTGAATCGTTGAAGGGTCTCGTGTGCTTGGAAGATTAGGGCGCACAATTTTCGGGCGCAGAAATTAGGGGGTGTGAAGGAACTTAGGGGTACGAAGGTGTGCCGTATAGGAAACGTTACCAGGTGCCTGGTACCTATGATACCGTACCCTTGGATACCACAATCTATGATTGTTATATATATGTTTATTGTTAACGATATGTTTATTTATTACACGTATATTGAATAATTTGTTTATTAAATAAATCGTGTTTCAATTACCGTTTCACTTCTTTGTGTGTGTGTGTGTGTGTGTGTACATGAGAAAGTTCTGAGCTCCGCCCCATCTATGATCGGCCACGCGACTCCTGCTACTACCTGGGCATATCTCTACCCTGCGTGCTCAATTGACCGGTGCAAGCCCTGGATCTTAGACGTGTATTTTCCCACGTAGACGAAAAATAGTAATGGCTACCTTTAATATTGCGTGTTCGACGTTTATAAAGTGGTATTCAGCAAAGTGTGAAGATAAGATTACTGAATGGCTCCCTATTCCACCCTCCTTTGATACTTTTAAGGCTACATTGACTCGAGCGATGGAACAAGAGGTACAAATACTCTGCGGCTATTCTAGCGAGAGTATTGCAGGATTTCGTGGTACAAGCGATGTATTGAACTATGTTGTAGGACTAAACTTTATAAAAGCTTACATATACAGTGAAGTGGAAGAAACAATACGTGGAGAAGAGAAGCAACGATTATGGTTGATGAGTGGTGTGACAAGCGATGTTATGTCATGTTGTATCATACTGAGTACTCGTACCCTGCGGCTGAGAATGTAAATCGTGTCATAATGGAGAATCTGAAGTATTTTTATCACTACATTAATATATATAGAACAATAATAATTATCTGATGCTGATTTCCTTGATCACTCTAGTGCATCATTTAAATAGCTAACCCTACTAAAGCTCAATGATATAACCAAACTGGCACATTTTATTTTTATTTATAAGTGTAAGAACAAAATCATTAATTTGCAATGGGTAAATAGATATTTTGTAACTCATCAAGAAATCCACTCGTATCAGGCCAGAAATAGATCAAAGCTTGTCATACCTCAATTTAGATTGTCTTCATCTCAAAAACTACCCATTTTCATTGGATTGAAACGATGGAATGACTTACATGCCGATATAAAAAATATTGTGAATGTAAATTTGTTTAAAACCAAGTTGAAATCCCGATTAATAATGGCATACTAACAAAAATCTAGGATTAATGTCCATTAATATTGTTTACTAATTATTAATTTCTCGTGTGCAATCTAGTATTAAGAACACATACCTTGGGATTGTTCAGATCTTATCTCTCATGTATAATATTGGTTTCTTTGTATGGTATTGGTATAGTGTCTTCAAAGGCGACCTTGTATTTGTCATGTCAGTAGCGATAATTTAAGATTAGTATATGTTTTAACTATTAATAATACTTACTTACTTACTTATGTATTTATTTATTGTTATTAATTAATAACAACTAGCTGTTTATTTTTAATAAGAGCCCAGTAAAGCCTAAAGCTTAAGGGCCAAATTAAATAAAATAAATAGTCGAGCTTCACAATTATTCATGTTATTGTAAATTGAAAAGAATGTATTTATTTTATTATTAATAAAGGTTATTCAGTTCATTTCAATTCAGTAGTGAGTTTTTATAAGAATTTAGAGATGAGTATCGCCTGCGAAGCAAAAACGAAAAATATGGTCATATGTTTCTCTCAAATAGTGCGCCGGAGTGTGAATAAAGTGTGTTTAGTTCGTGAAAATGAACCAAAATGTCTGGTGCGTATTCTGGGGAATGGGAGTAATAAAACATTAAAACCGGTATTGCTTCATGTATCAAAAAATTTCTCAAACCACCCAGTATAATGGAATACAAGTATTCACGTTGGAACAACACCGTACACGATTCAACAGCTTATGGTGTGATTCACTCCTTCCCTTGAGCCGATCCGCCCACCTGTGGCTCATAGTCATCTCAGAGCTTGAACAGACTGGACGTGCAATCATCGAATGCGATGGAACATCCTTTGAGAAGCATTCTCAATGCCATGTAGGATATGTCCATGACGAAGTCATTGCATGTGTTCAGGCGTGAAATCGGGGCCATTAACTATATACTGGAAACGACTTGTAGACAAAAAACTCTGGTAAACGGAATGGTGTTTATTTAAGTGTTGAGGAGATGAATAGAATCTTCGAGGTAGTTGAGAAGTGGAGTGAGGATTGTTATAAAATACCTGCAGGTGTAGGTCCAAGAAGAGAGCCCCTCATACGTCACTGTTTGTACGTTGTGTATAAATAACGATCAGCCATGCATTGATACACGATTGATGTGGAAGAATGCTTCTGATAATAACGTTCTTTTCCCTAAGTGAAACCGATTCATTCTGAATAGAATGTTTGAAATTGTCGGTTTCCGCAAGCTGAAGCGTATATTAGACGCATGTGTTACGGATATGCTTTATTTTGATACGGTTCTTGAATACGCATACACCGCTCTGTTCGACGGGTTTACCGAAAGTAGGACTGAACAAGGCGAGAATGGTCTAGAGCTGGATGCTTATTTAAAAGGTTTAGACTCTTCGAAATATGAACTTTGGTACAAAGGACTTGAGCGGTACAGGGCTGAGCTCACCTACACCGTTCACCCTGAAGAACTATTTCTTTATATGAGCAACTGTCGTTACGACTTAGATTATTTCAAATGCCGCTATGAATTGTGAAGATGGGTTCACGATTGAAAAGTTTGGTTCGGTAAGATTAAATCCTCGATTAGAAAGGAGTGTTTATAAACTTGTATTTAATAATGATGTGGCTAACGATGACCTCTTTGTACTTGCTTTTAAATGTATTCTAGCCTTGTTTAAAAATAACTTGCTAACTGAATGTAAAGTGGCCACAAAAATAGTATTGAACGATATGAAAGCTATTTACATCGAATAATTAATAACCTTTGGTTAGCTTCCGCCCGAATTATTCATTCTGACGAAGGTCAAGCTTTTCACTCTATCTTAGACCTACAGTTTAATGTGGAATCCTAACCACGCCCCATCAGCAGCCCAGCGTCTTAACCACTAGGCTACCTAGGGTACCCATTTATCTACCAACCACTTTCTTTATTGTATGGAAGGATGAACAGCTGGGTTTTGCTGCGCACCCCGTTGCCGTAGGGTCATGACAGCGACGCTAACCACTACACCACCATGGTGCTATTCAGAAAAGGATAGAGATGTTCGTCTGGCGCTCGGATGAACTCTCATTATGCGTCTAGTTGGGGCCAGGCGAACATCTCTATCCTTTTTAGGTTAAGGCTTAGTTTAGGATTTCCCTTTGGGTGGTGAGGACAGTAGAATGGGCGCAAAATGGACGAGTGCAATGCAATTGCAAAGGTTGGAAGAGTGGCACCCCCTTGGTGCCAACCTCACACCCCCTTGTTGCAAGGCAACCCATAGTGCCACGCCCCCCTTGTTGCAAGGCACCACCAAAATGGGGGAGGGGGAATGTTGCAACTTGGAGGCGGAGTTATCCCCCAAGCTGAACCTAACCTAAGGAAGAGAGGTGGTCGCCCGGCAGTAGCCGAGCGCATACTATAACTTCAGCCGTGCCGCCACTCACTTTTAGGAACCCTAATCAGCCAGGTGGCTTAATCAGCCAGTGCCTCCGGGCATCAGCCAGTTGGCACATCAGCCAGTGCCTCCGGGCATAAACCAGTTGGCACATCAGCCAGTGCCTTCGGGCATCATCAGCCAGTGCCTCCGGTCATCGGTTGACACTGTGTACATATGCGTTAAACGGTGGCGGGTTCGCACCCCGGCCAGGCCCTCGCTACCCAGGGTGCCCTAATGAACCCCGTAGGTCTAAGGTGGGACGCAAAACAATTCATACCGAAAAATAAATAAATAAATGAGCAATTCGTACGGAAAAAAATTGGGTTCGAGACCCGACCCGGCCTTCTCTACCCAGGATACCCTAATGACCAGAAAAAAAGTTGGGTTCGCGCCTCGGCCAGGCCCTCACTACCCATGGTGCTCTAATGATCCCCGTAGGTCTAAGGTTGGACGTAAAACAATTCATACTGAAAAATATATAAATGAACAATTCGTACGAAAAAGAAAAAAATTGGGTTCGAGACCCGACCAGGCCTTCGCTACCCAGGGTACCCTAATGACCATAAAAATGGAAAAAATTGGGTTCGAGTACCGACCCGGCCTTCCACGAGTCGTATGGGCAGGGCCCCGTTATTGTAACACTCGACCATGGCCCTTATCTGTTTATCTTTCTCTCTCTCTCATATATATATATATTAGGGTGATGCAAAAAAGGGGTCAAATTTTTTTTTTTTCAATTGTCAGGGAGACACCCTCCTAGTTTATTCATATTCCTAAGAAAGCATTGTATTCGAAATTTGGGGTTGAAAAAGAGAAAATTAGAGGTTGCTACCAAGCTTTAAAAATAAATGTATATCAGTTTGTGCTCAAAAATATTGTTTTGTTGATATTTTCGCCGGAGCCGGTTTGATATGTACCTAGTTAACCTAGTTTGAAAAAAAACGATGACATTCTAGACTATAGTACGTAGTGAGCTCATAAAATAGTAAATAATAGGCACGCTGATTTCCGCACCACCCTCTGAGGTACAGCGTATAGCGCGTTAACTTTTTTTTATGTGGAAGTTTCCCCAGTAGGCATATCATAACCACTTATGTATGTTTATTTTCGTTTTTTGTGAAGCAAGAGTAATGTTTTCTTGTTTTTGTTTGAGAGTGACGACCTGTAACTTTTAACAATTTGAAGAAGGTATTGTTTCTGCTCTTCATCATTGGTTATCAGTTTGTTGTACAGTGCCCGCGAAAAGTATCCGATCACCCTTGAAATTTGTATTTTTTACATAAAAAACAATGTTTAAATGTATACTAACCTTATATTAGTATTTTGTCATCTGTCCTTTGGTTTGGATGACTTGTTCTATACGTTTTGGCATGGATTTAATCAAGTTTTGACAAACTTCCACTGATATTTCCTTGCACCATACCTTTTTGATGGCCTCTTGTAATTTTTCGACTGAGCCAGTGTCGTGGCATTCAACCTTATTTTTTATTATTAGCCACAGATTTTCTATCGGATTGAGATCTGGACTATTACCAGGCCAATCCAAAATATCAAATTTATTGTCAGTAATCCATTTTGTCACTATTTTGGCCCTGGATGGTGCACCATCATGCATGTATGTTTTTGTCCTTTGGATTGCCATTGCCATTGGAAGTTTATCCTGTAGCATTGCTAAATACCGTGCACCATTCATAGTTGTGTTCTTCGGAAGAAAATATAAGTTTCCACGCCCATAGTAACCGAAACAACTCCCAAACCATCACACTTGGAGGGTGTTTCATTGTCTTTAGGGTGTATTTAGGGTCCATCCTATTTGAGCCAATAGGCCGGCGAACCTTTTTTGGACAACTTCTGAATGTCAAAAATGTCGACTCATCGCTAAATAAAACCTTCCAGTCATCAACAGTCCAATGAATGTATTTTTTACAAAATGCGACACGTTTTTTACGCATTTTTTCATTAATGAACGGTTTCTTAGCAGCATGGCGAGATGGTAATCCGAGTTCTTTTTGGAGCCGCTCCTGGATAGTTCGTTCAGAAACACCAGATAACAAATTATTCATATTAAATTTTATTTCTTTCGCAGTTATTGTTGGGTTTTTCAATACTAAACGTTTCATAAGTTTGTCTGTTCGCGAATTTGTTTTTCTCGGTCTGCCAGATCGTTTTTTAGGGACTGGCGTGTTAGGCCACCATTGTTCTTAGCCCGTGAAACCCATAAATTAACGGTACTTTGGGATATGTTTAATTCCTTAGCTATCTGTCTCTGTGATTTCCCACATGCATGCAAAGCAACAATAGCACCTCGACAATCACTCTTAAGTTGTTTTTTAGCACACATTATATATAAATTTTATTTACACCACTTTCTGTAAAAAAAAAAAAATATCAAGAAATTTACACAAACAGTGAAATCTGACAAATTTGAGACACAGCCACCCGCAACGAAGGCTACCAGAACACTAATTTGAGAATGCGTTGGATAGCTCTCATATCAGCGAGCAACCTCAAAGTTACCAGATGTCGCTAGAACAAATAGAAAGTGAATTACGTGTCTCTGAATATCAAGGGAAAATATTGTATTTTCTTGAGTGATCGGATACTTTTCGCGGGCACTGTATTCCTCCATCAGTCGTACACCTCTTTCCGCAATGTCGTTTACCACTTTGAGTCCATATGCGATATCTCTTGCATTCGCATAACTTTCATCATCATTCCATTCTTCAGCATCTTTTTCAAGAAAAGTGCAAGGCACCTCTAGGATTTCAAAGAATCTTTTTGTGTTCGCAGTAACGAAATCCTGCAGTTGTTTCTGCCCAGCTGATTCAGGATTTATTGATGCTCGTTTGCTCGGTTTTGAGTCAACTGGTTTCTTCAGAGCATGCTTCATTTTGTTTTTTGTCTCATGCGAAACAGCTGAATCAAAAAATGCAAGCGCCACAAGCTCCTCAGAGAGGTACCACAAATGTCTCAAAAACTTATTGAGTGCAGCACTTGCAATTTTGTCATCCTTTTGCTTGTAGAGCTGCAGACTTTGCACAAAATGCAAATCTGAACGGGGGGCGCATGAGGGTATGGGTGCCAGGTACCACGATCTGATGTATATCGCAGCTGAAAAGCAGCAAACATCTCTCAGTCCTTTTTCCTCTCTCTCAGTTAGTTTAAACTGAGATTTAAACATCCAAATTTTAATGCAGTAAATTAGCTTGCCCATCCATCGTGCTCTGTGATAAGCTCCGGGTGCTTTAAAGCTGATTCCTGACTTGGGGGCACTACCGATGAAAATGAGCGTTAGCTCGAGCAATTCCTTGTAGTCATCACGAGGCTGCTGTTCATCAAGCTGAGCTTGAGCAAATTGAATGAGTTCTTCAGCATCTGAGATTTTCTCTGCAATGTTAGGGTCATCTGTTGCTGTTTGGTAATTGTTCTTGTCAATTTCCACCCACTTTGCTTTGAATCTCTTAAACAGTTGTATGTCAGGGCCACTAGAAGATGGCAAGGAGACAGAAACTGCAGCTTCTAACACTATTTCGAAAATATGATGTCGGCAAGCCAGCCACAGCATATCTTTATCCAATCTTTGCTCTAGTAACATACAAGCACCACTCTTAGAACCTGTGTTGGAGGCAGTGGTGTCAAAACACATGCCCTTCACTTGGTCAGATATATTCCACTCCAATACTAACTGATGGACAGCATCTGCAATGTTTTGACCAGTTCCTCTGGCAAGTTTGGGAATACCAAGAAGCTGATCAACTCCTTGGCCGGAAATTAGAACTGGCAGTCGATCAACATTTTCATGACCAGTAATATCTTCCAGTAGTTTGCCGTCCCAATGTATTTGGAGAGGGCAATTTGTTTCGAAATCCTGCTTCAAATTTTCTGCCATTGTCTTGCGGTTCCTTTGTCTTGCTCTCCGTATCGATGAATAGCTAACACTGTATTCTTCAGGGTTTTGCCCAAGAGCATTGATTGTTGGGATCAAGATTTCCGAAGCAGCTCTATCACTTACTTTTGCAGCATCAAGAGATACAAGCATTGAAGAATCCATAAGCTTTGCACTCTTAGACTTTGATCTACTTTGTCTCGAAGTTGATGGCTGCTGAGGGTCAGCAACAAATTCTTCTTCTGATTTTGAACTATCTTCATTCAAACTTGAAGGACTTGAACTTGAGAGCACTGCTGCTTCGAAAACGGCTGTTTCCCTCTTTCTTTTCTTTTCAAGCAATGTTTCCTTTTCTCTAGCAATCTCTTCCATTTGTGAAAAAACTTTATCCACTCCAGACATTTTGCCTTTTCTTCCTTTTTGTCGTTGCAGCATCAAAAACTCACGATCTTCATCTATCTTTATCATGTCAAGAGCACTTGCATGTGCAATGTCAAACAGATCTTGCAAGTCATTTTGCCAGCTCTCTTGTTTTTGAAGTAGTGCAGGTGATTGCTTTTTCTTATTATTTCTGTTCTTCTTTAGTTTCTCCCACTCGTTGAAAAGTTTCTTTACTCTCTCCACGACATGACATTTCAACACTGTTGGGATGCGTGCCTTTTCCCACACATCCATAACATCTCTAGCAGTCAACAAAGCCGCTGTTTTCACCTGTTGCTTTTTATTGATCTTGTAGTTCATAAACAATGCTAATGTTTCCCTTTTAGATGGAAGCTGGGTTTCTTTGAAGGACTCTATAGGATGTCCTATGAGCCAAACAACTGTTTTGTGACGCGTATGCCGCTCCATGAGTGCAACTCAGCAACTGCTATACAACCACTCTCAGCGAAGGCAGCAAAGATACTGAGTCAGTGACGCCGCACTTACACTGACGCGGCCGCCACAGTGACGTCACAGCAAAGAAATGATTCTAGAATGTTCGGCCACGGCGTCTATAGCAATGAAAGGGATGAGAAGGTTTACGGAAAGAGGTTCAGAGTCTGTTATGACTGCTATATGTTGCTGACTACCATTTTTGATGAAATCTGCAAAATAAATAAATGTACAATAAATACAAACTGAAAAATAACAATATACAAAATGTTCAATGGATGGTAGCAACCTCTAAAATGTCTTCAATTGTGCTGAAATTTTGCATGTTCAGTTTTTACACTAAATTAAATAAAATTAGAGGGTGTCTTCAAGTTTTTGAAATGATAAGTTATTTTGCATCACCCTAATATAATATATATATATATATATATATATATACAGAGCCGGCCCTAACAAGTGCGGGGCCCTAGGCATTTTGATAATACGGGGCCCCACTCCAGAAAAGATTTTAGTTCATAGTAAAAAGGAAAAAAAATAAGCTGAAGTGCTATACATTTATTGTAGACATCTGTCTAATAATATTAAGAATAACAAAAAAAATGCTTTCATTAAGAATACTAAAAAAATACCATACTTTATAAATTTATAATATATTTTAAAGACTAATTTTTCGAACCTTCCTTTCTGAAAATTCCACTACCGTCACAGGAATTGTTAAAAATATTCTTAGAGCAATCAATAAATTTGGACAGCAAGAGGCTATACCATTAGATGAAATGAAGTCAAGTAATTTTAAAGGCTGCCCTATTAAATCTGATGGTATCAGTGGTCTCATAGCCTCTACCTCTTCACCAAGCATAGGGCCATCTATATCTGAGAAGTTTGATGTCCCAATGGAGTTTATTTGCCCAGCCCCGCTGGCAGCGCGGGGCCCTCTTAGGCGCGGGGCCCTAGGCGGCTGCCTAGCTCGCCTTGCCCTAAGGCCGGCCCTGTATATATATATACTTACCCGTTTAAATGCGCTATAAACAAGAATTGCTTAGTTGTTTCGTGTATAATTCTGTTAATCGTGGTTTTTCTAGACATTTTTTTTATTACATGCCATAAATTCCTTCTCATATATATATATATATATATATATATATATATATATATATATATATATAAATACATGTTTTATTTCTATATTAGCGAATCTTGGAAATCAGAGATTCGAGATAAGATACGCGTTTTAAATTATACTATAGAACTTAACAAACGTCTTTGATTTATCTGATGAACAAAGCTAATATCATCTTCCCAGAACGACAATTTAATCACACGCCATAAACGATCTTCTCATATATATATATATATATATATATATATATATGTTAACCCCTCCTTTTATGGCCCTGGGTTGGTTCGAATCGACGGAGGTTCTGGTTGGGAGGCAGCAACGGATTTGTTACTTGCAGGAGTTTCTTCTATACGACTCTCCGAGTACTTCTGTAGTGGCTCGGAGGATTCTGAGAGGCTTATTAAATTCTCTGAGGGCTCCCCCCGATTCTTCTTGTAACGTATCGGGAGATTTTAATGGCTAAGTTTTCTGAACACACCACGGCTCGAAGAAGAAAAAGACCTTTTCTTTACTGTAATTTACTGCTAAAATATTATAGGTAATGCTCAGCCTCGTAGTTGGTATCAGAATAAACATGGAAGAAATTGTTGGGGTTTATATACCCCGATTCTACTAACATCATCATTATTAAATGTTGAAGGGGCTGCATTATTTTTGCACTATTTGAAAATAAAGTAAATCTTTTAGCTGTGGTAAGGTTTAAACGAATAAACAAGATATTCGAAGATGAAGTCATATTTTTATCTTAAACCGCGTATTTTCAGATCTATTGTTATTATGATCTGCCAAGTTAACTAAAAGTGGAAATTGAACTATGCATCTTTACACTAAAATATGCATATGAGTAAAAATTAAAGGTTTAAAATTTACAATTAAATGCGTAGGCAAGACATGACTTCATCTTTTATAACGGAGAGAATGTATACAAATTATGAACATTGCAAAAAGTTTCTCAGAATTCATTATTAAGCTAAATCTAAAATTGATTAAGAAATTTTAAAAAGAGCAAGTCACCAATTATTTGGCAAAGTAGAAAGCACATAAAAATTTATCCCAACGGAAAAATTATAATAAGAAAATAATAACAGTATCGCCGAGTCTACATTCCTTATGGCGACATAATGTCGGGTCGGACATTGAGTACATTGTAATTTTGGTCTACTATAACTATGATTATAATTACCAATTAATTCATTTATTATCGTTAACTACAATTCCATTAAAGTACATTCACTACGTCATTTAGTACATTACATCATTAAGTACATTAATTACATTATATTAAATTATTATCGTTTAATTAAAGTACATTAATTACATTATAAATTATTGTCATTAATTACAGTTTCATTTTAAAGTACGGTACATCGATTACATTATTAAATACATTAGTCACTTACAATTCTTACAGTGTTTTTATATTTACTGTATATATGGTTATTAGTACAACACAGAGTACATGGGCACATACGGTATATATTTATATATACATGACACACATGATTTAACATAACGCACGATGATGTGTTATAAATTGGAATTAGAGCGAGAGGAGATTTTTCGTTTTCAGATGTTCAATTCATGCTGTGATCATCGAATTTGACCACTTGCCTAAGCGTTTACGAGTTCATTGCGGGAGGCGAAATAATAAAAAATAAAAAGTAAAAAAAATAAAAAATAATACATGAGAACGTATTTGGACGATTTTGAACGAACAGGTACGGAGGCATAAAGTTTCGTACCATTTCGTAGACTGACACGAGTAAAAATGATTATTTAATAAAATTTGATATAGGGTAATGGTCAAGATAAGATATGGACGTATAGATCAATATGGTTGAATGATAATATTTATACTACATAACACCACAACATATAAATAATGGTGTATAGAGTGTAAAGGTTTTTTTTTATTATTATTGAAGAATTTACCATACACTGAACATGAAAAATATCCACATGCTAAATGGGTGATTCAGTGTTCACGGGATGGAAAACGTGAAGAGAATTAAGTTACTTTATGACGTGATAGTTATTCACATTATGTCATACGTACAGTATAATTCATTATTAGAAAAGCTGAATTAGAAAAATACAGTAATGAATAAAGAAGTACAAATTGAAATTCTATCCAAAACTCGTTTAGGCGATTTTGGTTTCTTATGTAAAAATGAACAGTCAAACATAAAAACCATACAAACATAAGCACTGCATGAAGACAATGAATCCATATGATGATTGTATAGGAATTGTTCATTGTTCATTTTTACAGTGCTCTCCCCTTTTAAAATGGTATTAATTAATACAATAATATAATACAATTAATAAAATACAATACAATTAAGAAAATAACATCCTAACGAATTCAAATTAGATGATGACGAATTTTTCTTTACAATACAAATTTTATTCAGAACAAGTGAGTTCGAGTGGTTGGGTACACTGCAGAGTAATCAAATTTTTAACATGACACTTGCTTAGAGAGCTATTATAAAATATAAAAATTCAAAGATTAATACTTTAATTTATGCAAACAGAATAAAAGGATTAATACGTTAATTTAGACAAACAATTAAGTTAGACAAAGAATGATATTGTTAAATTTTTAACAAAATTTGATTTTTCTGTGGAGAAAATTACATACATAATGAATAGTAGGTAAAAGGGAAAAATATAAATTATTTTTCAAAGTTACCCTGATCGTACAGTCTATAACTAATTTTATTGACTATTGTAGGTAAAAAATCGAATTACGTAATGGATGATGCATAGATATGTGGTCTTGTGTGTATTTGTGTGTACTAGGTACAAAGTGTGTATCTTATAATTTTGAGGGACAGATTAGCTGAGAGGATTGTTAAATTAACGGAATAAATGCATGAGGAAGATATATATAGAAAGCAAAACAATTATTAAGATTAAATTACATAGTTAGCACTTACACGCAATGAAATAGTTTAGTGTGATATCCAATGATTTTAGAATAAAGGTTGTGTATATAATATATATATATATATATATTATATATATACATTTAAACTGCAAACACTCAGTATAATTAACGTAAAGAACGACGCTTGTATAGGAGAATATTCCGCGCAAGATGAGATTGAGAGAACGAAACAAATGAGAAAATGAGGTAACCACCCTGGAATCGAACCCGGGATCTTCTGATTGCCGGTCAGATATGATAACCATTACACCACGGGCCTCACTCAATCAAATGCCGTAATTCCTCTACATACGCGCAGAAACCAATGCCCCAAGGGGGCACCTCCCGCATGCCGTACATTATATACATTTAAACTGCAAACACGCAGTATAATTAACGTAAAGAACGACGCTTGTATAGGAGAATATTCCGCGCAAGATGAGAGCGAGAGAACGAAACAAATGAAAAAATGAGGTAACTTGCGCGGAATATTCTCCTATACAAGCGTCGTTCTTTACATTAATTATACTGCGTGTTTGCAGTTTAAATGTATATAATGTACGGCATGCGGGAGGTGCCCCCTTGGGGCATTGGTTTCTGCGCGTATGTAGAGGAATTACGGCATTTGATTGAGTGAGGCCCGTGGTGTAATGGTTATCATATCTGACCGGCAATCAGAAGATCCCGGGTTCGATTCCCGGGTGGTTACCTCATTTTTTCATTTGTTTCGTTCTCTCGCTCTCCTCTTGCGCGGAATATTCTCCTATACAAGCGTCGTTCTTTACGTTAATTATACTGCGTGTTTGCAGTTTAAATGTATATAATGTACGGCATGCGGGAGGTGCCCCCTTGGGGCATTGGTTTCTGCGCGTATGTAGAGGAATTACGGTATTTGATTGAGTGAGGCCCGTGGTGTAATGGTTATCATATCTGACCGGCAATCTGAAGATCCCGGGTTCGATTCCCGGGTGGTTACCTCATTTTTTCATTTGTTTCGTTCTCTCGCTCTCATCTTGCGCGGAATATTCTCCTATACAAGCGTCGTTCTTTACGATATATATATATATATAGTGTGCAAACATGTGTGTATGTGTGTGTGTGGTGTGTGTGTGTGTGTAAGGATTCGGGAGATTTTCGAATTAACAACATTATATAATAATTTAAATTGAGAGTGAGGTCTTAGAGTCCTTTAAGTTTAAAGTGAATTATTATAAAATCTAATTACAGGTAGTATTAATGATGATGTATGCGTAAGAGTTTTAATGAATTCGAATATGTGTCAAAAGTAATAAAATTCAATTAGGATTATCGATTTTACATAAGTAAATCAGTTGCACGTATTTTAAGGTAATAAAAAAAAAACCACTTAGAAGAACTTACAATTAATGAAAGTAAATCTAGCGGTATTAAAATTGAATTTCGACACACAATTAAATTCGACTACTAACATTCATAGCGTCAAACTGACTATAATTTTCGTTTGTACCTTACAAATGGTATAATAATACAACCTAAGGACAATTACTCACGATTAATTGAACAAAGAAAATGAAGAATACAAATTAAAAATAGAAATCAATTATGCATTTTAATGAGCTAACATAATTTTATAATATTCTTAAAAATAAAAGTAAATCGAGCCATAGATGAATTTCGGCCAAGAATAAAAAAAAGTTATTGAAATGGAAGGAAAGCATTTCGAACAATTTATTTTTTAATAATTTCAGGTAAATTTTACATTAAAAAATATTTTTATATAAAAAAATATTAAAAAGGTTTCATAATTTTTGCGTGTTAAGTAGAAAAATCATGCTCTTTCGTTAAATGTTGATAGAATTTGAATTATTTGATATTTTAGTTGATATTTTAGTCTGAAAACTTGTTTGCATATAGATAAATACATATGTTTTATTGTGTAGAAGTTTTATTAAAATTAAATGACAAAAAAGAATAAACACAACTGAAATTTAGGGCATGTGTGGTCATACTGGTAAATTTCCCGACCGTACAGAGCAGGATAAATTAGGTACATGATCGATTAATTATTACACAATTACTGTCATCATATAATCACAATAATTATAAAAATTGTTATAAACAATTGTAAAAACGGTTTTGGTTACCAATAATAAAATATATAATTTTACCTATATATTTATATATGCAACAATGGCATGAAAAAAAAACAAATCGGTCAATTTCCTTCTTACAAAAAAAAAAAGGTTAAACTAAAGACACAAATCGGTCAATTCATGTTGAATTTAATCCTCTTTTACAACAAAAAAAAAAGTTGAATTAAATTCTTAAATTACATTTTCTTAAACTACAAAAAAATAGTTGAATTCAATTGACTACATTGAAATGACTTGGGACTTCAAAACTGACTTGGGACTTCAAAACTGACTTGGGACTTCAAAACTGACTTTAAATAAAACTGACTTTAAATTAAACAAACTGACTTTAATTAAAATAAACTGACTTTAAATAAAACAAACTGACTTCAAGTAAAACAAACTGACTTCAAATAAAACAAACTGACTTCAAATAAAACAAACTGACTTAAAAACTGACTAAAATTGACTTGCAAACTGACTTCAAAACTGACTGAAATTGACTGAAACTTCGAAACTACTTGAATCTGACTGACTTGAATCTGACTTGCAACTTGAAACTGAAACTTCTGAAATGAACTCTATCAAGTATCTTGAAATTGAAACTGTCTGAAATTGACTGCACTTGAACTGCTATCAAGTGGAGTCTATTATATTCTGGGTTCGGTTGTCCCTCTGGATGGATGCAACCTACTGACTTGAACTAACTGAAATGGACTACACTGATCTGCTCTCAGTGGAGTCTACTTAAACTGAAACTGACTTGCACTTGAACTGCTATCAAGTGAAGACTATTAACCTCTGGGGTTTTGTTGTCCCTCTTGGTGCAACCGACTTACTTGAACTGCTATCAAGTATATAACTCCATGGGGCGGTTGTCCCTCTGGGTACAACCTTCTGACTTGAACTGCTATCAAGTATTTCTATAAACTATAAACTCTCTATAAACTCTTTCTTTCTTAATTTGCAAGTCAATTCAATTCAATAATTTGAAAAAAAAATGTAAACGAAAATACGAAATGTAAACACATTTCACTCGAATGTACGCGAAAGTACAGTAATATTATGTTTGGTACATAAAATAAAATTATTCTATACTAACTATAATAGTGAAAATAACTCTGAAAATAAGTCTGACATTAATTCTGTGACAATAACTGTGACTTTTAACTTCTGTGACAACTTCTGTGACAATCAACTTCTGTGACAATTAAATTCTGTGACAATTAACTTCTGTGAAAATTAACTTCTGTGAAAATTAACTCTGTGACATTTAACTTTTGTGACATTTAACTTCTGTGACATTTAACTTCTGACATTTAACTTCTGTGACATTTAACTTCTGCGAAAATTAACTTCTGCGAAAAAAATGTATCACTGGTGTCTGAAATGTTCACTGTATTTCTTGTAAATTCTGACTTAATACTAGTTAACTGATAATAATACTGACTTTTCAAGTTATTATAAAGTACTTAAAAAAACAAACTGTACTTAAAATTTCTACGGCGAACTCTTTGGAGACGTGTCCTGAAGACGTGTCCTGCTGGCTACTTCTTCTTGGATGAAAACTAGGCGTGGATAACTTGGAGTCGTTACACACCCGTTCAAGGGTGGATGTTACGAACTGGAAGTCGTGACACGCCGGCCAAATGGTGGATCTTATTATCTTGGTAGTAGGGTCGCTACAATTTTTTATCCTGATGCAGGGTAATTTCTATCCTCACCAAAGGGTGGCCATTTGTTAAAATCCTCTTCTTGTTAAAATCCTGGCAGGGTCGTCACTTATTAACCCCTCCGTCTATGGCCCTGGGTTGGTTCGAATCGACGGGGGTTCTGGTTGGGAGGCAGCAACGGATCTGTTACTTGCAGGAGTTTCTTCTATACGACTCTCCGAGTTCTTCTTTAGTGGCTCGGAGGATTCTGAGAGGCTTATTAAATTCTCTGAGGGTTCCCCCCCGATTCTTCTTGTAACATATCGTGAGATTTTAATGACTAAGTTTACTGAAGAGAGCACGGCTCGAAGGAGAAGAAAAATATCTTTTCTTCACTGTAATTTACTGCTAAAATATTACAGGTAATGCTCAGCCTCGTAGTTGGTATCAGAATAAACATGGAAGAAATTGTTGGGGTTTATATACCCCGATTCTACTAACATCATCATTATTAAATGTTGAAGAGGCTGCATTATTTTTGCACTATTTGAAAATAAAGTAAATCTTTTAGCTGTGGTAAGGTTTAAACAAATAAACAAGATATTTGAAGATGAAGACATATTTTTATCTTAAACCGCGTATTTTCAGATCTAACGTTATCATGATCTGCCAAGTTAACTAAAAGTGGAAATTGAACTATGCGTCTTTAACTAAAATAAGCATATGAGTAAAAATTAAAGGTTTAAAATTTACAATTAAATGCTTAGGCAAGACATGACTTCATCTTTTATAACGGAGAGAGAATGTATACAAATTATGAACATTGCAAAAAGTTTCTCAGAATTCATTATTAAGCTAAATCTAAAATTGATTAAGAAATTTTAAAAAGAGCAAGTCACCAATTATTTGGCAAAGTAGAAAGCACATAAAAATTTATCCCAACGGAAAAATTATAATAAGAAAATAATAACAGTATCGCCGAGTCTACATTCCTTATGGCAACATAATGTCGGGTCGGACATTGAGTACATTGTAATTTTGGTCTACTATAACTATGATTATAATTACCAATTAATTCATTTATTATCGTTAACTACAATTCCATTAAAGTACATTCACTACGTCATTTAGTACATTACATCATTAAGTACATTAATTACATTATATTAAATTATTGTCGTTTAATTAAAGTACATTAATTACATTATAAATTATTGTCATTAATTACAGTTTCATTTTAAAGTACGGTACATCGATTACATTATTAAATACATTAGTCACACAATTCTTACTGTGTTTTTATATTTACTGTATATATGGTTATTAGTACAACACAGAGTACATGGGCACATACGGTATATATTTATATATACATGACACACATGATTTAACATAACGCACGATGATGTGTTATAAATTGGAATTAGAGCGAGAGGAGATTTTTCGTTTTCAGATGTTCAATTCATGCTGTGATCATCGAATTTGACCACTTGCCTAAGCGTTTTCGAGTTCATTGCGGGAGGCGAAATAATTAAAAATAAAAAGTAAAAAAATAAAAATAAATAATACATGAGAACGTATTTGGACGATTTTGAACGAACAGGTACGGGGGCATAAAGTTTCGTACCATTTCGTAGACTGACACGAGTAAAAATGATTATTTAATAAAATTTGATATAGGGTAATGGTCAAGATAAGATATGGACGTATAGATCAATATGGTTGAATGATAATATTTATACTACATAACACCACAACATTTAAATAATGGTGTATAGAGTGTAAAGTTTTTTTTTAATTATTATTGAAGAATTTACCATACATTGAACATGAAAAATATCCACATGCCAAATGGGTGATTCAGTATTCACGGTATGGAAAACGTGAAGAGAATTAAGTTACGTTATGACGTGATAGTTATTCACATTATGTCATACGTATAGTATAAGTCTTTATTAGAAAAGATGAATTAAAGAAATACAGTAATGAATAAAGAAGTACAAATCGAAATTCTATCCAAAACTCGTTTAGGCGATTTTGGTTTCTTATGTAAAAATGAACATTCAAACATAAAAACCATACAAACATAAGTACTGCATGAAGACAATGAATCCATATAATGATTGTATAGGAATTGTTCATTTTTCATTTTTACATATATACACTCACACACACACACACACACACATACACACACACACACACACATGTTTTATTTCTTTATTAGCAAATCTCTGATCTCCAAGAATCGGGATAAGATGCGTGTTTTAAAATATACATCACAGATGTGGGTCATTTTAGTTCGCTCGATATTGTATTTAACACATCTTTGTCAATCCTTCATGGATAATTAAATATCCTTCCATTTTAAGGCTCCATAAACATATATCTTCCAATATCACGAAAACCCTTCCTTTCCCGACCAACGAGGATGTACGTACAGGCAATAACACGTTTTCTCCCTCTCTCCCTCCCTCCCTCCCTCTCGCTCTCTCGAATACAAGATCGAGAACCAAATCGTAACGCGTCTCTCCACGAATCAGGACATCTGACATGCCCCAGAGCTCACAGAACAACCAACCACAGCCCTGTGGACGGGTCCCAAGACACCGAGTTGGTCGATAGGCAGGCCTACGCTTCAGGTCTCACCCAAAAATTCACCGCTAACCAATAGGAAGCTAGCTATTGTGTTTTGTAGGTTGGACACAGGCCCCTTATGAAGGGAACGTTCCGGATCAAGGATTCAGTACGTACATTACCCGCTAGCGATTTATACGCAATAACTCAATTATCTTTGTTCAATTCACCCGACCTGATTGGGGATGAAGCCTTTTACGCTCAAGCAGCTTGACTAATTTTCAGAGCTGTAGATCAGGATGCGATATTTTCTAGGCAGAGTATTGCGGAAAATTGTGGTGAAATGCAAGATCCATTCAATGAAAACGTTGCTGAGATGTGAGTAATCCCTAAGCATTATAATAATTGTTATGAAAAGTAGTTTGTATTGTTTCTCGCTTACAATTAGTAATCTAGCTTCAATAGGCGTTAACTTATAAAAGATGCCAATAATAGCGTTTTGAAAAATATGTTTAATTATTGTCTGTTTCCCATATATATATATATATATATATATATATATATATATATATATATATATATATATATATATATATATATATATGGTGGCCAAAGATTTTATGATTTATCTGCAATCAAATTCGTAATGGAGCTTTAAGAATATTTTTCACGATAATTCAGCACCGCAGTAGGATTTTTAAATTACCAAACTGCAATAAATGCGTTTTGAAAAAATTTTTAATTATTGACTGTCTCCATATATACACATACTGTATATATATATATATATATATATATATATATATATATATATATATATATATATATATATATATATGATGTGTTTTAATTTGTACATTTCTTGTAGGGTTTTTAGAAATATTGAAACTTTTAATAATTATCTGTAATTAAATTCGTGGCATTTTCTTGGCGTGTTCGAGCTATATATAATGTTTAAACCTTAACTTATAAAAGATGCCAACAAGAGCGTTTTGAAAAATATGTTTAACTATTGTCTGTTTCCCATATATATATATATATATATATATATATATATATATATATATATATATATATATATATATATATATATATATATATATATATATATATATATATATATATATATATACTGTATATATATATATGGTGGCCAATGCTTTTATGATTTATCTGCAATCAAATTTGTAATGGAGCTTTAAGAATATTTTTCACGATAATTTAGCACCGCAGTAGGATTTTTAAATTACCAAACTGCAATAAATGCGTTTTGAAAAATATTTTTAATTATTGACTGCCTCCATATATATACATATATATATATATATATATATATATATATAATTATATATATTATATATATATATATATGGTGTGTTTTTAGTTGTACATTTCTTGTAGGGTTTTTAGAAATATTAAAACTTTTAATAATTATCTGTAATTAAATTCGTAGCATTTCTCTTGGCGTTCTCGGGCTATATAAGCACACCGGACAAAAAATTAGTCACCCCTCTCAGAATGTACCTAATAACGTGTGACGGCGCCTCTGGCCTTGATAACCGCACGAATCCGGCGAGGCAGAGACTCTACGAGGTTCTGCATGTACTGAACATCGATTTGCTTCCACTCGTTCATCAGCCGGTCCCGAAGTTCCGCCAGAGTCCGTGGGTGTCTATTCCTGCGCTTCACTTTCTGTTTCCAGCCTGAACAACACCTTCGACGCATTCAGGATTAAAGGCGTCATTGGACCTGCGATGTACTCGTCGCCTCCCATCATTGGAGAACAAACAAAAACGGGACTCATCGGACCAAATTACACGTTTCCAATCTGCCGCAGTCCAGTTTTTGTGCCTCTGAGCCCATTTATAACGTGCCAATTTGTGACTTGCTGTTAACAGCGGCCTCTTCCGTGGTACCCTGCTCCAGATGTCCATCGCATGCAGTTCTCGTCGCAATGTCCGTTCGGAAATTGGTCGCTGGAGAACCTCATTGGTTTCTTGGAGCAATTGTTCTCTGGTTTGAAAACGATTTGCAGTTACTAGACGAGAAACATGGCGGCGGCCCCTATTGTCGAGAATTGTTTTCCGGCCACAGTTACGCCGTCGATTGTCAGTTGATTGCGAACTACACCACTCTTTGTAAACTCGCTGGACAGTACGCGTTGACACACCAACAAATTGGGCTACTTCAGACATTTTGTGTCCGTGGGCTCTGCCAAACACGATGGCTCCTTTTTGCCACTGAGTAACGTCTGCCTCACGACCCATTTTGCAGACTATATCCAACACACACTTTGTTCTTCACCACCTCACGAAACAGATCTGATCCTGTGTGCTACGTCACCGCTACTTGTCACTTACCAATGCTACATCAGCGCCCTCTGTGTGACCTTGAACTTCCTACTATCGGTGCTATTAGGGGTGACTAATTTTTTGTCCGGTGTGCTTATAATGTTTCAATCAGTCTTAACTTAAAAAAGATGCCAATAAGAGCGTTTTGAAAAATATGTTTAATTATTGTCTGTTTCCCATATATATATATATATATATATATATATATATATATATATCTATATATATTAATGTAAAGAACGACGCTTGTATAGAAGAACGTTCCGCACAAGATGAGGAGAAAGAAAGAACAAATGAAAAATGAGGTAACAACCAGGAAATCGAACCCGGGATCTTCCGATTGCCGGTCAGATATGCTAACCACTACACCATGGGCCTCGATTAATCAGAAGTCGTAATTCTCCTACATACGAGCAGAAACCAATGCCCTGAGGGGGCACCTCCCGCATGTCGCACATATATACATTTTAACTGCAAACAACACACAGTATAATTAATGTAAAGAACGACGTTTGTATAGAAGAACGTTCCGCACAAGATCGAGGCCCATGGTGTAGTGGTTAGCATATCTGACCGGCAATCGGAAGATCCCGGTTTCGATTCCCGGGTGGTTACCTCATTTTTCATTTGTTCGTTCTTTCTCCTCATCTTGTGCGGAACGTTCTTCTATACAAGCGTCGTTCTTTACATTAATTATACTGTGTGTTGTTTGCAGTTAAAATGTATATATGTGCGACATGCGGAAGGTGCCCCCTCAGGGCATTGGTTTCTGCTCGTATGTAGGAGAATTACGACTTCTGATTAATCTAGGCCCATGGTGTAGTGGTTAGCATATCTGACCGGCAATCGGAAGATCCCGGGTTCGATTCCCGGGTGGTTACCTCATTTTTCATTTGTTCGTTCTTTCTCCTCATCTTGTGCGGAACGTTCTTCTATACAAGCGTCGTTCTTTACATTAATTATACTGTGTGTTGTTTGCAGTTAAAATGTGTGTATATATATATATATATATATATATATATATACATATACACACACACACACACATATATATATATAACATATATATATATATATATATATATATATATATATATATATATATATATACAGGGTGTTTCAAAAGTTCCTCATTATTTTTAAAATTTTATTAAAATAGCAATTACAAGAGGAACCAAATGACAATTTGGTTGCTGAGTCTACGATTCATGAGAATTTTGGTGGCATCAAACTTGGCTTCATAAGTCTACTGGAAAGTCACTGGTACACCTCAACGTGGGCACCGTCTTTTTCGAAACAAGCGAGCCACCGTTTTACGCATTCTTGGCCGACATTGGACAACATTTCGGGAGTAACAGAAGCACACGCATTCCTGATCCGTTCTTCTACTGTGGGGAGGACTCGCGGCTAGGTGGCGTACACTTTGCTCTTAATGTAGCCCCACAAAAAGAAGTCGCATGGGGTAAGATCAGGCGAGCGAGCAGCCCATTCGATGGGACCACGGCGACCAATCCACCGATCCGGGAACTGCTTATTCAGAAATGAGCGAACCTCACGCGAGTAATGAGCAGGGGCACCGTCTTGCTGGAAAATGACTTCTTGCATGTCAGCTACAGCTGACAGTTGGGGGATGCAGAACTCCTGAAGCATACGAAGGTAATTGTCTCCATTGACGTTCACGGAATTTCCATCTTGATGCCGGAAGAAGAACGGACCAATCAGCCCAGCTGAGGAGATGGCACACCAGACGACCAATTTCGGCGTGTCCCTTTCATGTTCACGGATCTCCGCAGGATTGTGAGTTCCCCAGATGCGGGTGTTGTGCCGATTGACGCGACCAGAAAGGTGGAAGAGAGCTTCGTCGCTGAACCACATGTGCTCCAGGATCGATGGGTCTCTTTCGTAGTGATGCAGCAGTGTCTCACACATCTCCACCCGGCAATCGTAGTCTTGAGGTTCCAGCTTCTGAACCACCTGGATCTTGTACGGATACAGCTTGAGACCACGCCGCAAAATCCGTTGGATAGATGTCGCGCTGATGTTCAGTTCCGCAGCAGCTCGCCGAATGGACTTTCCTTGACTCTGAGTAAACGCCTCACGGACAGTTTCGACATTCTCTTCACTCCGCCCACTTCGAGGTCTTCCTGATCGTGGTTTGTCCTTTACGGATCCGGTCTCCATAAACTTCCGGTGGGTGGCGACGATGGTGTTCCTATCCGGTGCATAATGCTGTCCGTAGACTGCCCGGAATCGTCGCTGCACTTCGACCACAGATTGAAAAACCTCCTGCCATGCAGCGATTTTACACCTCTGCTCTAGAGTCAGCATGGTAGCAGAAGAAAACGGAGCAAAACTTCAAATGTAGACTCAAAAAAATTCTCAACTACTGAGTAAGAGTTTACCACAAGATGAACGTCGTTGGTCGATTAGCTGCAAAGAAAATTGAAAATCAAATTAGTGAGGGACTTTTGAAACACCCGGTATATTAGGGCGGGTAGATTTTCCACATGTTTTGAAATCGCAAGGTGAATAAGTGCCCAGTTGTTTGGTTTGGTTGAGAAATGAACCAAAAAATTTGGCCTGCTTGCGGATTTGCAATTGAAGTTTGTTATGTTTTTTTACCTAATTTTCGTCATACGCGATAGGTAAACTCGTCATTTTTGAAGATATAATATTAACTAATTATAGATGTAGCAACTCAATATCATTTTCTATTCCAAGAGGAGACAATGCCTAATGTATATCATGTGTTTTAAGTGTAAAATGATAAAATTTCGTTGAAAACACATGCATTTTTACTAATTTATTCACATATTTTGGCTACAAAACTTGATAAAATACTTTCAAAAGGTGATAAATCTAAAAAAATCACATGTTCTCATGTAAAAAGAAAAACGATTCATATAAATCACCATAAGATTGAGAATAATGTGCTTTTGACATAAATGCAGGACGCATCTTCCGGCTAAGTACTTTAGTAAGGATACATCTGTGATGAGTTTCGAACCCGTACACGGTATGGGAAGCCTCTGTCACTAATTTCACACTCCTCTCAACACTCTGAGAGTGAGAAGGCAAGCCTGGAATGTCTGGCTTAGTGTTAGTGTCCATGAATGACTGGATTTCTTCATCAGATAGGTGCTGTGTGGTTGGTGGTTCCATGACAGCAGGGTCAGTGAGGTCGATGAGCTCATGCCAGTGATTTGCATTCCAATTCACCTGGGGAATTTTCTTCCCTGCTTCCTAGTTGCTCTCTATTCTATAATTGAAAAATGAAAATGAAAATATAAATGAAAATATAAATATAAATAAAAATATAAATATAAATGAAAAATAGTACTCAAATATTGCCGGATCAATAATACAAAGAAATTACTCACTTAAAGTGACAATTATAATATTTTTTCAGTTATTTTTTGGAAAATAACTCAGCTTTGGCCAAAAAAATAAAAAATAATTACAAGAAGCGCAAAATTTACCTGTGTCTGAGAGTGAGTATAGTCTGAAGCCCAAGATCCCTGATTCTCTCTTCATCTTTCACCATGGCATAGAGGATGTTCTCAGGTCGGAGGCAGAAAACATTACCCTGGATGTTCTGCTTTACAATGCGTTTCACATCATCAAATGGAATCAGCCTCAGTCAGCTGATAGCAGAGAAGAGGATGCGAGGAGAAACATGCAGCTTAGAGGATGCTTTTATCTCAAACCATGCAGGAGCATAAACTCGAACAATGTAATGGACCAACTTTTTCAAATTCAGGTTTGGTCTGTTGTCTCTTGTGTACAAACAAAGAAGTCGTATGGCAAGAGTTAACTATCTTGCATGGTTAAGTGGACCAATCTTCCAAACAGCCCATCTGTCATCTACTCTTCCTGATCCGATCCCTCTGCAATACTCATACAGAAGCCTTTGATCATGACTGAGGTCTTTCAGTACTTCCTCTGGAATGTACCCTTCAATGATTGGAGTTTCCACAGCCTCAAACTGTACCTGAGGTTCATCCTGGATATCTTCTGCGCACCTTTGCCCAAGGGGCCCGCTGAAACTTCTTGGGCCAGTTGTCACTCCATCCATTTTTTTGAAAAGAGCTTTTAGTGAGAGTTCATTCTGATGCAGTGCGCAACCAATAGTTTGGTTTCCTCCCCAGAGTTTCTTCAAGTTTTACCACTAAACCACTCTTCCAGCCAGTGTTGGTTGCGGTATTATCAAGAAGAATGGCTCGGATACTTTCAAGGCTATTATATTCTTCAAGAACACTGAATGTCTCCTGAGCAAGGACCTCACCAGTGGCGCCTATAACAGGAATTGTTCTGTGGGTCAAGTAGGCGCCAGGAGATTTTCCATCTTTATAGGTGAAGGTGAGGTGATGTTCTGCGTCAACACACTTTCTGAGAACAGTTTCCCCTTCAGGTGTCTCTATTTCTTTGTAAGTCATGGTATTCTCGTCAACCTTCCCATCCACACCAACACAAATGAGCTGTCTTTTTCTCTGATTCCATACCCTCACTAACTACCCTAATTTGGGCTTTGGCCCTGTCTAATTTGCACTTGTCAATCATGATGTGATTGATGTCAACTTCAGGTCTCAGTAGGTGTTTGATGTCATGGAGCAAGGCATTCCCAAGAGCTGCGCCCAGATTTGATGAACATTCACCTCTGACAAGTTCCATAGCATATCTGGGAAACTTTAGAAGGCTGTAGTCTCCTGAAGGCCTCTTCCTAGGCTGCTATTCATCTTCTCCTTCCTGAAAATAAATGGAAAATATTAATGCGTTTTCTGTTTATTTATTTATTTATTTTTTATTTAATTCATTTATTTTTATTTATTTATTTATTTATTTAATTTATTTATTTATTTATTTATTTATTTATTTATTTAATTTATTTATTTATTTATTTATTTATTTATTTATAATTATATATAATTAATATAAATAAAAGGAAACTAACCTCGCCACCAGATGAACTGCTTGTAAGTCCAGGCAACTCTGTAGGCTGTATGAAAGATCCTACTAGCTCAACTTCCTCCTGAGGTAGTACATGTTGCTGTCCTTGTTTGGCCTTCCTGTCTCTTTCGGTAGCAGCTGTGTCCACTAAAGACAGCTGGTATGCACCCTTCGGACCTATTTTGGATCGCTGATCACGAAGGTATGGTCTTTCTTTAAGTGGCACCTTTGCATTTCGAGGGCAAACACAGATGATGTGTTCTTGTGTACACTTGTCCTTCTTACAGTATACTCTTGAATCACTGCAAGGCAAAAAATCTCCAAAGAAGAGGAACAGGCAGAAATATCAAAAAGTTTGTCCAAGTTAGCATCCAGATTTCGCTTGACACTTGCCTTAGCATGCTTGCGATTAATGTCTTTCACAAGAGTGAGTAGGTCTTTAACCTTTCTGTCAATGGATTTGTCATTAATGAAAGGCAGCCTTGGATTCACTGAAAACCAAATGGATTTTAAATCCTTGCTAACTTGCTGCACTAAGACCCAAAAATCTGCGCCAGGGTTAGCATGATTAAGGTCATAATAGTATTGAATCAGCTGCCTGTAAGTGCTTGGTTCGGTCATTAATAATTCACAAGGACCACCTCCATACTTTGCTTCACTTTTCTTTCGGGTCAGGTGTCTCGTTTTCGCTTTCGGCAATATTTACACCGGAAAATCTGAAACATAATGAAAAGTGTTAATGCGAATAGCAATATGTAAGAAATAAGCGTGAACGGTCACAGGAAATATAATATTTTACCATTATTTTTAATAAAGATGCATAATTAATAATTATATAAAAATACAAGCAAAACATTGATATTTATGCTTATAGAAACAAGTTAATAATTTTGGGTTTGCTTTATTTTGGTTGGTTGCGCGTATGCCGCACACGGGATTTTACGCATGAAGCGACAACAGAAAAAATTAAAAACTTAAAAGCTAAATTCGCATTTTGATCTCCTATCAAAATGCATTTCTTTGTGATTTTCACATTTCATAGATGAAAGGACAACTACTGGATGTTTATTCGCTTTCTGGTACCAACTTCGACCACCCCTGATATATATATTATATATATATATATATATACAGGGCGTCCCAAAAAAATGTATACACACTTTAAATAATTATAATGGCAGTATTTATTAAAATACATTTCATTTTCAAATGTAATAGAATCTACAGACATTATTTAATTGTTTTGTCAACTGTTTTCAAACTGACGTCCGTTCTGGTCCAGGCACTGCTGATAACGCGAAGCAATGGAATCGCAAACATCACGAAACATTTCGTTTGGTATTTGTGTGCATTCTCGTTCAATGGCTGCTCTCAATTCAGCGACTGTTGCAGGTTTTATAGCGTAGACTTTGTCTTTTAAGTATCCCCATAAAAAAAAGTCTAGTGGTGTGAGGTCTGGTGAACGCGGACTTTGGTGATACGTTTCCAGTACTCTTTCTTGCTTTGTGGGGCTTGTCGATGTCCGTGGTCTTCCGGAACGCTTCTTGTGGACATTCTGAACAGTTCCATCGGCTTCAAACTTATCTCTAATTCGAGTGATGGTAAGTCGCGTTAGTGGATCTGTTTGAAACTCCCTCCTAAACTGTCTTTGCACTTCAACTGCGTTTTCACACTTCCAGTAGCATTTTAGAATGAATTTCCTTTGTTCAAAGCTTAGTCTGACTGCCATTATTAATTCTAATGGGGTTAACTTGGAAAGAAAGAAACATCAATTGAGCTATCAGCTGTTAAAGTGTGTATACATTTTTTTGGGACGCCCTGTGTATATATATATATATATATATATGTATGGTGGTCAAAGCTTTTATGATTTATCTGCATTCAAATTCGTAATGGACCTTTAAGAATATTTTTCACGATAATTCAGCAACGCAGTAGGATTTTCTAATTACCAAACTGCAATAAACACGTTTTGAAAAATAGTTTTAATTATGTTCTGTTTCTCCATATATATACACTACCGGTCAAAAATTTAAGTACATCCTGAAATATTCGTAAATATCAAATTTTGTTTAAAGTTTTCATTTATTAACTAAATTATCATGACACAAATTCATAAGTACAAACATGGGAACTTAAATAGCAACAAATCAGGACAATTTACCAAAATCAAGGTCTAAATTTTAGATTCATCAAAATAGCCTCCTCTAGCAGCAATTACAGCAGAACAAATTCGAGGCATGCGCTCAACAAGAGAAAGAAGATAGTCTGGTGAAAGCTGCTGCCAGCACTCTTTTACGAGTTCTCAGAGCTTTTGAACACTGGATGGCTGCTTGGCTTTCACTCGTCGATCCAGTTCATCCCACGCTAGCTCGGTCGTGTTCAGATTCGGGACTGTGCTGGCCATTCCATAATTGTGAGCTGACGTTGCCGTTCTTTCTGCTTCAGGTAATTTTGACACAGCTTGGAAGTGTTTAGGATTGTTGTCTTGCTGCATTATGAACTGTTGACCAATTAGTCGCAGTCCAGATGGGATAGCATGGCGCTGTAGAATGCTGTGATAGTCACGTTGGTTCAGTATTCCAGTGACTTTGTGGAGATCTCCAACTTGCTCCCCTGCAAAACATCCCCAGACCATCACACTTTCTCCACCGAGCTTCACTGTTGGCACAACACAGTGCTGTGTCATTCTTTCACCCGCTCTGCGCCGCACAAATACTCTGCGTTTGGATCCAAAAACATCGAACTTTGATTCGTCTGCCCAAAGGACAAATTTCCACTGCTCAACAGTCCATTTTTGGTGTTTTTAGCCAAGACTAGCGTTCTATTTTTGTTCTGGAGTCTCAGCATTGGTTTCTTTGCTGCAGTTCGTCCTTTTAATCCTGCCTCTCTTAGTCTTCGCTGAACAGTTGATGTTGAAACTGTTGTACTTCTGGAGTTGTTCAGCTGGGCTTTGATTTCAGGTACTGTGAGGCGTCTGTTGCACAGACTGGTGACTCGGATATACTTGTCCTCTGAGTCTGTTGTGGTTCTTGGTCGCCCTGACCTTTTTCTGTCCTTATTTTGACCAGTTTCTTCGTATCGTTTAATGGCACAAGCAACCGCATTCACAGAAACTCTTAATTTTTTGGCAATTTGTCTCAGTGATTGGCCCTCATTTCTCAAAGTTACAATCGACTGTCTTTTTTATGTTGCTAACTGAGCTTTGGGACCCATTTTTGCTTTTTAAACACAGAAATATACCTTAAACTACGCAGTGAGCTCCTCTGCAAGGATTTTATATGTAAAGACCTGCAGCGCATGTTAATAACTGAACACATGTATTAACATATTCCTGAAGAAACACACTACCGCAGTAAAGAATTTTAAACTGTTTTTGAACCTTTGTGCAGAGCTAATGGCATTAATTTTAGGTTGCATGCTGGAAGGCAATTAACACATTTTCAAGGGTATTTTGAAGAAGCTTCTGTATTACAACACACTGCAAAGGGAAGATGCACTGAAGCATAAAATATGAAAGCCAGGTAAGCAAATTAATCTCTAGTACCTGTTAAGTTTACATTTGAAGTTTATATCATGAACTAAGCAGCAAAACATTGGAAATTAGTAGGTGTACTTAAACTTTTGACCGGTAGTGTATATATATATATTCTTTATTTCTCGTTACAGGGGTGAAACCGAGCTAGGGAGTGATATAGCTACTTTTGTTGAAAGGCGGATAAATGAAAGGGCTGCTTCTCCGCTCAGCCAAACCAGTGACATAAATGCAGAATTCGAGGTGTTAGCGCACATTCGGGCCAGCGAATGCCAGGTCATAGAGGAGATAATGTAAGTATTTTTTAGGTTAAGAACAAAACGCAATATATTTTCATTTATTAAATAGCAGAAAACATGTACAGAAAGGGTCAGTATTCGATACATAAGTCTTTATGGCTACAGTTACAAATGTATATACAGCTTTACACATTACAGGCTGTGTTAACATATGGGACCATTTTTTTTATCTCTTTGCAAACACTTTTATCGTTCATAACTGTCACATAAATCGAATAATTTCTAAAAATTCATAAATCCCTTCCCACGTGACATGTGCATGAGAAATAAAATGCAATACAAACCACATATTTCAGTATAATATCCTTGGAAACGATATGGGGACCAAATAATCTCAGACACACCTAGTTGGGGTATAAACTTCGCAATTACCGAATCATTCCATGGCGGAAATCCGAGTGAATCAAAATAGTACATTCTTTCCCTATTTTTAAAATAGATTGCAAACCAATGAATTCCCGCACCCCCACAATGTCAGTGTTAACGATAATCCCGTACCAATTTCTCGTACTTGGCAGATTTAATATTTCATTCTTCGCGAACACTCCGATAAATTTTGAGCGCGCGAAACGGTCACTTTTCATCACTCTCTGGAGTGTACGCGCATCCATTCTAAAAGTCTGTGACCACGTTCCTGAAACGATCAACTTCTATTAGTGCCTGTGCCTCGAGGTAAACTAGTACACTTATAGGTGCGTCTATAGGCTTGGCAAATTCCAACCTAACTCAGATATTCCCACTCTGCTGTGGGCTTAAATGCGTATCTGTGCCAGCCGACAAGTCCGGCGTAATATCAAATGAATAAATGTTAAATTCTCCGACAAATTATTTCTGCGTTACACCGAAAAAAAGCTCGTCACAGGCGCCTGTATTATGAGCCAGACTACTATATGCTCTTCGCAGAGAGGGAACACAGCATCTGATGAGTAGTCCGTATTCAATGCCTCTCCCAAAGCAACCCCATTTACGTGTACAGTAATATTTTTAAGGCCGAAATTCTCAAATTTAAAGGCACTCTTTTTATATTTTCCATTCGTCGAAGCGTGGTCCTGCATTCCAATTAATATTCTTTTAGGTAGGACGCCTAGGGCGACGTTTTCTAGCTGCTCCGACGCCAGCTATGCGGGGACCCTGTACAGTTTGATCTGTACCCTGTTAATTGGGTATTTTACTGTGGCGTTTATTAAGACTTTCTCAAGTTCTATTTGTTTCGGGGAGGTTAATTTCACACGGCGTATACGCAAATACGTTTCCATGATGTGTATCACAACGGGTTTCGAGCCTTCTTCTTGATCAGACCCCAGATTTACGCAGATCTCAGGAATCGTGCGGGTAAGCTTCAACTTCATATCCACCCCGTTCATAAGCAACTTCTCCTGGAATGTGAAGTCTGTATGCAGGCGCCCAAAACATTCGTATATTTATTTTTTAGAATTTTTAAATTTATCCTTTATTCCATTTTCATCTTTAGTGTGGTAATACCCCTCTGATGTTAAAAAGGTTTCCTTCGCTTTTTTTGAAAAGTTGAGGACATTTTCCAGATAGGATCGTAGGTGGTAGTACCCCGTACCTGCCGAGATGTTAATCTGGTTTAAATACACTTCCTACTGGCTGAATATGCAGTGTAAAAAGTTGGTTTCAGGGTAGGCAGAGTAACTATCATCGCAGTCCGTCCCATCAGAATGGGCTATACGCAATTTAGCATACATGTGCATGCAGCTCGGATCAAAAAAGTAAGGGCCTGAGCTGGGTATCACGAATTCTATAGGGGCACTGGGTGAACTAATTGTGTTTAATGGATTAATTGTAATAAAGCCACTATGCTCAATAGAGACCTGTGTGGGGGACATATCAAAGAGGGACAGTTCCGATTTACAGCATTGTGTACTACACGGATGGATGAAACGTGCAATGACGAGTAAGAAATAGTACCACTTCCCACGACAAGTATTAGTCAACCTATGATTCGTGAGATGTCCTCAGCTTATATTAGTTAAAAAATGATCACCCATAGGTTTCATGCGCTGAGAGCACTTCTTTTTCGGTTTCCTTTTACGTTTAACGCCATGTGATAGTAACCCCTTCTTCCTGGCAGATCTCTTCTTTCCGCCGCCACGCATTTTTCTCTTTGCATCTTTGATGATTTCATCCCTTGTACGTTTTAATTGTTTTTTTTAGAGCTTCTTTAGGCTTAGTGCCCCCCATTATGTCTTCTGCCGCGTTAAAATCTGGGGGACAGCGGTGCGTAGTATGGATGAAAAAATGGACCCAAGACCACTACCACGCTGGTACCTCACTCCTCGGTATACTGCGAACGGTCTTCGAGTCATTATAAACGACGAAAGTGTAGTTTCACTGTTAAGCTCCCATCACCGAATGGGAATTTTTTTCCCTCAATCGTCCTTATATAGTATATTGAGATGTTGGTTAATAGATTAGTAGCAACATTCACATAATGGGGTTTGTCATATGTAATGATCATGCTTTTCCCTCTATGGTTGGGGATGTGCGCAATGCGCAGCAGACGTGCCTGGGTGTCCCCAACAAATTGGTGCTCTACAATATTGCTGTAAATATAGCTCATGCCTGGGGGTGGAGAGCTTTCAATCAATTTCTCCATCTTCAATTGATACATTAAGCTGGACAAGTCATGCTGTGCCTCGTGAAAGGTATCTCTTTGGAAGGCTGCGCTATATCGGTCCTCAGCAACAATTGTGAACAGCTCTTTATCTTTAATATTTCTACTAAGCGTTGACTTTAGCTTCAATGTGCATGGAGGCGTGTCTATGTTTACGACTTCAAAAAGTAAATCGTTTGTGAAGTACGACTTTTCAAGACACTTGTTTAATCCCGTTACAATGTCCATTGCTGTATCATAATGCCCGATTCCTAGCGATACATTTGTGCTATAGTACCGTTCCTCACCGCACAGGGTTGAACGAATACTATTATCTAAGGTTATGTCTATTTTTTCGCACTCATCGGTTCTTCTAAGGATCAGAAATATGATTTGTTCATTAAAAATTTGGTGGCTAACTGAAGTTCACATAACCCATTTCATACGAATCACGCTCCAATTCAATGGGTCCATGGAGTTCTGTCACAAAGATGGCGAGGGTGTTGTTAGGGTGTAGAGACAGGGACGAGGAGGACGGGAGTGTGACGTAGAAACGGTCAGGCGCCATGTTGCATACTATTTAAGCTTCATTATTGCATCAGCTTTTATATAGGTGTTGGAGCTTTCTGGGTACCCTAGCCATTTCACCAGGTACATTTCTCTCTTTCCTGAGCCTTTGCTACCTATAATTTCCTCAATTTTAAACACGTTTTTTCCTAAATTAAATGCCACTTTCCGCAATTCCTCGCGGTAAAACCCTCCTGCGATTTCTTCCCCATTCAAATCTTCAATGTAATACATCATTACCTCACCTTTAGGTCTCATAGCCTTAACTTTAAAAATCTCGCGCGTCCATCCTTGCTCAAATCCCTTCGCGAATTTATTTCACGAACGCGACAGCCTTACATAATCATTGATTTTGAAACGCGCAGAGTGTGGTGGTGCATCTCTTCTCACCATTGGACGCGTACCTCTTTCTAAAACTTCGTTAGACGTTGTACCAATCGTGCGATGGTGTGAGCGGTTGTAGGATGAGGCCAATGAGCCGAGAACGTTTAAATATCTGTATGTTTTTATGTGTCAAATATCGGTGCATGCGTTCCTTTATGGTACGTTGAACTCTTTTAGCTAAAGAGGCATCATGTATAGAATTGGTAGTGTAATAGCTGATATTAAACTCTCCCAGCATGTTCTGAAAAGCGCGTCCTATAAATTTTTTCCCCATATCCGTACAAAAATAGCCAGGAATCCTGTTTTCTTTCAACATCAACGTTTTGGTCGCTTTAGCAACTGTTTCAGGCGATTTATTTTTCAGGGGTATTAACCACAGGTATCTAGAGAATACGTCTATTATGAACAGGATGTAACGGTAACCGTCGTTATACATGGAATATCTTTGCATGTCGTTAAATCAGCCTGCCAAATAGAGTCAATCGAGGCAGCTGTTGTCTTGGCCGTTTTAAACCTTTATCTCACCGGTTTATGAAGTGTATAAGCATGCTGCAACCGCAAAAATCTCTCAACATCTTTTTCCCTTACTCCGTAAACACCTCTGTACAGTCTATTAACGCCACCATAGGAGGCGGGGTTAGAAATTTCATAATAGCGTTTACTTAATATGTTAGCCATTTGCGTATTTTAGAAGCACGTGGGTAGGGTTAACCGTTTGTTATCTTCTTTCTCCTCTTCAGAGACACTGCTACTGCTGGGGGCGATGGCGTACTCAGTTGTGACACATGCGTGAACTGGTCCAAGTCTTTTAACCTATTCAGATTACCTATCAATGTTTTGGGGACATTTATTTGTTGTAGTCTTACTTTAATATGCTTCCATCCTGTTGGTGAGGGTCTGTCCCACTTTCTCACCAGATCAGGAACAATATCAACGATATTGGAGCCTTGTACCCTTGTTCCTTCAACAATGACCTCACCTGTATCGGTCGGTCCACTGTATGATGGGGTCCTCACCTAATAGATTATAAAGACTTAACCCTTTATTCCTCAATGTATGTGGGAGGCTGTTTTTTAGCACATGTCCGATGTGTTGTGTTCCGTTGTTCTTTGGTTGGCCAGGTTGTGTGTCGCTATGTTCAGCACTATTCGAGTTGTGTCTAATAACCACGGGTAGTTCTGTAGGATGTTTATAATCTTCGTAATCATGAAGAAATTTCTGCAAAGCCTCTTGGCACAAGATCCTTTTCTCATCAGGTGACTTTTCACTGTTTAATAGGGCTAGCAACTCGTTTTCCATTCTTTTAAGCCTACTTTTACGGGATTCTAGAACCGTGTCTGGAGTCTTTGAACTTTGTAATGAAGCATATACCTCGTGCGGAATCACAACCACCTTCTTTATTATGTTAATGTAGTCAGTAAAGGACCCAAAACTGAAAAAAAGATGGGCAGGAATGATCCTCCTCTTTGTACAATAATGCGCTTTTTCTTACCCACAGTTTGACTTTTATGCTGAGAGGGTTTCATTGGTACATTACATTTTATAACATTAAGACTGATTTAAAATGCATCTGTGAAATCTGAGTCGATATTTTTAACAAACATCTGTTGCAGCGCCGTGGCAATCGTTGATAGATTTTTATTAATTCACGGTATTTCTTCAGCCTATTTGTCATTCTGGAATATACACCGTTTCAGGCTCACTTGGGAATATATTCGTTCTTAGAAGCACCCTAAACGTGTTTCGCGGGTGAAGGTCACAAAGCAAATAACCATAACGCTGGTTTGTGGCCTCTTTACAAACCCCCAAAAACTCCTTACGTTGATTCGGGAACATTTGATTGGCTAATACCCCAATTTGTGACACATCTCTACGTTACGCGAATAAGACTAGATATTGCGTATTTAGCGACACATCGCGCATGTATCTATTTTTGAAAAATAGATTCTGATTGATGAAGAACACGCTTATGTTAAGGTGGTGGGAGAATACTGTAAATGTCTCGGCAAACGTTTTATCCATCTCCATGAGGTCGTCAATTACAATGACTGTATGTTCATTTCCCTTTAATGAATTAACGTCATAGACCGCATTGTAGAACAAAACATCATCTTGGTACTCGATGAACACTGCTTGATACGTCGAATAGCACCATATAACTTTATGCACAAATTTTGAGAACATCTCTCCCTTTTTATTAATGATTTTAAGCAAAAACACCGTTTTACCACATCTTGTAGGTCCAGATATAATACATGTGGATGGGCTCGTGAACCTGAATTTTTCTACAGATTCCATTTCTAACACGTCACACCCCTAAGTGTTCCATTTACAAAATATTACAAATAACGAATGCTGCGCCTTATATTTTGTTTTCTTCTCCCACAGAACAGAGAATGATGATGTACAGGACCCCATCATCGATATCACGGACGACCCCGTTGACCCTCCAGCTACAGAGTCATACCCCGCCGACGAGCCCTCACCAGCGACACCTCTAGCATGCGCCATTTCAAAGTGGAGGCGTGATGAAGAACCCGCCACGTCAGGTATAAAGTGCTCCAGGATTGCGGCGGTTGTTAGACCCCCAGTAATAGAGCCCAACCCTCAACGTCTTACGTCACAACCTCCACATTAGTACCTTCATCAAATATACCCACTTATTCGTCCTCCACAGTAGTTCCCCGTTCTGTTGAGGCTGACATAACATTCGAGTTGGTGCGCACAGCAACCCCCACACCGGCCTTGACTAGAAATCGGTATATAGTCAGGGTTGATCCCAGGTCCATGTATAGCAATGGTGTTGAACACGGACTACGGCGCATAGTTCAACGTATTGTAGAGTTTGCCCTTCAGAACCGCGACGAACGTGAAGTCAGGACGAGGCTCTCCTTTGGATTCGGGTCAGATGACGGAGATGTAGATGATTTTTGGGTGGTAATAACGTCCAGACGTTTGGCAGCTGAATATATAGAGTATATATTAGGAAGTATAATGCAGGCCTCTCAAAATAGTATATTGACCGTGTATTCCGTGTTGCGGGTCATAGTGCCACACCTTATACTCTTAACTTCAATTCTCAGGCTATTTTTAGACGGCATATAAACGTCGATCGTGGTTGCGGCTTTATAGCAGTAGTCTTAGCTCGTATGTTTACTGTACAAAATACACGGGTCAAAAACATTTGGTTGCCTACGGTAGTGGAGCGTGCCCGTGAACTAACTGAAGACTGTGAACTTGAATTTGACTGTAATATGGGTCCTGAAGAGCTGAGAAGGGTAGAACAGAAAATGAATGTTCGTATAGTTGTATTTGGAATGGATGATCGTCGTAGGACTGTGTATGTTTTTAAAAGCAGTGTGAGAGATCGTAAAAGGCCCCTACTTATTTTAGGACTGTCAGGGACAACGTATCTCCCCATCCGTAATATAAGGGACCTTTACGCGAGTTATGATAAAAGTCGAAAATATGGGCGACATGATGATTTGTGTAAGGGATGTAGCGAGTTTGCGAGTGATATAGTGAAACATTGTAAAGATTGCCACATGGAATGTGAGCAGTGTAAAAGCTCCAATTGTGAAAGCCGTGTAGTTGAAGCTGAGAAGAGGGACTGTGATGTGTGTAGACGCACATTTTTCAATAATAACTGTTTTGAACTCCATAAATCAATTGGCACGTACAGGAAAATGAGAATCTGAGAATGTGGTATGTTTCATATGATGGACAATTGGGGAAATTTCAAGTAGAAATGTGGTGAAATTCACTGTCCTATATAAGGCGGTTGGAGTAAAGCATGTATGTTATATGAAAGATGCTAAGCCTAAAAATAACCCTTGTATAACTGTGTACTACGATATAGAAACATACACGAACGCTGAAACCAAAGAGGTTATTCCACATTTACTTGTAAGCCAGACTATCTGTGATGAGTGTATGGAGATCGAGTGTGATGAGTGTCACAAATGCGATAAACGTACAAACGTTTTTAAAACGAGTGCCTACGATAGTCCTGTGAAGCTCTTTGTGTCCTATATTGTCAAGCTAGCGGACAAGTTAAAAAATATGTGTATATTCTCGCGCATAACGGGCAAAATTTGAACACAGTTCCTTTATAAGGAGTTGCTTGAGCACGAGTCACTGAGATATTTACAGGTGACCCTTGAAAAGAGGCAACAAGCTAATACAGATGCAAATAAGAGGTAATGTACAGTTTAAAGACACTTTATTATTCACACCTTGTAAATTAGCAAAGCTACCCAAGGTGATGGGCGTAGCCGCTGAAGTTTCAAAAGGATATTTCCCTTACACGTTCCTCACTAACGAAACTTTAAATTACGTAGGACTACCTCCATCCAAACATTACTTTAACTATGAATGTATGAGTAAAGATGAACGTGAAGATTTTGACCGATACTACAACAGTTTTAATGAATGTAATCCTTATAATATAGCTGAAGAATGTGAGCGTTATTGCGTGAATGATGTGCGCGTGCTTAGAGTATGTTTCCAGGCCTTTAGGAGGATGTACATAACCCGTTTCAAATGCGATCCGTTGCAAGTCGCAACCACCATCGCCTCATTATGTTTTACGGTGTTCAAGAATAAGTTCATGCTTAAAGACACCTTAGCCATTATTCACAGAAACAATCCCCGCAGCTATGGGCACCAGGCTATTTACTGGCTTATACACCTACAGCAGCAGACAGGTGTATACATAAAACATGCCCGCAACACGGGTGAAGTAACCATTAAGATTAACGGTCGTGTTTTTTGGTTGATGGTCTAAGTGAAAACCGTGCCACTGGTGAGAAGACTGTGTGCTCCTTTAACGGTTGCTGGTGGCATGGATGCCCCCGTCCTGAGTGTGGAATCGCAGGAGATATCCACGGTAGATCTCCTACCGATTGTCTTGCGTGGACTCGCACCCGCGATCAACGTATAGGATCCCAGTTCACTCACAAAGTCTTGTGGGAGCATGAGTATGATGCACGGATGGAGACAGACGACCAGTACCTTGAAGAAATAAACACGATCAAGCGTTCAATGGTGCTGGATCCTCTCAAATGCGGTGATAGTTTGTTCGGAGGGCGTACAAATCCCTTCAAGCTATACTTTCCGCCTACGGGGGTGTGAAACTCCATTACTACGACTTCTGTTCTTTATACCCCTACGTGATGAAGAACAATCCGTACCCCGTAGGTGCGCCTGAGAAACTGGTGGGCCTGACCTACCCACCATCAGAGTTCTCAAGAAATTTGAACGGGTACTATTTCGGCCTTTCTTTCGTAGACGTACTCCCCCCTCGCGATTTATGGATGCCGATCTTACCCGTCGTTATCGTCACAAGCTCATGTTTCCCTGTGCGTGAAGTGCGCAGAAGAGAACAATGGTGATTGTGACCATACAACCCACCAGCGTAAGATTTGAGGCGTATATACAAGTCCAGAGCTGGATCTAGCTGCTCGCCATGGCTACAGCATATTGAAGATACATGAGGTGTGGAGGTTTCAGAAGCTAGTCAACCTTTTCACGTCATATATAAACGCTTTTTTGAAAGATAAGGTCGAAGCATCAGGGTATACGCGAGGAAATGATACCGAAGATGAAAAGTCGGCCAATGTTCAACGTTACCATGACCTTGAAGGTATACAGCTTGACCGTTCCCAAATTGTAAAGAACCTTGGCAAGCGCTTTAGTTCAAAGTTGTGTCTAAACAGTCTTTGGGGAAAATTTGTACAGAATATCGGCAAAGGGAACGTTCATTTGGCACAAAGTTATAGTGAAGTCTGGGATTACGCCAACGCAACCGATAAAGAGGTCATGGAGATTGTGAATGTAGGTAATACATAATAAAGTACAACAATACCGAATTGGCCACTGATACCTCACGGGTTACAAACATTCCTGTGGCCAGCTTCGCAACAGCCTACACGCGCGTCAAACTTAGGGGCCTATTGCATTCTCTTGGGCGGAGGGTTTTGTATGCCGATACAGATAGCGTTATATTCACAGCGAGGAGGGGTGAATACATGCCTGCTATTTGGGAGTTCCTCGGAGAGCTAACTGACGAGATCAAGGATGAGTATGGAGACATCGCATACGCAGACTCGTTTGTGTCAACGGGGCCAAAAACCTATGGGGTACGGGTGAGGATAGTGGATGATACGAAGTATATCGTGAAGGCTAAGGGTATCACACTTAACCATGGGAATCGGCGGGTCGTTAACTTTGAATCGTTGAAGGAGTTAGTGTGCTTGGAAGATGATGAGAGCGACCGCCCGCCCCAACTGACTGTAGACACCCACAATTTTCGAGCACAGAAGCTGGGTGGCGTGAAGGAACTTAGGGGTACAAAGGTGTGCCGTAACATGTATAGGAAACGCTACCAGGTGCCTGGTACCTATGATACCGTGCCCTTTGGATACTGTAATCTTTGATATGTCTATTGTTAGCTTATTTATTAAATGTATTTGTAAATATATATATATATATATATATATATATATATATATATACACAACTTGAATATTTCGTTTATTAAATAAATTGTTTCAACTAGCGTTTCACTTTCTCCTTTGCGTGCGAGCGTGTGTACAGTAAAAAGCTAAGCCCCGCCCACTGTAAGACCGGCAACGTGAGTCATGCCGCAACCTGAGCATGCCTCTATCCTTGCGTGCTCAGTTGACCTCTGTATACCCTTAAGCCCAGACGTGTATTCTCTCGCGTAGAAGAAAAATAGTAATGGCTACCTTTAATATAGCATGTTCAACATTTATGAAGTGGTATTCTGCAGAGTGCATAGATGTGGTGGATACTGAAAAACTCCCTATTCCCTCCTCCTTTGCCTATTTTAAGGCTGCATTGAACCGTGCGAAGGACCGAGATGTTCAAATACTCTACGGGTATTCTGGCGAGGGGGTTGTAGGATTTCGCGGTACAGACGATGTATTGAAGTATGTTATAGAGCTAAGCTTTATAAAGGCACACATATACCGCGAGGTAGAAGAAGCAGCACGTTCAGAAGATAAACAACAGTTATGGGTAGTGGGTCTTGTTGATGAGTGGTGTGACAAGCGGTATTATATCATGTTACACCATACCGACTACTCGTACCCTACGGTTGGAAATGTAAATCTTGTCATCATGGACAATCTTAAGTATTTTTACCACTATATTAATATACAGTACTGGCCAAATTATTAGGAATTTTTTTAAAATTTCATTTTTTGGTATAAAATGTTAAATTAAACCAATTTTAAACGTTGAAAAGTTATTTATTTCTACACAAGAATACATGGTCATTATTTAGCAATAGTTTAGTACTTAGTTTGACCCACCTTAGCTGCCATAATGGCTGCGACACGCTTCGGCATGCCATGAATCAATTTTTTGCATAATTCTTTAGTCGAACGAAGCGTGTTTGTTCGTCAGTTGTCGTTTGGTTGTCGTGCGATGCGGGTGTGTTTCTCTTTCTTTTACGTGTCATTGTAACTACCGTTTAATTTAAATAGTGTATTTACCCAATTTCGGCAATTATTTGTTACAGTTTTTAAGTGAATTTGAAAATGGGGCGAAAGAATGACTTGAGTCCACGGAAAATTGGGCAAATACAGGTTTTATTAACTTCTTCTACATTTAAACAAAAGGAAATCGCTGCCAAACTCCATGTTTCACCACGGTCAGTACTTCGTATTAAGAAAAAAATGGTATTTGGAGAAAATGTAGGCCCCAAAAGGGTTGGAAGATGCGGCAGAAAAAGGGTAACGACTCCAAGAACTGATAGACAGATTGCAATTTTGTCTCTTAGAAATAGAAGAGCTACTTGCAAAAACATTTCCAGTAGTCTAGCGGCTGATGGCATCAATATTAGTCGTAGAACAGTCAACAGGAGGCTTCTAACTGCCGGCTTCAAAGCCTACCGCCCAAGGAAGAAGCCCAGGCTCACTGAGGCTATGAAGAAGGCACGTTTTGCATGGGCAAAGGAACACATTAACTGGACTAGTGAGGATTGGGAACAGGTAAGAATAATATTTAACATTAAATAGAATGTTAATACAGTAAATACAGTATACATAGAAGTGTATTTACAGTACGTGATAAAACTGCAGTAAAAATATCTGTAAAGCAGCAAGTCATACTGTACTTCGTTCTAGCTGTACTTCATACACTATGCACTGACTCTTTCACAGGGCTTTCTTTGATTGCAGGTGGTGTTCTCCGATGAGTCAACGATTGCCGTGCTTGACGATCGTGTTCAAAGTGTAAGAAGGAGGCCTGGAGAAGAATTTTTGCCTGAGTGTCTGATGAAAACGGTGAAATTTCCACAAAAGATCATGGTTTGTGGAGCAATTTCTGTGCATGGAACTAGTCGTTTGAGCATTGTTGAGGGGAATATGAACCAAGTCAAGTATATAGAAGTACTAAGAAGACGTCTACTGCCTCAAATAAGGGAATGGTATGGTAATAGACGTTGGATTTTTCAACAAGACTCAGCTCCATGCCACACGGCAAAGTCGGTTAAAAAATGGTGTCATGAAAATAGTGTTCGGTTGCTCCCATGGGCTGGAAATTCTCCAGACATGAACCCAATCGAAAGTTTATGGTGTATTTTAAAGGACGTAATCCATGAAACGCCGATAACAACAAAACACCAACTCATAGAGCGACTTATTCAAGTCTGGTTTCACTCTACACGTATTAAGGAATTATGCAAAAAATTGATTCATGGCATGCCGAAGCGTGTCGCAGCCCTTAAGGCAGCTAAGGGGGGTCAAACTAAGTACTAAACTATTGCTAAATAATGACCATGTATTCTTGTGTAGAAATAAATAACTTTTCAACGTTTAAAATTGGTTTAATTTAACATTTTATACCAAAAAATGAAATTTTTAAAAAATTCCTAATAATTTGGCCAGTACTGTATATCATGATGAGGTTTGTAGTGAGGTTGTGGCTAATGGGCTGTGTGAGTTTTTATCAGACTTTAGAGATGAGTATCGCTTGTTAAACAAAAAGACCAAATATGAACATATGTTTCTCTCTAATAGCGCGCCGGTTTGTGAAGATGTTTAGTTTGTGGAAATATTGAGTGATAAAACATTAAATTCGTTTCGGAAAATTCTGTTTGTCAAAGAGTGTTCGAGCAAACTTGTACACGCTTTAGCAGTGTGACGCTATCCTGTGCCGCCCACCCGTGTACCTCACGGAGCATACGAGTTCGAACAAACCCATACACATATCTTCAGCGTGACTCACCCCGCCCCATCGATCCGATCCTGCCTCCTGTGGCTCATAGTCATCTCAGAGCTTGCACCGAGTGGACGTGTCATAGTCATCTCAGAGCTTGAACCTAGTGGACGTGTGAATACGATGGAACTGCCTTTGAGAAGCATTCTCAACGCCTCGTACGACGTCTCCGTGACGAAATTATTGCGCGTGTTCAAGCGTGAAACCGGCACCATTAACTATGTGCTTGAAAAGACCTGCAGGCATACAAGCAAACGTAACGTAATTTATTTAAGTGTTGAGAAGATGAATAGAATCTTCGTGATAGTTGAGAGGTGGGCAGAGGACCATTATAGAATACCTGTCGGCGGAGGTACAATAAGAGAGATGATTAGCGACGCCTCCTCATATACCATTGTTTGTACATTGTGTATAAATAACGAACAACCATGCATTGATATACGACTGATGTGGAAGAACACAGCTGATAATGACGTTCTTGTCCCTACAGGAAACCGTTTCATACTCGACAGAATGTTTTAAATCGTCGGATTCCGTAAGCTGAAGCCTATATTAGACGGTCGTGTTACGGATATGATTTATTTTTACACGGTTCTTGAACACGCATACACCGCTCTGCTCGACGGATTTATCGAATGTAAGAATAAACAGGGCGAGAATGGTGTAGAGCTGGATGCATATTTAAAAGGTTTTGATTCTTCGAAATATCCTAAACTTTGGTACAAAGCACTTGAGTGGTACAGGGCTGAGCTCGTCTACATTGTTCATCCTGAAGAGCTGTACCTCTACATAATGAATAGCTGTCGTTACGACTTGGAAGATTATTTCAATTGCCGCTCTTCAGAGTGAAGAAGAGTTCACGATTGAAAATCTCGGGATGGTAACAAAAAACCGCCGATTGGAAAGGCGTGTTTATAAACTTGTGTTTAATAATGACGTTGTGGTTAACGATGACCTCTTTGTGCGTACTTTTGATTGTGTTCTAGCCGTGTTTAACGATGACTTGCCCGCAGGTTGTAAAGTGGGCACAATAATAGTATTGAATGATATGAAAGCCATTTACGTCGAGTATAGACCTCCGTATCAGTTAAACGGTGAAGTGATGCTTGGACGGTTTTACCATGTCGTACAAAGTAATGGCGATGTGGATGTAGACTCTATTAAGTGTGAGTTTAGCGTTTTGCACCGTATAAGATAAAGGAAATATATATATATATATATATATATGTAAAACTGAACAATGAACAATTCCTATACCATCATTATATGGATTCATTGTCTTCATGCAGTACTTATGTTCGTATAGTTTTTCTTTGAATGTTCATTTTTACATAAGAAACCAAAATCGCCTAAGCGAGTTTTGGATAGAATTTCGATTTGTACTTCTTTATTCATTACTGTATTTCTCTAATTCATCTTTTCTAATAATGACTTATACACTATGACGTCATAAAATAACTTAATTCTCTTTACGTTTCCCATACCTTGTAAACTGAATCACGTGCTTAGTATTTGGACATCTTCCGTATTCAATGTATGGTAAATTCTTTAATAACAATGTTGTGGTGTTATGTAGTATAAATATTATTATTCAACCATATTCATCTATACGTCCATATCTTATCTTGACCATTATCCTATGTCAATTTTATGAAATATTCATTTTTACTCGTGTCAGTCTATGAAACGCAAAACTTTATGCATTCGTTCGAAAACGCACAAATACGTTCTCGTATTATTTTTTTTATTTTTATTTTTAATTATATCACCTCCCGCAATGAACTCGAAAATGCTGAGGTAAGTGATCAAATTCCGCTAACTACGGCAGAAGCGAACGCTTCTAAGATAAAAATCTCCTTTCGCTCTGATTCGAATTTATAACATTATCATGCGTTATGTTATATCATGTGTGTCATGTCCCATGTACTTGTGTTGTGCTAATAACCATATATTATAACCATATATAATAACCATATATAAATATAAAAACACTGTTAGAATTGTAAACGACGTAATGTACTTTAATGAAACTACTTTAATTAAACGATCATAATTTAATATATAATGTAGTAATGTGCTTTAATGAAACTGTAATTAATGATAATAACTTGTAATGTACTTTAAATGGAAGTGTAATTAAACAATAAGTGAATATGAATTAATTGGTAATTGTAATCGTAATTGTAATGAACCAAAATTAATACGTATTCAGTCATATATAGATATATAGATATATACATATCTTGTACTAATATGCATTTGATTGTACGTTTCGTATATTTTTAATATATTTAATATATCTGTATATATTTTTCCTGTACTAATATGCAATTGAATATACGTTTCGTATATTTTCAATATATTTAATATATCTATATATTTTTCCTGTACTAATATGCAATTGAATATACGTTTCGTATATTTTCAATATATTTAATATATCTGTATATATTTTTCCTGTACTAATATGCAATTGATTATACTTTCGTATATTTTGGATTATATAGTTCCCATTCATGATGCTATTATTATTTTTGATCATATATATATACACACACCCCATTGTACATTTATTTCTATTAATTCGTCTAAATAAACAGAATGATGTATTGGCGTTTTAGTTATTCCTTTTTGCTTGTACACGGTATTTAGTTATATCATTTTGCATGATTTCTAAAACGGATTTCTAAGGCGTAATATATGTTAAATAAATAGTGCAAACTGGCGACTCATACGTCAACTGAGAAAGGGAGATAAACAACATGATCGATTGCTGCAATAATCCTATTTGTTTAATAGGCCTGTCTATTGGTCGTATTTAGCGACGGTCTACCAGGAGTTGGCTTCACCACCATTCGTTTGGACGTTTGGTTTGTAGCCCTCGTATCGGATACGCGGTGTTAATGGGGTGAGCTCCTAAGAAGTCGTAGCTCTCATCGCCTTTTGATGGGTGAGCTCCTTTTAAAAGTCGTAGCCCTCATTTCATCATCTGTTGGGGCTCCTGAAAGTCTATACGAATGTTGATGATGCTTTTGTGTGTGTGTGTGTGTGTGTGTGTGTGACAATAGGGTCGTACAGTCGGTGAGTGTATGTACGATTTTAATTCGCTCGAAGGTTATATACATTTGATTTATGCCTTCCAAGAAGAGCCACCTGGCTGATTAATATATGCTTAATTAAATAAATAAACGCAAACTGGCAACTCAGCCTTCTAAGCCAACTGGCTGATTAATATATGCTTAATTAAATAAATAAACGCAAACTGGCAACTCAGCCTTCTGAGCCAACTGGCTGATTAATATATACTTAATTAAATAAATAAACGCAATCTGGCAACTCAACTATCTAAGCCAGTTGGCTGATTAGGAAATATATGCTTTAATTAAATAAATAAACGCAATCTGGCAACTCAACTTTTTAAGCCAACTGGCTGATTAATATATACTTAATTAAATAAATAAACGCAATCTGGCAACTCAACTTTCTAAGCCAACTGGCTGATTAAGCCAACTGGCTGATTAGGGGCCCTATAAGAGAGCGGCGGAACGGCTGAAGTCTTAGTATGCGATCGGCTCCTACCGGGCGACCACCTCTCTTCTTCCTTAGGTTAGGTTCATTGCAGCTTGGGGTATAACTCCGCCTCCGAGTTGCAACATTCCCCTTCCCCCATTTTGGGGGTGCCTTGCAACAAGGGGAGGTTGGCACTATGGAGTGCCTTGCAACAAAAGGGGTGGGGTTGGCGCCAGGGGTGGCACTCTTGCAACATTATGCAGCATTTGCAATTGCATTGCACTAGTCCATTTTGCGCTCATACTACTGAGGACCTCCCACTTTCTCCCCAAAGTCCCTCCTCCTTCTTCTTTCTTTCTCTCTCTTAGGTTAAGGTTACCCCTTTGGGGGGAGGTCATCCTCCCTTCTCCCCACAAAGCTCCCTCCCCCCTTCATTGCAACTTGTGGGATAATCCCTCCCCCTTTTTGCACAACCCCCCTCTCCCTTCATGCAATCCCTCAGAAAGCACTTTTGGCACTTATTCCTTTTTCCCCCACAATTTCTCTTTTCCCGGTTAAGTCAAATGTAAAATATTCCACTTATTTCTTTCCCCCCGCATTTCTGCTTTAACGAAAATATCATGACTGAACCTAACCAACTGTCAAGGGCGTACAGTTGACCTAACCGGGAAAAACGAAATTGCGGGTGGAAAAGGAATAAATGCCGCACTTTTTATTGTATTGACAAAGAATATGACAAAGTTCTTAACAATACTTATATTTTTAAGTTTTTAAAATTAGATTGATCTTAGCCGAGTGTCGTAAAACTTTACGAAATAACAGCAAGGAACGATTGTCATGCTTTTTAAAGTCTGTAATTCATAATGATTCACAGAAATAATCATAGTCATGAAAAAAAAAAGTATCTGTTCACACGCTCACACGTTTGGCGACCTTAGAACCGCGAAATTTTTATATTTTCAGTTGAGGATGGCAGCATTTAAACTTTAGAAATAAACAAAGAAGACCAAAAGTACCTTAGCCTAACCTTCATTTTTTTCATGAGATTAATGACTTTAAATATAAAATAAATCTGAGTATGACGACATCGATAATGTCACCACCCGCACGTTCGTGTACCATGAGCGGTGTGTGTATCTTAAAGATTGTCGCGATCACTAAAGTAGTTACACACACACACACACACACACACACACACACACACACACATATATATATATATATATATAAATATATATTAGAACCAACTCGGAAGTGTTAGTAGGATAATAATATGCAACAGTGCATGCAAATAAAATACTCTTTTCGTGAAAAGAGTAACTGACAGAAGTTGCCTTTTCGGTTTCGGTTTTGGTTCTTGAATGACTTTACTAAATAATATGCGTCTCACATATAACAATTTGAGAAAAAAAAAAAAAAAAATCAGATCTTTTCCTTTAGAGCATCCCGAATTTCTTCTTTTCAGTTAGTATCAATTTTGCGGGTATCAAAATTATCCGCCCTATAACTTTAGAATGAGACGTGAATGTAAAAATTAACTAGTTAGATTAATTCCATGCCCGGTTAGGTCAACTGTACGCTCTTCACGATTGGTTAGGTTAAGTCGTGACATATTCGTTCGTTTTAAAGAAAATATCACGACTTAACCAAACCAAATATCAAGGGCGTACAGTTGACCTAACTGTGCATTCAATTGGTTAATTTTTACATTCACATCTCATTCTAAAGTTGAAGGGCGGGATACTTTTGCTACCCGCAAAATTGTTACTAAGTGTAAAGAAGAAATTGGGGGTACTATAAAGGAAAAGATCCAAAAAATCTTTAAAAATTAATAATGAAAACTTGTAGCCTATGTTTATCTTATCAGGCAGCTAATTACAATTATTATTATTATTATTATTATTAATATATATATATATATATATACATGTATATATATATATATATATATATATATATATATATATATATATATATATAATTAAAATTTATATGAAACTTCAGAGATTTTGTTCAGTGCGATGTAAATGGAAATGTCACCGTTCTTCAGTCATAGAAAACGAAGACTCCGATTTGAATGTAAGTGACACAGTTTGAGAGTCTGCACGTAGAAATTACTAGCAAAAGGTCGGCGCTACGCGCCGATTTTGCTCGATCTGCGGTGCTTCGGCTGGATTGTGGGCCAACGGCGTATTTTATTTTGAACATCAGTAGCCCTTTATCTGGATATCACTCCTATTCCTCTCACCTTGGGCCTCAGTAATTGGGGTGCTTGCGGCCTTCCAGTTACTGGCAAACCAATTATTCATTCAATAAAACTACAGAAAAGAACGCAGCCATGAAAATCTGAAGCTTCACAAATCTTAATACAATGAGCTCGGATTTGAAGCTTAAGATTTTCATGACTGCGTTCATTTCTATAGTTTTATTGACCAAATAACTGAACCGACAGTAATTGGGGGCCCTTCGGCCCGCCAAATCATAATTTTCATTGTTTCGAGTGCATCAATAGCGTTGCCGGGGTGGATGTTGAACGCTATATATATATATATATGCCCGGTTAGGTAAACTGAATGCCCGGTTAGGTTAATTGAATGCCCAGTTAGGTCAATTGAATGCCCGATTAGGTTAATTAAATGGCCCGGTTAGGTTAATTGAATGCCCAGTTAGGTCAACTGAATGCCCGATTAGATTAATTGAATGACCGGGTACGTTAATTGAATGCCCGGTTAGGTTAATTGTACACCCTTGACGATAGGTTAGGTTAAGTCATGATATTTTCGTTAAAGCCAACGAAAATATCACGACTTAACCTAACCAATCGTCAAGGGCGTACAGATGACCTAACCTGACATTCAATGAACCTAACCGGGTATTCAATAATTTTACCATAGGTTTTGAACGCTATATATATATATATATATGCCCGGTTATGTAAAATGAATGCCCAGTTAGGTTAATTGAATGCCCAGTTAGGTCAACTGAATGCCCTATTAGGTTAATTAAATGGCCGGTTAGGTCAACTGAATGCCCGATTAGATTAATTAAATGCCCGGGTACGTTAATTGAATGCCCGGTTAGGTTAATTGTACACCCTTGACGATTGGTTAGGTTAAGTCATGATATTTTCGTTAAAGCCAACGAAAATATCACGACTTAACCTAACCAATCGTCAAAGGCGTACAGATGACCTTACCTGGCATTCAATGAACCTAACCGGGTATTCAATAATTTTACCATAGGTTTCGTAATGATCTTGATGACGTCATTTAATGTTTTAAAATTAATTATGTAATTTATTAACACCCACGTGCACAACCTCGGGACCTAATCAATATGTGTGTGAAGTTACATGTTTGTAACTGCTTCCATTTTGGAGTTATGGCTGATGGCTGGAACACACACACATGCACACGTCTTTTTATTATTATAATTATTAGTATTATTATAGATAAACAATAGACTGGTACAAATTTATAACCGAAAGGCTTCCGAAAATCAACAATTTTTGATAAAAAAGAAGGGGAAAATTGGTTTTGTAGGCCTAGGGGGTCCGAAATTTTCATAAAATGGAAAATAATTGCTATTTTCTTACTTACAGCGACAGGCATAATGATATTAGGATACCTAATAGAAATTTTGTAATATTTTAAAGTGGGGAAAATAAATAATTTTCTAAAAATGATCTTCAACTATAAAAACGCATCTAATCAGATAACTTAATTAACGTATTTCTATGACAACTAAAAAATAGAATGATAAATCAATATCCTATCAAATTGTTTGTGTATACGTAAAATTATTTGTACAAAAGCCACAGTAATAAAACGTTCAAAAGTTACGGTAAATAATTCCGAGTGTGGCTCGTTTAACTTTATACTCGTGTTTATTTAAATTGGCCGTTTTAATTATGTAATTTTTTGTATTGAATCGATAAAGAAATCTTTTGTGAATCGAAAAATGTTAAAATTATAACAAATATCAAAATATTTTGTATAAAAATCATTGAATTTTAAAAATATCAAAATATTTTGTATAAAAATCATTGAATTTTAAAAATATCAAAATATTTTGTATAAAAATCATTGAATTTTAAAAATGCATGTTTGTTTTTAGTTTTTTGCGAAAAGTTCGTTATGAATTTTAAAAATATATACTTTTTTAAAATTGAATCGATAAATAAATCTTTCGTGAATCGATATATATTATATATATGGGATGAATTTTACAATTAAACAAGTGTAATGAATGAATGATGCAAATCCACAGGGAAAAAGAAAAAGAAAAATGATTCCAAGGCCTTTCGTCTATTCATTCCCTGACGAGGTGTACTTCTGAATACATGAAAGGCCTTTGAATCATTTTTCTTTTTCTCTGTGAGTTTGTGATCGTTTATGTTCAATTTTCTACGTTTTTGGTTAGGTTAGGTTAGGTTTATTTTTCTACTTTCTTTTGTTTTTATGGTAGACTGCACCCCTCTTTCACCCTTTATCAACCTTTATCATCCACTTCACCCCTTTTGGGAGGACTGGACCTCCTTATCAACCTTTACCATTCTCACCTCGTTTGAGAGTTGTCCTTTTCCTCTCTTGCCCTTTCATTTCCACTCTTTTACCCCACCCACCCTCTTTCCCCCACCTCTACCCACATCCCCCCACTCTACATTTTTGCAACCTTACTACTACGGTCGTCAACGTACGAGTATAGTATGAAAAGTACTGGTACCATAACGGACTCTTGCGAAACACCGCTAATTACATTAGCTCACCCTGACTCTTTCCCCGTTAAATTACTACTCTCTGCTTCCTATCAGTTAATCAGTTATCAATCCACCTAAGAACTTGACCCTTTATTCCGTGAGCTTTAAGTGTTTCCCACAATCGTTTTTGCGAAACTTTCTCAAAAGCCTTTTGGAAATCTAAATGTATTAGATTTACCACTCTATTACAATCATAAATACCGATGACTTCATGAAAAAATTCCAACACATTTGTTGATTTGAAACTCATTGAAAGATTTTTTTTCTATGAAACCCATGCTGACTTTGTTCAATAAGATTATTGCTTTTAAGATGTTCGACTATGCGATCTCGAATCACTGATTCCGCAAGCTTTCCAAGTAATAGAAGTTATACTAATAGGCTTAGAATTTCCTGCTTGTTGCTTATCCCATTTTTTAAAGATGGGATAAGATAGAGTGGATTTTAGGGTCTTTGTTAGCCGTAGCTTCTGTAGATCTGTAGATAAAGATTCTTAAAAACTTGAACTGAAGGATCCAATATTTAATTTTTGGATCATGTCAAGAATAGCGAACCCAATTTTACCATGTCAAGAATAGCGAACCCAAAAATTCCCTTGTCAAGAATAGCGAACCCAAAAGTTTCTCTTATGTTACAACTAGCCTAAGACCCGCCCTTCGTGCAGGTCGCGGGTAGCAAAAATTAACCAAACTATCACGACTTAACCTAACCAATCGTCAAGGGCGTACAATTAACCTAAAAAAATAAATAAAAAACAATAAATTTTTTTTTATTTAAATATTTTTATATATTAAGAGAAGAGGATTCTTTATACTGTACGGCATTGACGATTGGTTAGGTTAAGTCGTGCTAGTTTGGTTAAATAAAAAAAGACTAATATAAAAGCATTTAATACGTCCTTAACTAATTACTTAAAATTGGGAAACATAAACCTACCGTCTGAAGTTATGAAAACGTCCTTGAGGACTTCCCATGTCAAGAATAGCGAACCCAATTTTACCATGTCAAGAATAGCGAACCCAAAAATTCCCTTGTCAAGAATAGCGAACCCTGCAGGTGTTGGGTTCGCTATTCTTGACATGATCCTAATTTTTTAACTCTTGTAGATGTTTATGGTAAAAAATGTTTGGACCTGATTTATTAATTTTTATCTTATCACTATAGTGAGAAAACTCTTCACTGTAAAGAATTATGTTAGTAAGCAGTGAAACCCCATTTATGTCACTTAACATATCACTAGCGTCCGTAATGGAAGATGCATCCTGACCTGTAAAAACGTGTAAATAAGTTATTTAAAATTACAACTATCTTCCTACAGTTATTTATTGAGTTACCACCTGAATCTACCAGTGGCCTAATATTGTCATTCAAAGGATTTCTCTTACTAACATAATCGTAAAAAGTCTTAGAATTTTCTTAACATTCACGAGCTTCTTGAATTTCAAATTTATGTTTAGCACCTCTAATTACACATTTAACATTTCTCCATAAATCTGCATAGGTATTAAAGTGCTGCTGCACACGGTTCCTTTTATATCTCTTGTAGCCTACATTTCTATCTGCGGTTGCTTTTCCTATATTTCTATACCACCATTTTAGCTCTGCATTGAATTCACCTCTCTTAGCTCTCCAAGGTACACAGCGCTCGACTAAATTTACAAAGAGGTTCTTGAAATTATTCCTCATGCCAAGAACACTATCTACCGCTAACAGTTCATCCCAATTTATTAAACTTAATGAAGCTTCAAAATCCTTAAAATTTGCGCTCCTAAAATCAGAAACCTTAAAATTATTCAACTCCCTTGAAGAGAGAGAGAGAGAGAGAGAGAGAGAGAGAATTTTTCTTTCACACGTTAATTCTTAATTCCCACTTTTTGTTATTCTTTTTTTATCTCTCTCCTTATTTGCATGTCTGTAACTCTCTTCATTGCATGTCTGTAGTTTGCATGGTATGAAAGTGTTTGAGTTAAGAATGTGTTGCATGGTTGGTAATGCGTTCTTATTTACTTCTTTTCATCTTCCACCCCTTTCCGGCGGAGTGGGCTGCATCCTCTACCTTCCTATGGAGTGGAGGACCGGTCTGCAACTGCTGAAGGTATGTGTTGCTTTGAGTTAAAAATGTGTTGTTCTTTGAGTTATGAATGTGTTGCATAGTTAGTAATGCGTTCTTATTTTACTTCTTTTCATCTTTCACCCCTTTCCGGCAGAGTGGGCTGCATCCTCTACCTCCCTATGGAGTGGAGGACCGGTCTGCAACAGCTGGAAGTATTCTCTTCGACTATTTTTCCGACTTGTCGGCAGTGGCCAGCGGATGATGATGGTGTCCTTCTTTCTCTTTTTCTGAACGAATTTTAACTCACGAGTGATAGGTTTTGCTACTTACTTAACCCCTCACTTTCTTCCCTCTCTCAGGCTAACCTCAGAGTGGATCTTAGGTTCTTTGTTAGCCTTAACTTCTGTAGATATGTAGATATTCTTTCACCAAAAGAAAAATCCTTACTTCCAATATTAATTATTTAATTTCAATTTCATACAAACTATACTTATTAAATATATACTCATCTTCAAAATGTGTTCGAAGGAATCACAGAAATGTGGCATATTTTTGTCTACCTAAATATCTATTTATATCTATTAATTCTGGCACCATATACAGGGTGTCTCAAAAGTCACTATCTATTTTGAAAAATAATGGGAATTACGAAAAACTGGTTTAAGACATGAAAAATATAATTATTTCAAAGTAAGTGCCACAAAGAATTAGTGCTATTTATTTATCTGTCTCCACATGACGACCATCAGTGTCTCTACAGAGCTCAAAGCGATAAGTTGTTTCCCGGAACACACTTTCCAGCATTTGAGGTGTTATTTTCTGAACTGCATCGGTAATACGATTTCGAAGTTCGGCTACATCACTAATTCTTCTACCAGTGTACACCTTAGACTTAATGAAACCCCAGGCGAAACAATCTAATGGTGTTAAATCGGGTGAACGTGCTGCCCATGGTTGTGTTCCTCCACGACCAATCCAGCGACCGGGGAAGCGTCTGTCAAGATAATCACGTACAATCATTGCATAATGGCACGGTGCTCCATCCTGCTGAAAAACTACTGTGTCAAGAATGCCATCTGTAAGAAGTTGAGGTTCGAGGAATTGTTCAAGCATGTCAAGATAATGAACCAATTAACTTTTTTTAAATACACAAATTTGCACCAGAAGTACATATCTTTATGCCAGCATAGCATTTTTAAAAAAAACATCTAATGTCACCGAAATAGATAGTGACTTTTGAGACACCCTGTATTCTGGAGTGAGTTGAGGAAAAGCATTTTCACAAATCTACAAATCTATCTGAAATGTAAAAATATGAAAATTCAAAGTTTTCACATTAGATTAGTAAAATTTATGAAAGGAATTGATTTTTTTAATATAAGCAAATAATCGGCATCAGTAGCGTTAGTTTCTCATGTCTAAATTTTGGAATTGGTAAATCACTAATATATATATATATATATATATATATATATATATATATATATATATATATATATAGAGAGAGAGAGAGAGGAGAGAGAGAAGAGAGAGAGAGAGAGAGAGAGAGATCCAAATCAAGAATTATAAAGGGTGGTAGACAGTAACGTAAGTGAAAAGACAAATCTGAATTGAACTAACTTGAACTAGTTTCTTATCGCAATTGAAGAGAAAAGGTCCAATTTGGACTTGTCTTGATTTAAACATCTCTTGTAAACCTTACTATCAAATATACAGTTGTTATAAAGCAAATGTAATAAATATTACTTGTCCATGTTCAATTGTGTTAATGTAATTCAAATCGGATTTGTCTCTCCATTTGCGTTTCTTTATACACACCCGGTATATTGTCTTTCGTTCAACAACTGTTTTTATTTAGACGGGAAAGAGCTCTGTGAAAGATCATTAATATGGGATCGAGTGATTTGCCAAATATACGAGCCAAAAGAAGAATGTGACGAGTAGAGTGACTGTTGAGAAGGACGCTTTGTGAAACGGGTGTTGAAGTGAAGCTTGGAATCATCGGCATAGGAGTGGATAGGACAGGAAGTGCGATTTAACAGATCATTGATAAATAAAAGGAAAGGAGTAGGTAACAGGATAGAACCATGAGGAACACCACCTTGAATACCTTCAGGAGAATAACAGTGGCCATCTACCACCGCAGTTATAGATCGGCCAGAAAGGAAATCAGAGATGAAGTAAAAGATTTGTGCCACACTGTAACAAAAGTTGAAATGTCTTCTGCTCATTGGGATATGTGAGATGGTGGACTTTCATTCTTTTTAAAGGATTCATGTGTAAATCATGTTTGACGATTCTCCGCACCATACCGACCGTCGATATGTCTAGCGCAACAGTAAAGGTTTCATCGAAACCCAGAAAGAAGGATGAACAGGGATCAGACAGATATGCAAGAAGATCGCCAGTAGAGTCCCTTGCGGAACTCATCCTGACGATCTGAAAGAAGATTTTTGAAGAGAGGTGTTTAAAAATCTTCCTATTAAGGATAGACTCTAAAACTTTAAAAAGGAAAGAAATCAAAGAAATTGGACGATAGTTGGAGGGTTTGAGAGCGGTCACTCTATTTTGAAACAGGATGAGTGAAAGCGAACTTCCAGCAGGAAGGGAAAGTACCAGATGAAAGACAAAGACGAAAAGGTTTGCTGGACATGTTTTCATCACAGAAGCATAGTTCTTGAGAATAACATGGTGAACACCATCAGGACCGTAGGCCTTCCTAAAGTTAAGCCCATATTGGGGAAAAGAAACATTTTTGGAAGAGATTCTAATTTCATACATAATTAAGTCAGAGGGAGGAGGAGATGGAGGAACAGTACTACAATCGTTCAGGGTTGTGTTGGATGCAAAAGTTTGGCCGAAGAATTCATCTTTATCAGGAGAAGAAACGACAAATGATAATGATAAAGATAAAGAGGGGTAAAGATGAATGAAGAGAGGAGTAAAGTAAAAATGGAGGACAGTGACATGAGAAACGGGAGTTCTAGTACTACCTATCTTCTGTCTAACGTGCCCCAGGAGTACTTTCCTGGCCGATTGGTGTCTACAGTCTCCTCCTATGTATACATATGCATATACAGCCATATAAAGGGTGATCCAGAGAAATGGGACCCAAAAGAAACCCCTGTAACTCTTAAAGTATAAGTCCTTTTATAAAATCATACGCATCATTCGAAAGAGGATAGTTACAAGTTCGTACAGGATTGTATAGGTTTTGACAATACAAGACAAGATAAGATACAAAACAAAATAAAAGTGTTAGTTAAAACTAACCCTTCAAGATGACTGCATGGACTGTGGAACAGCTGCGTTTCATAACTGAGCAATATTATGAGCATGGAAGAAGTGTAGTTTCAGCTCAAAGATCTTTCAAGACAAATTTTCAGATGTCAAAATCACCTTCTAAGAGCTGAAACTACACTTCTTCCATGCTCATAATATTGCTCAGTTATGAAACGCAGCTGTTCCACAGTCCATGCAGTCATCTTGAAGGGTTAGTTTTAACTAACACTTTTATTTTGTTTTGTATCTTATCTTGTCTTGTATTGTCAAAACCTATACAATCCTGTACAAATTTGTAACTATCCTCTTTCGAATGATGCGTATGATTTTATAAAAGGACTTATACTTTAAGAGTTACAGGGGTTTCTTTTGGGTTCCATTTCTCTGGATCACCCTTTATATTCCATATACTGGAATATGTCCATAAGATAGCTTACATGTGAAGATTTCTACAAAGCAAATACATAATTAACATGTTTATCAGAGATACGGTATATTGGTCATACAAAGAGAAGGATCCTCTGTATGCATTTTGAAAATATCTACACGGTGGAAATACAAGAAAGAAAACAGATAAGAGAACTTAAATACTTACATTGGAAATTCAAGAATTAGATCGGCTGATTCAATGTATTTATAAGCCTCAGCGGTTTGATGGCAAAAATGTCGAGTGCAATGCAATTGCAATCCAACGGCGTGCAACACGCCATTGCAACCTTGGTACATGCTGCACCATTGCTTTCAACATTTATAACATTGCATAAAAAGGTGCACAGAGGCCTGCAAAAAGGGGTAGAGAGGGTTCTGGCTTTTAAACCTTTAAATAAAGGGAATATATATATATATATATATATATATATATATATATATATATTATATATATATTGCAACATTGCTCGAAAAGATGCGTAAGGGCTAGGGAAGTGAATCAGAGAAGTGAATAGAGAACATCAATAATGATTGGACTAGGAACCGTTGTATCTTCAACAATGACCTCCACCGTGTTTGAACACAGTATAACTGGTTTATTTTTCAATAGATTAAAAAGACTTAAGTCTTTATTCCTCAGTGTATTACGGAGAGTATTTTTTAAAACATGTTCGAGGTGATGGTTGTTTTCTCCCTCATCCTTAGTATGTTCACTATTAGAATCACCACGTTCACTGCCAGCACTATGTTTGACAACTACGGGTAACCCAACAGGTTTCTTATAGTCTTCCTATTTTTTAAGTAAATTCTGAAGAGCTTCTTGGTATAAATTTTTTTTCCCATGAAGATGCATTTGTTTGTTTAAAATATTCAGCAACTCGCTCTCCATTCTTTTAAGCCTGGTTATATTGGGGTCTAGAGAGGTTTCCCGATTCTTTGTATTTTGTAACACCACAAACTTCATCATCTACAGATCTACAGATGCTAAGGCTAACAAAAACCCTAAGATCCACTCTAAGGTTAGCCCGAGAGGAAGGAAAGAGGAGGAGGTTAACGTTCATTCAGATAAAGAAAAAAAAGAAAAAAGGACTCCCCATCATCATCCGCCGGTCACTGCCAACAAGTCGGAAAAATAGTCGAAGAGAATAGGAAAGGGGTGAAAGATGAAAAGAAGTAAAATAAGAACGCTTACAAACCATGAAAACAGCCTTAACTCACTCTCATACCAGGCAAACTACAGACATGCAAGTAAAGAGAGTTACAGACATGCAAGTAAGGAGAGGATAATAAAGAAAAAAAAGTAGGTAAAGTAAAACAAAAAGTGGGTTAGTTTACGCTACGAGCTACATCTACGTTCGTGTTAGTCTAATTTTTTTTTTAATAATAGACTAATTTCATTGCTGGCATCATACGCTGGCATGTCACAAGCTGGTATTATCGTCAACAGACTCATCTTTGACCACCACCCCAAGAGCTCCTGTTGCTAATTGTTTTTTTTAAATTTTAAACAACGCTAATATTTTAAAAATGCCTATCTAGACGGTTCTTAAACATTAACGCTGGTAGAGTTCACGACGGGCGCGGGAAGATTATTCCATTTATCAATTACTTTAAACGTAAAGAAGTTTTTAGCGATATTAGTAATGAAACGTCTGCCACGCAACTTAAATCCGTTATTACGAGTATTGCTATTATCGAAAGTGAACAGTTTGTCAAAATTTACGTATCGATTTTATTAACGATTTTGAAAACTTCAATAAGCCCCCTTAATCTCCTAGTTTCGAGTGAATGCAAGTCTAACTCTTTAATCCTATCTTCATAAGGCTTGTTGCGCAATGACGGAATTAGTTTCGTGGCACGACGCTGAACCCTTTCTAACCTATCAATATCCTCACGCAAATACGGGCACCAAAACTGAACGGCATATTCTAAATGAGGCCTGACTAGGGACTTGTAATGGGGCAATATAATATTCTTCGATTTAAATTCGAAATTACGCGTTATGAAGCCTACCATCCTATTAGCTTTTGCACAAGACTCCAGGCACTGGTTCCTAACTTTCAAATGCCTAAATCTACTTCCTCGTCAACGCTCGCTAACTCTCAATCATCCATCGTGTGCGTGTAATTATTGTTACGAGAACCTATATGCAAAACTTTACATTTGTCAACGTTAAATTGCATCTGCCACTTATCCGCCCACTCCATAATCCTATTTACATCGTCTTGGAGCCTTTTACTATCGTCCTCGTTAACAACCTTACCGCCTATTTTAGTATCGTCCGCGAATTTTGACACGTTGCTAGTCAATCCTACATCTATGTCGTTAATGTAAATTACGAATAGCATTGGGCCTAACACTGAACCCTGTGGGACACCGCTACCTACATCCAACCACCCCGATCCACTACCATTAACTACGACCCTCTGTCTCCTAGCACGAAGCCATTCCTCTAAAGTCTAACCAGTTAGCTACCTGACCGCGTATACCGTGCGCTTTAAGCTTCGCAATTAATCTTCTATGCGGAACTGTATCGAACGCATTTTTAAAATCTAAATAAATAACGTCAGCCGCTCTATGCCTATTGTATTTGCGCACGATTTCTTTATAAAATTATAACAAATTAGTTAAACAAGATCTATGGCGTCGAAACCCATGCTGACTACTATTAATCAAGTCTCGACTTACTAAGTGATCGATGATACGTTCCCTAACTACGGATTCCAACAGTTTACCGACAATTGACGTTAAGCTAATGGGCCTATAATTTCTAACTACTGTGCGGTCGCCTTTTTTAAAAATGGGTGTGACGTTAGCTAATTTGAAGTCTTCAGAAATAATCCCCGTTTCGAGTGACTGATTAAAAATCTTCGTTAAGGGGCGCACGATAACGTCTTTCAAATCTTTCAGATATCTAGGATAAAACGCGTCAGGGCCTGGAACCTTGCTAACTTTTAGCCTATCGATATAATGCGCAATCTCACCCTCGTAAACAGTTATTACATCCAAAATAGTCTCGCTGCTAAATGGAACAATATCGTCCGCGTCAGGTACATTATTGACGTCTTCTACGGTAAAAACTGTCGCCAAAAAGTTATTAAACATACCGCCATCGACTGAGCGTCGGAAGCCAAAGCGCCATTAGCGTCCACGAGAGGGTCTATATTATCTTTCATCGGCTTACGATTAATCACGTAATCGAAAAACTTTTTTGGGTTATGTTTACTATCCGCAGCTATAAGTATCTCTAAATTACGCTTAGCATTCCTAACTGATCTTTTAACCTGACGTCTAAGCTTGAAATATCTATTAACGTTAGCTACCGTGCCATTGCGCTTATTAAGTCTATACGCTCTGTTACGCTCGACTATGAACTCGCCTATTTCCCTAGTCCACCACTTGGGCTTACCATGATTTCTAGCGCACTTGGGCCTACGAGGAATAAACTCTCTTTCGATATTCAAGAAATTATTTTTAAACGCCTCCCAATGCAAATTTACGTCATTACCCATAAGTTATCCCAGTCCACTAATCTCATCCTATCCGCAAAACTATCAAAATTGGCCCTACGAAGAACAGGGACTTCTATTACGTTACTATCCTTAGTGTTTTCTATCAATAACTTAAACCTAATAATTTGATGATCACTACATCCTAAACTCTCGCCTACTTCTAAACCTTCGACTATATTTTCGCCGCTCGTCATCATCACCACCGCCATCACCGCGCGTTGGTTCGGTAACCATCTGTCGTGAAAAATTATCTTCCATGAACTCAATCAATCTCAAACCCTCATCGTTACCAGTAAAATCTCGTAATTAACGTTAGGACAGTTAAAGTCCCCGACAACTATACTATCCCGATTATTAATAAAGTTACCAAGAAGTGGGTAAAATCTGGTATCGGTATCGAATGATTGAACGGGAGGTCTATAAACAACAACAAAATTGAAACTAAGACTACGTGCCCTAACTTCAACGCATATCGCATTAATTGCTGCCGGAAAATCTATCTTAACGTCGATAGCTCTAATGGAATTACGAGTGTACAGCAAAAAGCCTCCACCAATCCTATGTAACCTATCATTAGTAAAGAGTTTAAAACCCGGTATATCAAGTTCCTCCAACAAGTCCCGAGTCACGATATTTAACCACGTTTCAGTGATAGCAACTATATCGTAGTTCCCGGAATAAGTTATCGCCTTAAATTCGTTCAATTTATTTCTAATACTGCGCGCGTTACAATAAAAACGTTTAAGTTATTTTTTACCATGGGTCCGCGTTTTAAACTATTTTTCACGCCGGGGCCGCGTTCCCCGGAACCACAACGTTTAGAGAAGGCTTCTACCTATACAGTTTCGAACGTTTCCTTCAATTAACCTACCTAGCCTAGCATTACCTATTTCATTAAAATGCACCCCCATCTTTTATAAAAAGGCTAGGATCACTGAATTTTCACTATTTAAAGTAAACTTAACCTTAATATTACACCTAAAAAATAATCTCTCTCAAGCTAAATAATAAATTCTAAATAATAAATTTTTCAATATGGCGCCCCCGGGTGGGCAGTCGAGAAGTTAGTTACCCTTTTTTGTTTTATTTCTGATACAATAGTTTTAAATCCAGTGAATTAAATTTTTTACATAATCTGAAAATTTAATTATAAATATCATTGATAATATCATTTATAATATTAAACCTAAAAAATGGATAATGAAACTGAAGCCACTCCAGGAAAAAGTATGGAGACATGGTTGGGAAGTGATGTGGAAGCACTTGAAACTAGTAAATTGGTAAAAAGGAGGGGAGCAATCAGAACCTCAGTTACTAAACTTTTAGCTACAATCAAAGAGAGATTGGATGATTGGACTGAGGAACAAAAAAATTTATATGCTCAGCTTTTGTCCTCACAACTGGACAAGTTACAAAATTTAGATGATGAAATCCTTAAAATGTATGTTTGTTCCGAAGGCTTCTCAGAGGCTAAACAAGAAAAACTAGATGAAAAAAATAGTTATTACCACATTGAAATAGATCAAATGATACAAGCATTAACAACTAAAAAAGAAAATAATGCCGAAGCCAAACCTAAACCAAGAATAAGTACTAAAATTCCTGAGCTTCAAATATTACCATTTGATGGAAATCCCTCTAAATTTCAAATCTTTAAGACCTCATTCAGAAACATTTATGATAACATAGGTCTTTTCGAAGAAGAGAAATTTGCCTACCTAAAACAACATTTGAGTGAAAACCCTGCCATTCAAATAAACTGCATGCAAGAAAGTAAAACATCTTATGAAGAAGCATGGCAGCAGTTGGAGGGCTGTTATGCAACACCAGGCCAAATTAAATTCTCCATAATAAAATCACTTTTAACCGAATCCATAATAACCAAAAATTTTAAATCACTTCATGACTTTCAAGCAGATATGCACTCTACCATAAATTTAATGCAAACTCAAAAATTAGAATTAGAAGATATACTCTTGTATGTATATTATAATAAACTAAGTCAAGAAACTCAGGAATTTTTAAGAACTTGTGGTTTTAAACTCTATGACCACTTTGATAGGTTTAAAGAAGCAATTGCTGAAGCTACCAAAACCTTAGCTAATGTTAATTTTGATCTGGAACAAAGTGAGTTAACTACCTTGATACCTAAACAAAAAAGAAACTTCTCTCCAGAACCAGCCAGAAAACCATGGTATTCTGGCCAAACTACAGCTGCTCTGGCGGTTTCTACCCAAAGACAATCCTCAAGAAGAGCTCAACATACTGACCAGAGAGAACCTTACTGCAAATTGTGTAAGAAAAACTCACACAGAATCTCAAAATGTGATTCTTTCCCTGAAAGTTGGGATAAACTGAAAAAACTTGCTAAATTAAATTATTGTACTAAATGTACCTCATCTAAACACCAAGCCAAAGAATGCCCCATTTCTTTACAACCCTGTTCATTTTGTAGGTTTTCTAAACATTTATCCTTCCTTTGTACCAAACAAAAAGGAAAACCAGAGGAAGATAAGAAAACCAAAACCAGTACGGAAGTAGCTACCCAAAAAGAAAACTCAAAACAAAGGAAACAAGTTACTAACTTATTAAGTTTAAAAAACACTGATCAAGAAGTAGCATTAATTCCTTCCATGCAGATGAGAATAAGAAACTCAGAAAAATCAATTAAATGCAGAGCACTTTTGGATAATTGTAGTCAAGCCAGCTACATTACCAAGGAACTTGTGAAAAAATTAAATCTTCCAACTAAACACTACGAGGAATCCATAACCATAACAGGATTTATAGCCAACAAGAAACAACCAAATTATGAAGTAGCTATAATTAAATTGGAGGATTCTAGAAACCCTGGAAACTACCAAGAAATAGAAGCCATCATAATTGATGATATTAATATTAAATATGAAGTTCCGGAATTACTGAAACTTCAAACTTATTTAAAATCCTTAAATTATCAGCTTGCAGATCACTTTGAAGCTGATGAAGTGGTCGACTTCATGTTAATTTTTGGGGCTGCAACCCACAAACGTTTTGCCCTCAGCACTCATCAGATTCATTCTGCCTCTTGTTATAAATCTCCCTATGGAATACTTTTATTGGGTTTCCCTTCAGATTACTACCCTGAAAAAGAAAAAGAACCAATAAGAGATCAGATCAGCTTCTGTATTACCAACCCGCTACTTACTAGTACAACTTCTAATGAAGATCTAGAAAAAATTGAACACCAGATTGCACAATTTAGCAAACTAGAAAACTTGGGTATTTCTGGGGATGAACCATTTTCAAACAAAGAAAAAGATCTGATTGCAAACTTCGAAAAGGAAGTTAAAATAGAAGATGAAAGATTGTCTGTTAAGGTACCATGGAATGACCAAAAAGATAAAATTTCACCAAACTTTAACTATGCTATTAGCAGGTTAAAGTCCACTTGCAAAAAATTAAAAAAAGATAACTTAATGCAACCTTATTCAGACATCCTTGAACAACAATTCCAGGAAGGAATAATAGAAGAAGTAGCCCTAACAGAAAACTTAAAACAAGCAGGAAATTTTTTACCTCATTTTCCAGTAATTCGCCCTGGAGTACAAACAACTAAAGTTAGGATTGTAGTAGATCCCTCGGGTAAAAGCAAACCAGAAGAAATAACAGTAAATGATGCTACTGAGGACTGCCCTTCACTCCTACCTCATTTAGCAAAATTGTGCATTAAATTAAGGCATGGTAAATATTTGATGATTGGAGACATTCAAAAAGCATATTTACAACTTAAATATCAAACAGAATTTGACTGCAATGCCCACAAAATTCTGTGGTTAAAAGATACCCAATTGGCTCCAAATGACGACAACCTGATCTGCTATAAATATAAAAGAGTTACCTTTGGCAACAAAAACAGTCCATTTTTACTACAACAATCTCTCCAACACATTTTTAATGAACAACAAAACCAAGTGGCAGACTACCTAGCTAACCGCTTTTACATGGACAATGCTTTAATTAATGCCAACAATCTCTCAGAACTCAAAGACCTTTATAATTATAGTGTAAACACCTTAATTGAATATAATTTGAAGCTATATGAATGGGCCTCCAATCACTCAGAACTTCAAGGACTATTTGAAAAACATGACATAGCCTCCTCAGAAGATAAAGAAAATGTAAAACTATTAGGATATGGTTGGAACACAAATGCTGATACACTCCATCTAAAAACTGTAAACTTGAACTCAGAAGCCAAAACTAAAAGAGAAATACTAAGTTCTGTGCAATCATTGTTTGATCCAATTGGATTTGTTGCACCCTTAGTGTTTAAATTAAAACTCTTCATGCAGAAAGTAGTAGCTACCAAAAAAGATTGGGATGAATATCTAGAACCTGAAATGCTGCGTGAATGGAAAAAACTTTGTAAAGAAATAAACAAAGTGGAATTTCTGAATTTTCCTAGACAAACTTTTGAAAATCCCAAACCTCTCATGGAAAATCTTCAACTTCACATCTTTTGTGATGCCAGCCAAGAAGGTTATGCAGTAAGTTGCTATCTAGTTGGAAATGGAAAATCCGAACTAATTTACGCTAAATCGAGAGTCAACCCCAAATCAAAAAATTTAACCATTTGTAACTTGGAATTAATGGCAATCTGCCTAGGAACAAAAGTACTAGAATACCTTAAAGAAACCTACCTAGAAGAAAACTCAGAAAACCAAAAGTTCTTCAAAACAATAATTTGGACAGACTCACAGGTGGCTTTAAATTGGATTGCTCAAAAATCTCTTAAAATGAAATCCATCTTTGTAAAAAACAGAGTGAAAGACATTCAGGAAGCAACAAGAAACTTAAACCATCACCTGGAATTCAGACATGTAGCAGGAGAAGACAACCCAGCAGACCTACTCACCAGACCAATATCTTTCAAGAAATTTCAAAAACTCTTCCTTTTACCAACATGGTCCCACATTTTTGAGAAATGAAATTGAATGGCCAACCAACTTAATTTTTAACCCCCACCAAGAAACCTTACAGACAACAATAAATGTGTGTCAAACAACTTGTAAAGAAATAAATGAAAAAAAACCCTTGTTAAACATGGAAAAATTCTCTAACAGGAAAAAACTGGTCAGAATCACTGCCTATGTTCTACGGTTCATAGAAAACTTAAAATACTTCCGCACTCACGAATATAACCCCAAATGTAACCTAACCATGGAAGAACAAATTGCTGTTTTGGAGAAAAATCATACAGCTTACAAAACTAAGGCCACAAATTACTGGCTAAAATTAGTCCAGCAACAACATTTCTCAAAAGAAAAAGAAATAATCAACAAACTAAATAAAGGAGAAAAAGTTGAGGACCTAACAAAGCTGCAAAAGAATCTAAAACTCTTCATTGACAAAGAAGGGTTAGTCAGAACAATGGGGAGATATAAATATGCAACCAACCTTAACTATTCTGCCAGGTATCCTGTACTACTGCCTGAAAATTCTCATTTAACAACGTTAATCATAACTGAATGTCATGCAAAAGCCAGTCATGCAACCTTAGCTACCACATGCAATTTCCTCAGACAGGAATTCTGGATCCCCAAAATAAGGCAAGTAGTTAAAAAGGTTCTGAAACAATGTCTGTTTTGCAAAAAATACTTTGCCATGGCTTATGAAGTGCCTACTACTGGACCCTTAGTAACGGAACGTTTAAGCTATGAAAAACCCTTTGAAAAAACTGCCCTTGACTATGCTGGTCCAATTTCTGTCCAGGATGAGAATAACCAATTTATGAAAGTCTACTTATTATTGTTCACTTGCTGCGCCACCAGATTCACCAGCCTTCACATCTGCACTGACCTTTCTGCTAAAACCTTTTTAAGAGAACTTTACCATTTGTCCTTAAACTACTCCCTTCCAAAGGTTGGTTTTGATTTCAGACAATCAAGCCACCTTCAAAAGATCTGAAGATTACCTTAAACATTGGTTCCAAAATGTTCTTGTGTCTCAGTACCTCTCTGATCATGGTATCCAGTGGAAATTTACAGCAGCCTATTCACCCAGAACCTTAGGAATAGCTGAAAGAATGGTGGGTTTAGTCAAAAGAGCCCTCTATACCTCTCTAAAAGGAAGAAAAATCCCTTTAACTGAACTAAAAACAATTGTTCTTGAAATAATGAATACAATTAATTCAAGACCACTCACTTATGTTAATTCAAATGAAGATCCCTCCTCTGATCTACTAACTCCTTTCAAGTTGCTGTTTGGGTATGACAATACCAAATTCAACTTTTTAACCACTAATCATACCCAAGAAGCTGTTAATGAAAGTGATCAGGTGGATGCTGATTATATGACAGCAACAGAGGACAAAGAAAGAAAGAAAATACTGGACTACTTTCATAAGGGAATTAAACAATCTCAAGAAATAAAAAAAAGATGGCGATACGAATATTTGAGTAGTTTGAGGGAAAAAGAATACCAACAACACAAACAACCAGTAAGTAAAGAACCTAAAGTAGGAGAACTATGTCTCTTAGATGAAAATTCTATGAATCCCAAATACTTCTGGAAGATTGCGGTAATTGAAACATTACACCCAGATGAAGATGGCATCATCAGGCATGTAACTGTAAAAACACCCAATGGTCATCTCTCCAGAAGACACATATATCGGTTATACCCACTGGAAATAACTGATAAACCGAATATTGACCTGGAAGAACTGGAAAATTCTCCCACAGAATCAGGAACTGTAGATTCTCCTGACACTACTACTGCCGCTACTCAACCCCGACCACAAAGACAAGCTGCAGTTAGATTTCGGGAAGAACTGCAAAGGAAAATACAGAGTGGATCTTTGTGAAGACCACAAATTGAAAATTGTAAATAATTGTAAATAGCTATAACTTAGGACTAACGTTCTACAGAAAAGACGCTTTCATTTTCATATTTCACCTAAAAGGAACTTTTCTCTAGAGCATGTCATTTTCATTCATCAAAAAAAATAAATACGGTAAATAAAATTTCCCAAGAATATAATTCTGGGTAAATTTTTTTCCTTGGGGGTAATGTTAAAAAAAAGTGGTTAGAAATAACCGCATATATTTCCAAATAAAATATAAACAAAATAAATAAAAATAACAACCCTCGTTTCTAACCAACTAGTGAAGTTGGGTTTCCCTAATTAACAAAAAGAAGAAAGAAAAAAGTTTCTGAGACAAAGAAAAACGGAGCTTTGTCCATTCTTGAAAAAATTTTGACTACGTGAAGCAGGCTAGTTTTGTAAAAAAGTAAAATTCTCGTGGTTCCCCAACTAACCGGGCAACTTAAATTCAACCCTTAAACCTCACAACCTTTAAATCTTATCCTAAATAACCACTGCAATTAAACAAAAACCCTGTTTAACTAAATAGAGGCCTATCAGAACTAGGTATAAGTAAGTTAATTAAAGAAAATAACTAAGGTAAGAGAAAAACTAGGTACCTAGAAGAAACTCGAACCGGGCTACAACTGCCCTAACTCAATAATTAAATGGCTGTTATAGCCCCTATTAAAACCTAAAGGCAATATAGCCCTAACTTAACTTGAATAAAATCTTCAAAACCTTAAACCTTAAACCTTTAAAACCAAAAACTTAAGGGCAATCCAGCCCTAGCCTAACTTAACCTGCAAAACCTAGGTCTGGGAAATAGCCCCTACAAATAAATAACCTAGCAGTGTGTTAAATAATAACTTAAAACTTAACAAATAAAATTCAAACCTGGAAACTAAATGAAACTTATGGATTAGTTAGAAACAGAAAGGGTAACGTTCAACTGGCAACTTCATTTTTGGTAAGTCTAAATTAATTTTAATGAATTTAGCTTCACCATAGTTAGTAATCTGGCTGCTGACCAAATTTTAACCTGAAAACCACTACAACCTACAGTGAAAAAGTTTGTAGCTATGTTGACAGTGTCTGAATAGGCCATTATTATTTATATAATTACTGTGTCTATTTAAAGTAAACTTAACCTTAATATTACACCTAAAAAATAATCTCTCTCAAGCTAAATAATAAATTCTAAATAATAAATTTTTCAATGAAACTATTACACAACTATTACACAACAACCCACAAACCACCTCCACCACCATAAATATAAATTTATCTTTAAGACACCAATATATCTTTAAGCCTTATTACAAAAAATATTAATATGATTTTAAAAACAAAATAGATTCTGTCTCGGGGTGACTTATTCATTTTCCCTCATTTACTTGCAGCCCTGCCGCGACACTGCTGCATTATTTTCTAATATAATTAAAACCAGCATTCACAATCATATTAAATTTTACTGTTGAAGATATCTTGAAATAATGATGCAAAATTATTTTAAAAGGTATAGACTGCTCGAAGTATCTTAAACTTTGTTGCAAAAACACAATAATATAATAGTCAGGGGGCTGAATCATATAATTGTTCAAATCATTCCAAAAGTGCCATTTTTGGACCACAGGTAGTTATGACCATACTAATTTGAATGTTTGCGGGAGCCAAGCTGGGCTCCCACTGTGGCGGCCATATTGGCCAAATCAAAATGGCCGCTGTCCAAAATGACATCCACTTGAGTACCAATACTAGTACAGGTTACATAGTTAACTTGATAAAAAATAAGAGTCAGCATCAACATCTTTTGCTATTAAACTTTAGTATATACGCAAGTACAATCTTCTTTATTCCTTTTACTCACAGTACTGCATCTCATGATAATGTCTATCCAATAGATGGCTGTTCACTGATTAATAGTCGTCATTGTTCAAGCAGCCACCCTCACACTTGCAGAGTGTCGTACATCGAATTCCAGCACTACTGCATTTGCAATTCCCTCTGCAGGCTTTAGTGCATCCGCAATGAAGGAGAAGAGCACATGCCTTACTGGCATCAGCGAGAGTTGTCCAGAAAGGGAGCCATTGGTTGCTGCGCTTGTCATATTCCCATCCCCATTTATCAAAAGCAGGGAGTGTCTGATGGCATGTGGTTGACTGCTTCCACACAAAACTTGCCTGCAACAATGACCTCTTGATATGCTGGAAGAGGGCAGCTTGGGTAGGTGGTATGCTGTCCAATGATCGACTGCCACTAGAAAACAGATGGTGCCTGGCTACGTTTACAGATGCTTGTCCACATGTTTTACTGTACATGAGCACAACAAACCTCTCAATGTGTGTCATTTCAGAGATACTAGACTGAAGGACTCGGGGTCTTCAGTCAATTTGATCATGGTTTCAGTTAAGTTTGGTGTATTATTCCATGCAGTCCATGCTGTCTTCTTCCCACATCCAAGAAACTGAGACGTAGTGTCGCAGCCTGTTAGTGCATGGAACAGAGGTAGAGCCAGCGACTTTGATGGACCAAGCTGTGATTGAATGCTGTGCACTGGGATGTCTCGGTAATATTTGCCACTACCTAAACCAATCCAGAGTTCTGTTAGGTCAAGCTGTTGAAAGAAAGCAATGGCAAGAACGACTATGTCACTGTCAACAGTGCGGATGAATGCTTTCTTGTGACCCTGAGATGATGCGTGAGCAAGATGCAGAATGATCGGCGTATCTGCCTCTGTGTGGTTGCATGGTTGGAGCCCTGATATATCAAATGCTTTATTGAAGAGCACAGTTTCTAATTCAGTGCTGAGGAGGAGTTTTCCACCCATGTCAATCTTGATCAGCTGTTTACTGATAAAGACGAACAGTTCCTTCTTGTTTTCCACATTTTTCAAATATGACTGCAGGTCTCGTTTGGGAATGGGTGTGGTACCATCACTATCTGGATCAAGTCGAGTACGTGCTCCTGAACCACGCCGCTGCTGTGCAAGTGATTTCAGACTGTCTTCAGGATAGGTATCCCACACGGCATCGACGCGCTCAACTGTGTCAGTCATCTGTGCTTTAATGAAAGGTATGATGTGTAGAGATACATATTCAGCAAATGTTGATGCTCTACTTGGACGCACAATGTGGACGATGGCGGCCATGTCATACAACTGGACTGTCACTTGTAGAGACAGGAATAGCTGAGTAATGAGCACTGTGTTTTGCTTCTGTACCCCCACTTTGCTACTCTTCTTGCGTGGGTCTGGCCGATTGCTGAATGTGTACACATTGTTTTTCTTTATAGTGTTTGATATAGGAACTGTCCCTTTGTCCAGCCTAGTCTTTACATACTCCTCATGAATAGGCTGACCATACGTACCGTTTTGAACAGGACAGTACCGTTTGTTTTATATTTCCTGGCCGTCCCGTCGTTTTAATAAAAATTTCAATTTTGTCCCGGTTTATGTACTTACTTTTTCATGAATAAAGAATATTACATAACCCCGTCCCTTTTTTGCCATCCCAATGTCCCGTTTTTGTCTCAAGGAAATATGGTCAGCCTACTCATGAAGGGCTTGGCCAACTTCCTGTATCTGTGACAGTGATGCTGCTACTTTATTCTCCATAACATCGTGTGTGTCAAGGGCTACAAGCTCCTGATTTGTGGCCAGGAAGGGGTTGCCCAGTTCAGACACCACCTTTGTGAATGACTTGACATCTTTCAAAAACCTAGACTGTAGCCCAGGTGCTGTTTCGTGGTGGCCAGTTGGTCCTTCTGTAAGTTTCTGAGCATTCTCAAACTCTTCTATCATTCTGACACATTCAGGACCTGCCAACATGTACAATGCTAATGCTTCTGTTTTGTCATAGAGGTCAGATGCTCCACCACAGCCCTGCAGTACTTTGTTCATCTGCTCATGAGATTGATCTTTCGCGATGAGGCTGAATGTACGAGCAGACTTTTGGACTGTAAAGTTCCCTTTGAGGTACTCTGCGTACACCTGTGGATGGCTTTCAGCAAGACCAACCATATCTCTGACATGAATCGGCAACCAGCGGGCATAGTTAGTGTGGTCCAGCACAAAGAACCATGGACATAGTTCATCACACACCTGGACATAGAGAGGGAAGTCACCCTATCTTAATGAGCGCACAAATCGACACATCAATAGCTCAAGCTCAATCACTAGTGACCAATATTTGAACATGTGAACATTTGCAGATTTCCTTGCACACCACATCTCATATGACTCACAAGGCCCCAGCACATTGGATGTGTATTGCAAGTATGCATTTTGCTTCAAATGAGAGAGGGAAACAAGTGACACTTGATGAGCATATCGTGTACGCTTTATGTGGTGATCATCGAGAGCTGACTGGGCACGTCCAGAGGAGAGGACATCTGCTTGAGCTAGAGCTGTGTCCCATCCGGAACCTCGTAGCACCTTGCCCATCATCAGCTGACACTTATCCTCGATATGTAAAGCTCCCAACTGCATCACAAACTTATCCTCACCCAGTGTGTCAGGAAACTCCCACTGTAACTGTTTGCATATGGCAAAGAGAGGCTGATCAGCCCCAAGGACAGGGGTTTGACCAGGGTTTATGAACTCAGTCGTAGTTTTCACAATCTCCATCGTGTGCTTCATCATTGATGCAGAAGCTGCCTTATCAGGAAATAAGGGGAGTATACCAGTCTCTGCCTTTGGCTTTATTGATGCATCATCCATGAGCTGAGAGTTGAAGCCTGACCACTTAACCACATCACGTTTTTCAAGCTCACCCTTTTCCAGCACTCTTCCAACATGTGCTATCCATGCATCATCTTTTACTTTGGCACCGTTGACCAGGCTGTGGTTCAGCCGAACTTGACCTTCGTGATTCTGGGCACAAGAATGTCACGGGTGTTGAGTTCGATGGGAGGAACAATTACATAACTATCCGGCAACTTGGGTTTTGATGTATCAGATGGATCAGTGTGATTGCTGGTCGACGAATTCCCAAGTTCTCTTTGGATAGGTGATTGGTCACAGTAATGCATGTTCCATGAAAATCATTACGTGACAAATTTCCCGTTTTGTTGCTGTCCAGATTGTCTACATCATGTGTAGTGAAAACTGAAAGTCGTATTTGTGTGTAGAACAATACCGTCTTCAGTGTGTCTCTTGCAAACAGCACGAGCTACCTGTGTTTTGACTTCCATCACACGGTCATATGAGACAGAGAGCCCAAGGTGATGGGCATTCTCTATCTGGTGCTTGAATCTGGCATCTCCATGCAGTTTAATACCATGGTAAAGTGGGAATGGCGTTTCACGATCCCTATTGTGACGGATTTGGGTGCTGTCTGATGAAGATGCATATTTTACTGTGTTGAATATCAGCAGTTGGCACAGTGTGCACGCAATCTTCGCCCTTGTGCCCAGTTCAGCATCACTGTTGGATTGCTCTCTACTATGTTTATCGATATTACCTTTAGGACCCTGGAGGACAACATTGATGAAACCTAACAGTGTTTCTTCTATGGGGGACGTCAGGCATTGTGGAGAGAATGAACCATTAAATGGCTCTTGTTTCTGAAGGATTCGCTTTCGTAGTGCCATAGCAGCACGTATCAATAACACAGCTTCATCTTGATTGATTTGTGAGGAATGATAGCTTTGTTCTAGCACAGCACCCACTTTTGCCTTGTGGCTAATGAATACATCTCTCCCCTGTGCATATGAAGCCCACTCAGGAAGATGCTCAAGCAGATGGTCTTTGAATCTTGTTGCATGAGGTTCTCTACCAGAACAAGGATGTCCTAGATCTGACATCATTATCTTGTACATTTCCCGTAAGTCAGACAACTTGTGGACCTCAGACTGAGAGTCATCCACAAATGCCACTAACTGTGCTATGACCATGGGATCAAATGGGGGAGGCTTGGGTTCACTTGAAGATCGACGTTCAACTGCACGAGCTCCATCACGAAGCCGCCAATAGCATTGTACATGATAACATGCATCCATTGCATGTGCATCAGAACCTGCAGTCAAGCGTCCATATAAATGCCAGTTGTTAGTTGTTTTTGCCCAATTCTTCAGATTTTGATCAATGTTGTCACTTAAGGCTCTATGAAGATCATGCTGATCCTCACCCAGACATATGATGCAGAATAATGTTTCTGGAGGTGATCCGTAACTTGATCTGAGTTTCTTCGGACTTATCCCAGCTGCACATTCATCTTGCGTGGCCACTTTTCCTCGTGCCCGCTTTACCCTGTAACTGTTGCATGCACTCCTACAACTTTTATGATACACTGCAGCATGTGATTGGAGGGTTGCTGCAATTCCTGAGCCATCATCGAGCTCACTAACCTTGATACCAGATGGAACAGCATTGAGCTGCACAAAATCATTCAGATCTCTTTCAAGAGATGAATATCCCTGTTCTTTTGGCTGTTGTAATGCCTCGTCTTTGCTGGACTGACATAGGCAACACAGTGTCCAATTAATTCCAGTTATGTTAGTAGACATGTTGAGGTATTAATGTTCTACTACACACTACTAACTACACACTAACGAGATCTTCATATCTGCAGGCCTGAAGAGACTAGAATGTGAAGAAGACCACCACCGCATAGACTTGCTTCAGAGGAATACAGGTATGCCAACACCTGCAAAAATAATAAAAAATAGATTAATAGTGGACAAAATGTCAGTAGAAATCCAATGTAAAAGTTAATATAGCTGTTACAACCACAAATCTAAGTGCAATAATTATGTATCATGATTCAATTGACATAAAATGTACATTTCTTATAAAATAATATCAAATGTGGATATATACGACATGACGTATATCTTGAATTAAAAAACAAATATCAGAACTGGATTCTCTATACTCAAAAACATACAAAAAGTGTCATTATTTGCTGTTCTACTATGATTGGTTGTTATTTTATCGCCCAATGTCAGACCAGATGGCGGCCATCTTGGATTCGTCCATAATGGCCGCCACAGGGAGAGCCCATGTTGGCTCCCGCAAAAAAATGAATGCTTATGGTCATATCTACCCCTGGTAAAAAAATGGTACTTTTGGAACAAAGGGAACAATCGGGGTGATTTTTTGGATTAAGCCCCCTGACTATAACTAGATTTTAAGTTTTAGCTGGCTTACCCCAGTAAATATCGTTTTCTAAACGTATTTATAAAAAAATGGAATTTATGGCATAACCCATATAATTGCACCTTCTACAATTCAATAATTGGATTTAACATGATTTACTGCATTATATTTATTGTAATTTTAAACCAGCTTCTGGGACATATTAAATTAAATTTTCAGTACAATTCACGAATTAAACACGGCCTTTAGGATTCGAATTTTAATACAGCGTATTGTTACAAAAACATTTAAAAACGTAGAAGATTGGATTCTATCCACATGCCCCAGATTTCCAGGGGCAACCAATCACAGCCCTGTGGGCGTAGCCCAGAACCTCTGTTTGGCAGCTATGCAGGCCTACGCATCAAGTCCCGTCCAAAATTCGCAGATAGCCAATAGGAAGCTAGCGTTCCGGGTGTTGTGGGTTTGTCACAAGCTCCCTTTATAAAAGGGATCAGTTCATCTCAGAGCCTTAGTTCGTATGTTTTTTCGCTTAGTGCTTTTGAAATGTACACTATGAGACAGTTATCGCTCTGCAATTCTCTTGATTTGTTTGAAGATCAAGATTTCTACCCATCAGCTGCGCTCCACTTTTTCAGCGCTGCAGATCGGAATGAACTTTTATCTACCCAGATTATTACGGAAAATTGTGACGAAATGCAAGAACCGTTCAATGAAGACGATGTAATTATGCAATATTAAATGTAATAAATTTAATAATAAATGTAATAATTATGTAAACAAAAAAATGTATTAGAATCTGTATGTTTAGAACAGGAAGATAGTTTTAAATTTGCGCGAATGTACTTAATGAAAATGGCCTTCCGGTGTCGGGAGAATGGGATCTAACCTAGGTGCGAATTTCTTAACGGTCGGTCCCTGGACTGTTTTTCCCTCTTGTTTTGGTTCATTCGTGTTTCTGTATCCACCCGAGGAGGATGCCAGTGGGCGTCGAAACTGTCGTGGAAATAAACTCTGTCTATTAGAGTGGGTTTTTATTTTCATATTTTGACCTTCACGTAGAAAAAAGTGAAGTTTTTTGCATTTATGTAAGTGATTATATTCTGCGGTTCATTCAGTGTTAACTTATAAGTGCCATAATAATTGTTTTGAAAAATAGTTTGTTTATTCTCGGTCTATATATAATGTTTCAACCGGTGTTAACTTATAAAAGACCGCAATAAACGCGTTTTGAAAAATATTTTTAATTATTCTGTTTCCTTCGGGGTTATTTCGGCATATATATATATATATATATATATATATATATATATATATATATATATATAGTTACGATAGAAATTTTCTTCGGGAACCTTATCCTCAATAGGAATATGAAAACAAGAGATACGACTCTCAACATTTATTGGCCAAACGTTTCGGTCCACTCAGGGGCCATCTTCAGTGACTAAATAGAAGCATCTAAAAATAATCATAAAACTAAAGTAAATACAAATGTCAAACTGTACAATAATAAAATCAAACACAAAAAAAGTTAAAAAGTTGTTAAAAAACTATCTGGATTATAAAACAAAATAAAAGTAAAATTAAAACAAACTAAAATTTAAAAAATTAAAAGTTTAAAAATGTTAAGTTTAAAATTTAAAAAATTTAAAAAGGACTAACCTGGATGGTAAAAGTTACAAATAACAAGTGGAGAGAAAGGAAAAAAACAACTTAAGTTAGTGCGTTAGTTGCGTTAAAAAGGTGTTGGTTGGTTAGGAAGTATGTAATTTTATCGAGGAAAGGCTATCGTTTAGTTCAGGATTTAATTTCTTGATAAAAAGGGATTCTAAAATTTTAAGATCAAGTGAATTAGAAGCAGACGACAAAATCGCAAAGGAGTCCTGGGGGCACGGGTGGTCATGTGTGTCTGAATGATGCCGAATAGCAGAGGATTCCGGAGTGGAAAGAGGGCGAGAAGTTCGATAAGAAAAACCCAAATGCTTCGAAATCCTAAGTTTTAACTGTAGGGCAGTCTGCCCCACATAACGACTTTGGCAGGTCGCACATGTATATAAATAAATAACAAAGGATCTCAAAAGCACGGGGAGGTGATCTTTATGGCGAAAAAAGGATTGCAGAGAATTAGAATTAGAATTAATGATTATAAAGTCGCACTGATGGAAGTGTCTGTCCAAAATAGAGTGGACATCTTTATTAAGTTGAAAAGTTAGTTGGTCTAAAAATGGAAGCTTAAGATAAACCTTCTGTTTCGGAACCGTGGACTGAATTATTTTAGGTGAATATAGGTTATTTAAAAATTTAGAAATTAAAGCCTCAAAAGTCAAAGTACAATAAAAATTATAGTTGAAAAATCTCTTAAGATACTGAATTTCTAAGTCAAATAAAGACCAACTTGAACAAAGGTGATAGGCTCTAAAAATACGACTTTTAATACTAGCCAGCTTAAAACTAAGTGGAATATTGCTGAAAAAATAAGTACCGAGTTGAGTAGTAGTTGGTTTTCTGTATACTTGTGTTGAGAAGCCTGTACTATGTTTATTTATGGTAACATCAAGAAACGAAATTTTATTGTATTGTTCTACTTCCATAGAGAATTTAATATTAGGATGCTTAGTATTAATGTAATTTAAAAATAAAGGGGCATGATCTTTATGCTTAAAAATGGCAAAACAATCATCTACATAACGTTTAAATAAAATAGGTTTAAAATCAAGCGGGCAATCCCTCAGCCACTTTTCCTCGTGAAAACAAAGAAAACTGTTATCAAAGGACGGACCAAGGGGCGAACCCATTGCCATTCCCTCGTGCTGGTGGAAAAGTTCCTTATTAAAAAAGAATATAGTATCCTGGACTGATAACTTTAAAAGTTTTGAAAACAATTGTCTGCTTAATCCCAAAATGTCATTAGTAGAACCAAACAAAGAATTTATAATAATATCACAAGCTTCTAAAACAGGTACATTGGTAAACAAAGACTGAACATCAAAGGAAGCCATGAAACAATCGTTAAACTTCAACTTGGTGACACAATCAACAAATTCAAATGAATCTTGCAAAGTGAAATGAGTACGTGTGAGAGGGTCTATAATTGGGGCCAAAAATTTTGCGAGGTTATAACTTGGTGTGTTTATGGCTGCTAGAATGGGACGAAGCGGAACTCCAGGTTTATGGGTCTTAGGTAGGCCATAAACAACCCCTGGGCTAGTACCTGAAGCAAAAAGCTTATCGTAATAGTTAATCAACGCAAAAAGTTGTTGATTCCGTCCTCCAGTTTCACAATATATTTAAATGGATCAGTCTGCAGTTTCAAAAACTTAGTAGAATCAGAAAGTAAATTATACATTTTATTTAAATAGTCTTGTCTGTCTAAGACGACAACACCTTTACCTTTATCAGGCTTACAAATAATTACATTCTTATCCCTCCGCAAGTTCGTGAGAACTTTAAAATCACTAAAACTAAAAACAGGACAAAAAACCTTAAACCTATCAAACTTATAGTAGAACTTGTTTGCCAAAAGTTTAATATCCTCCACTGGACTAGAGTGCTGAAGGAAAGCGGGAAAAAGACTAATTTGATGGTAAAGTTTTTCAAAACATAAAAAATAACGACAAAAGTCAAGCTTAAAAATGGGAAGTTTAAAATCCAATCCCAAGGATAAAATTCTTTTTTCTTCAGTTGATAAAACCTTATTGGAAAAGTTAGAAATAATTTCATCTCTGTTAAGATTAAGATCAAAATTTAAACCCAACTGTTGAAGCTTAGAATTTTGACGAGTTAATGAGGAGACATAAAATTTTGATACATACCTCGAAATATAACTATTTAAAATAATAAAATCAAGGCGAGACACATTAGACTTAAAATGTTGTGACAATATGAGCAAATGATTACCCAATTTTAAAACAAGTTTACGTTTTGAGGCTAACTCGAGGGAAAGAAGTTTACTAGTCCAAGAATGATAGAGTTCACTATGCATCAAAGATTTCTTATATAGTTTAAAGCGAATAAATTGGGGCACATAACCGTAACCTTTGCAAATTGTTAAGAAACGAGCGTCCAATTTTGCCCTCTCCAGCTTCTTTGAAACCCCTTCAAGGGCACGGAATCGTCGTACAGTGTCTTCATTATATCTTTTAAGAAGAGTAGTTACGATAGAAATGTTCTTCGGGAACCTTATCCTCAATAGGAATATGAAAACAAGAGATACGACTGTCAACATTTATTGGCCAAACGTTTCGGTCCACTCAGGGGCCATCTTCAGTGACTAAATAGAAGCATCTAAAAATAATCATAAAACTAAAGTAAATACAAATGTCAAACTGTACAATAATAAAATCTAACACAAAAAAAGTTAAAAAGTTGTTAAAAAACTATCTGGATTATAAAACAAAATAAAAGTAAAATTAAAACAAACTAAAATTTTAAAAGTTTAAAAATGTTAAGTTTAAAATTTAAAAAAATTAAAAAGGACTAACCTGGATGGTAAAAGTTACAAATAACAAGTGGAGAGAAAGGAAAAAACAACTTAAGTTAGTGCGTTAGTTGCGTTAAAAAGGTGTTGGTTGGTTAGGAAGTATGTAATTTTATCGAGGAAAGGCTATCGTTTAGTTCAGGATTTAATTTCTTGATAAAAAGGGATTCTAAAATTTTAAGATCAAGTGAATTAGAAGCAGACGACAAAATCGCAAAGGAGTCCTGGGGGCACGGGTGGTCATGGGTCTAATGTGTCTCGCCTTGATTTTATTATTTTAATTAGTTATATTTCGAGGTATGTATCAAAATTTTATGTCTCCTCATTAACTCGTCAAAATTCTAAGCTTCAACAGTTGGGTTTAAATTTTGATCTTAATCTTAACAGAGATGAAATTATTTCTAACTTTTCCAATAAGGTTTTATCAACTGAAGAAAAAAGAATTTATCCTTGGGATTGGATTTTAAACTTCCCATTTTTAAGCTTGACTTTTGTCGTTATTTTTTATGTTTTGAAAAACTTTACCATCAAATTAGTCTTTTTCCCGCTTTCCTTCAGCACTCTAGTCCAGTGGAGGATATTAAACTTTTGGCAAACAAGTTCTACTATAAGTTTGATAGGTTTAAGGTTTTTTGTCCTGTTTTTAGTTTTAGTGATTTTAAAGTTCTCACGAACTTGCGGAGGGATAAGAATGTAATTATTTGTAAGCCTGATAAAGGTAAAGGTGTTGTTGTCTTAGACAGACAAGACTATTTAAATAAAATGTATAATTTACTTTCTGATTCTACTAAGTTTTTGAAACTGCAGACTGATCCATTTAAATATATTATGAAACTGGAGGACAGAATCAACAACTTTATGCGTTCTCTCAAAAGTCGTGGGCTTTTGATAACTATACGATAAGCTTTTGCTTCAGGTACTAGCCAGGGGTTGTTTATGGCCTACCTAAGACCCATAAACCTGGAGTTCCGCTTCGTCCCATTCTAGCAGCCATAAACACACCAAGTTATAACCTCGCAAAATTTTTGGTCCCAATTATAGGCCCTCTCACACGTACTCATTTCACTTTGCAAGATTCATTTGAATTTGTTGATTGTGTCACCAAGTTGAAGTTTAACGATTGTTTCATGGCTTCCTTTGATGTTCAGTCTTTGTTTACCAATGTACCTGTTTTAGAAACTTGTGATATTATTATAAATTCTTTGTTTGGTTCTACTAATGACATTTTGGGATTAAGCAGACAATTGTTTTCAAAACTTTTAAAGTTATCAGTCCAGGATACTATATTCTTTTTTAATAAGGAACTTTTCCACCAGCACGAGGGAATGGCAATGGGTTCGCCCCTTGGTCCGTCCTTTGCTAACAGTTTCCTTTGTTTTCACGAGGAAAAGTGGCTGAGGGATTGCCCGCTTGATTTTAAACCTATTTTATTTAAACGTTATGTAGATGATTGTTTTGTCATTTTTAAGCATAAAGATCATGCCCCTTCATTTTTAAATTACATTAATACTAAGCATCCTAATATTAAATTCTCTATGGAAGTAGAACAATAAAATAAAATTTCGTTTCTTGATGTTACCATAAATAAACATAGTACATGCTTCTCAACACAAGTATACAGAAAACCAACTACTACTCAACTCGGTACTCATTTTTTCAGCAATATTCCACTTAGTTTTAAGCTGGCTAGTATTAAAAGTCGTATTTTTAGAGCCTATCACCTTTGTTCAAGTTGGTCTTTATTTGACTTAGAAATTCAATATCTTAAGAGATTTTTCAACTATAATTTTTATTGTACTTTGACTTTTGAGGCTTTAATTTCTAAATTTTTAAATAACCTATATTCATCTAAAATAATTCAGTCCACGGTTCCGAAACAGAAGGTTTATTTTAAGCTTCCATTTTTAGACCAACTAACTTTTGAACTTAATAAAGATGTCCACTCTATTTTGGACAGACACTTCCCTCAATGTGACTTTATAATCATTAATTCTAATTCTAATTCTCTGCAATCCTTTTTTCGCCATAAAGATCACCTCCCCGTGCTTTTGAGATCCTTTGTTATTTATTTATATACATGTGCGACCTGCCAAAGTCGTTATGTGGGGCAGACTGCCCTACAGTTAAAACTTAGGATTTCGAAGCATTTGGGTTTGTTTTTCTTATCGAACTTCTCGCCCTCTTTCCACTCCGGAATCCTCTGCTATTCGGCATCATTCAGAGACCCATGACCACCCGTGCCCCCAGGACTCCTTTGCGATTTTGTCGTCTGCTTCTAATTCACTTGATGTTAAAATTTTAGAATCCCTTTTTATCAAGAAATTAAATCCTGAACTAAACGATAGCCTTTCCTCGATAAAATTACATACTTCCTAACCAACCAAAACCTTTTTAACGCAACTAACGCACTAACTTAAGTTGTTTTTTCCTTTCTCTCCACTTGTTATTTGTAAGTTTTACCATCCAGGTTAGTCCTTTTTAAATTTTTTAAATTTTAAACTTAACATTTTTTAACTTTTAATTTTTGAAATTTTAGTTCGTTTTAATTTTACTTTTATTTTGTTTTATAATCCAGATAGTTTTTTAACAACTTTTTAACTTTTTTTGTGTTAGATTTTATTATTGTACAGTTTGACATTTGTATTTACTTTAGTTTTATGATTATTTTTAGATGCTTCTATTTAGTCACTGAAGATGGCCCCTGAGTGGACCGAAACGTTTGGCCAATAAATGTTGAGAGTCGTATCTCTTGTTTTCATATTCTTATATATATATATATATAATATATATATATACAGTGCCCGCGAAAAGTATCCGATCACCCTTGAAATTTGTATTTTTTACATAAAAAACAATGTTTAAATGTATACTAACCTTATGTTAGTATTTTGTCATCTGTCCTTTGGTTTGGATGACTTGTTCTAGACGTTTTGGCATGGATTTAATCAAGTTTTGACAAACTTCCACTGATATTTCCTTGCACCATACCTTTTTGATGGCCTCTTGTAATTTTTCGACTGAGCCAGTGTCGTGGCATTCAACCTTATTTTTTATTATTAGCCACAGATTTTCTATCGGATTGAGATCTGGACTATTACCAGGCCAATCCAAAATATCAAATTTATTGTCAGTAATCCATTTTGTCACTATTTTGGCCCTGTGACATGGTGCACCATCATGCATGTATGTTTTTGTCCTTTGGATTGCCATTGCCATTGGAAGTTTATCCTGTAGCATTGCTAAATACCGTGCACCATTCATAGTTGTGTTCTTCGGAAGAAAATATAAGTTTCCACGCCCATAGTAACCGAAACAACCCCAAACCATCACACTTGGAGGGTGTTTCATTGTCTTTAGGGTGTATTTAGGGTCCATCCTATTTGAGCCAATAGGCCGGCGAACCTTTTTTGGACGACTTCTGAATGTCAAAAATGTCGACTCATCGCTAAATAAAACCTTCTTCCAGTCATCAACAGTTCAATGAATGTATTTTTTACAAAATGCGACACGTTTTTTACGCATTTTTTCATTAATGAACGGTTTCTTAGCAGCATGGCGAGATGGTAATCCGAGTTCTTTTTGGAGCCGCTCCTGGATAGTTCGTTCAGAAACACCAGATAACAAATTATTCATATTAAATTTTATTTCTTTCGCAGTTATTGTTGGGTTTTTCAATACTAAACGTTTCATAAGTTTGTCTGTTCGCGAATTTGTTTTTCTCGGTCTGCCAGATCGTTTTTTAGGGACTGGCGTGGTTAGGCCACCATTGTTCTTAGCCCGTGAAACCCATAAATTAACGGTACTTTGGGATATGTTTAATTCCTTAGCTATCTGTCTCTGTGATTTCCCACATGCATGCAAAGCAACAATAGCACCTCGACAATCACTCTTAAGTTGTTTTTTAGCACACATTATATAAATTTTATTTACACCACTTTCTGTAAAAAAAAAAAAATATCAAGAAATTTACACAAACAGTGAAATCTGACAAATTTGAGACACAGCCACCCGCAACGAAGCTACCAGAACACTAATTTGAGAATGCGTTGGATAGCTCTCATATCAGCGAGCAACCTCAAAGTTACCAGATGTCGCTAGAACAAATAGAAAGTGAATTACGTGTCTCTGAATATCAAGGGAAAATATTGTATTTTCTTGAGTGATCGGATACTTTTCGCGGGCACTGTATATATATATATATATATATATTATATATATATATGGTGGAGCTTTAATAATACATTACTCGATAATTTAAAGATGTATTGTTCCTCGTTTATAATTAGTGATCTAATTTCCTTTTATTCTGAATTTTTCTACAACGTAAAAATTAATCCCATCATGTTTTTAATTATTGTCTGTTTCCATCGTGATTATTTCGGTATATATATATATACAGTATAAATATGGTGGAGATTTATTATTATTTTTCTCGATAAATCAGCACCGCAGTAGGATTTTTAAATTAACAAAACTTTTAAGAATCATCTGCTTTTGTATTATAATTTTTTAAATTCGTGGCATTTTCTCTTATTGTAGCTCTTTATTTTTAGTTAACCTTATAGGACCGATGCGGAACTTGATCGTGTTATAGCTACTTTTGATGAAAGGGGAATAAATGATATGGATGTTTCTCCGCACAGCCAACCCAGTGACCTGAATACAGAACTCGAGGTATTGGCTCACATCCGGTCCAGCGAGTGCCAGGTCATCGAGGAACTAATGTAAGTATTTTTTGAGGTTAAGAACAAAAGACATTGTATTTTCATTTATTAAATGGTAGAAAACATGTACAAAGTGGAACCAGTTTCCGTTAAATAAGTCTTAATGGCTACATTTTACAGTTACAAATGTATACACAACTTTTCACAATACAGAAAAAACCTTTACACAATACAGCAGGTGCTAACATATGGGAACCTTTTTTTTATGTCTGCATACACTTTTATCATTCATCTCTCTCGCACAAATCGAATAAGTTTTAAAAATTTATAAATCCCTTCCCACGTGACATGTTCAGGAGAAATGAAAAGCAGTACAGGCCGCACGTTTCGCTATAATATCCTTGAAAGCGATACGGGTTCCACACAATCTCAGGTACATTTATTTGTGCGATAAACTGCACAACCACAGAATCATTTCAGGGCTGAGTGCGAGTGAGTCAACACAGTACATTTTTTCCCTATTTTTAAAATAGATTGCAAACCAATGAATCCCCTCACCCCCCACAATGTCGGTGTCAACGATAATCCCGTACCAGTTTCTTGTACTTGGCAGCTTCAATATTTCATTCTTCGCAAACACACCGATAAATTTTGAGCGTGTGAAACGGTCACTTTTCATTACTCTCTGGAGTGTATTCGCGTCCATTTTAAAAGTCTGTGACCACGTTCCTGGAACGATCAACTTGTATTAGTGCCTGTCATTCGAGGTAAGCTAGCACACTTATAGGCGCGTCTATAGGCTTGGCAAATTCCAACCTGACTGAGATATTCCCACTCTGCTGTGGACTTAAATGTGTATTTGCGCCAGCAGACAAGTCAGGCGTAATATCAAGTGAATAAATGTTAAATTCTTTGACAAATTCTTTCTGCGTTACACCAAACCCAAGTTCGTCACAGGCGCCTTTATTATGAGCAAGCCTACTATATGCTCTCGCGCAGAGCGGGAACACAGCGTCTGATGAGTAGTCCGTAATCATGGTCCCTCCCAAAGCGATGCCATTTACGTATAGAGTAATATTTTTATGGCCGAAATTCTCGAATTCAAAGGCACCCTTTTTATATTTTCCATTCGTCGAGGCGTGGTCCTGCATTCCAATTAATATCCTTTTAGGTAGGACTCCAAGGGCCACGTTTTCTAGTTGCTTCGAGGCCAACCCGGCGGGCACCATGTATAGTTTGATCTGTACCCTGTTAATTGGGTATTTTTCTGTGGCGTGTATTAAGTCTTTCTCAATTTCTATTTGTTTTGGCAAACTTATTTTCACTCGACGTATACGCAAATACGTCTCCATGATGTGAATCACAACGGGTTTCGTGCCCTCTTCTTGATCAGACCCCAGATTTATGGAGATCTCAGGAATCGTGCGGGAAAGCTTCAACTTCATATCCACCCCGTTCATAAGCAGTTTCTCCTGGAATGTGAAATCTGTATGAAGACTTCCAAAACATTCGTATATCTTTTTTTTTAGAATTTTTAAATTTATCCTTTATACCATTTTCATCTTTAGCATTGTAATATCGCTCGGCGGTTAAAAAGGTGCCCTTCGCTTCTTTTGAAAAGTTGAGGACATTTTCCAGATAGGCTCGTAGGTAGTAGTACCCCGTTCATGCCGAGATGTTAACCTGGTTTAAATACACCTCACACTGGCTGAATATGGAGTGTAGAAAGTTGGTTTCAGGGTAGGCAGAGTAACTATCATCTCAGTCCGTTCCATCAGAATGGGCTATACGCAGTTTAGCGTACATGTGCATGCAGCTCGGGTCAAAAAGTAAGGGCCTGAGCTAGGTGTCACGAATTCTACACGGGCACTTGGCGAACTAATTGTGTTTAATGGGTTAATTGTAATAAACCAGAGTTTGGGGCATATCAAAGAGGGACAGTTTCGATTTACAGCATTGTGACCTACACGGATGGATGAAATACGCCATAACAAGTAAGAAAGAGTGCCACCTCCCTCGAAAAATATTAGTCAGCCTATGAAAATAAAAACCCACTCTAATAGACAGAGTTTATTTCCACAACAGTTTCGACGCCCACTGGCATCCTCCTCGGGTGGATACAGAAAAACGAATGAACCAAAACAAGAGGGAAAAACAGTCCAGGGACCGACCGTTAAGAAATTCACACCTAGGTTAGATCCCATTCTCCCGACACCGGAAGGGCATTTTCATTAAGTACATTCGCACAAATTTGAAACTGTCTTCCTGTTCTAATCATACAGATTCTATTATTTTTTTATTTTTTTACATAATTATTACATTTATTAAATTTATTACATTTAATATTGCATAATTATTTATTACAGAAATTATAAATTTATTATTACATTGGTTATTACATTGTTGTTTATTATACAGAACTTATAAACCGAAAAACGAATGAAAAAGGCGATTAGGAAACAATCCAGAGACCATTGAGAAATTCGCATCTAGGCTAGATACCGTTCTCCCGACACCGGAAGGGCATTTTATTACAGGGTCCCGCTTATAAGTACATTCGCACAAATTAAAACTATCTTCTTGTTCTATACATACAGATTCTAATATTTTGACATAATTACTGCATTTATTATTGCATTTACTTATAAGTTAGACCCTTTATTGAGATTCTTGGTCAAAAAATCCCTTACGGAGTCGGGGAACGTGTTCTAACCTAAGTAATAAATGTGGAAATAAATATAAATGCAACAGATGTAATAATAAAGGTAATATTTTAATTTAATAATTAGGGGAAAGGTAATAATAATAAATGTTGAAAAAAAATGTAAATGCAATAATAAATGCAGTAATTATGTCAAAATATTAGAATCTGTATGTATAGAACAAGAAGATAGTTTTAATTTGTGCGAATGTACTTATAAGCGGGACCCTGTAATAAAATGCCCTTCTGGTGTCGGGAGAACGGTATCTAACCTAGGTGCGAATTTCTCAATGGTCTCTGGATTGTTTCCAAATCGCCTTTTTCATTCGTTTTTCGGTTTATAAGTTCTGTATAATAAACAACAATGTAATAACCAATGTAATAATAAATTTACAATTTCCGTAATAAATAATTATGCAATATTAAATGTAATAAATTTAATAATAAATGTAATAATTATGTAAAAAAATAAAAAAATAATAGAATCTGTATGATTAGAACAGGAAGACAGTTTCAAATTTGTGCGAATGTACTTAATTAATGAAAATGCCCTTCCGGTGTCGGGAGAATGGGATCTAACCTAGGTGCGAATTTCTTAACGGTCGGTCCCTAAACTGTTTTTCCCTCTTGTTTTGGTTCATTCGTTTTTCTGTATCCACCCGAGGAGGATGCCAGTGGGCGTCGAAACTGTTGTGGAAATAAACTCTGTCTATTAGAGTGGGTTTTTATTTTCATATTTTGACCTTCACGTAGAAAAAAAAGTGAAGTTTTTTGCATTTAGTCACCCTATGATTCGTGAGACTAGTATCCTTAGCTTATATCAGTTAAAAAAAATGATCAGCCATAGGTTTCATACGCTTAGAGCACTTCTTTTTTTTATTTCCTTTTACGTTTAGCGCCACGTAATGGTAACCCCTTCTTCCTGGTAGATCTCTTCTTTCCGCCACCACGCATTTTTCTCTTTGCATCTTTGATGATTTCGTCCTGTGTACGTTTTAAATGTTTTTTATAGAGCTTCTTTATGCATAGTTCTGCCCACTATATCTTCTGCCGCGTTAAAACCTGTTTGTAACGCCTTCCGCCCTAGGTACCTGGTACCCTTCTTCAATAGTGGGAAAGCGGGGCGTATTATGGATGAAAAAAATGGATCCAAGTCCACTCCCACGCTGGTATCTCACTCCTTGGTAGACTGTGAATGGGCTTCATGCCATTATAAACGGCGAAAGTGTAGTTTCACTGTTAAGCTCCCATCATCGAATGGTAAATTTTTTCCCTCAATCGTTCTTATATATATCGAGATGTTGGTTAATAGATTAGTCGCAACATTCACATAATGGGGCTTGTCATATGTGACAATTGATACATTAAGCTGGACAAGTCTTGCTGTGCCTCGTGAAAGGTATCTCTTTGGAGAGCTGCGCTATGTCGGCCCTCAGCCACAATTGTGAACGGCTGTTTATCTTTAATATTTCTACTAAGCGTTGACTTTAACTTCAGTGTGTATGCAGGCGTGTCTATGTTTACGACTTCAAAAAGTAAATCGTTTGACAGGTACGACTTTTCAAGACTCTTGTTTAACCCCGTCACAATGTCCATAGCTGTATCATAATGCCCGATTCCTAGCGATACATTTGTGCTATAGTACTGTTCCTCACCGAACAGGACTGAACGCATAGTATTGTCTAAGGTTATGCCTAATTTTTCGCACTCTTCGATTCTTCTAGGGGTCAGAAATATGATTTGCTCATTTTCCAGAGTTAAAAATTTGGAGACTAACTGGAGTTCACATAAGCCCACCTCATACGAATCACGCTCCAATTCAATGGGTCCGTGGAGTTCTGTCACAAAGTTGGCGAGGGTGTTGTTAGGGTGTACAGACAGAGAAGAAGAGGACGGGAGTGTGACATAGAAGTGGCTCGGCGTCATGTTGCATACTAATTAAGCTTCATTATTGCAACAGCTTTTATATAGGTGTTGAAGCTTTCTGGGTAACCCAGCTATTTCACCAGGTATACTTTTCTCTTTCCTGAACCTTTGCTGCCTAAAATGTTTTCAATTTTAAACACATATTTTCCTAAATTAAATGTCACTTTCTGCAACTCCTCGCGGTAAAAGCCTGCAGCGATAGGGTGTGTCAATTTTAGTAAAGTCATCAATTCAAACACTACTAATCCTCAAATGATGTCATATTATCTAGCAAACTTAGAAATATCTTTAGAGTTGTTTAGAAAAGCCATTTACCTACTTATATTTCACCATAAAATTTTGAAATATAACCTAAATATGACTGGAGCATCGTATATCAATGCGCCATTGATATGTGTGGTCAACTTTGGTTATTTTTGGTGTGCAGTATGGTTTCTAAGTTTCACATAGTTACAAATGCTGGAGTTTTGATTGTGAATGCATCTGTTTTCCCTCCTTTTTGACAATTTTGATTACTTCGTAATGTAAATATTGTGTAATTCAAATTATTCGAAATGTTATGTGTGACCCAAACTTTCTGTATATTTTGATATGATAGATATATGAAATTGTCATTACTTTGAATAATTAAGTCTTGTACCTAAAACAACAAAACTTTTTATCTGAGCTTATAGGAAGATATTAAGAATTTCAATTAGCTTAATTTTATGTAATCATAATCAGTAGGCCTATCCAAATTACAATGACATTTCCTTTGTTCACAGGTCCACAGGATGAGTCAGGAAGAAATCAGAACCCGAAGCAAATCAAGTTTTCACCTAAGTCCTTTGGTGGGGACTGGGGGGAACTTCCCCCTGCTGAGCTGCCAACAGCCAGAGATCTGCTGAGGTATGGTTTGTTGAGGAGAGAGATGAGTGAGGAAGACAGGAGGAATTACCCAGTTAATGACCTGATTGTTCCAGGGCTACTGGCTCAGTGGAGAAAGACCAACGCTCTATTCACAGGACCTGTAATTAACACTGAGGTCAGGGTCAGGGCAAAAGTGAAGGCACTGTGGGATGAGGCAGTGAAGGTGCCCATTGGCAATGTGAAGCTAGAGATCAAAGATAGGATCATGATGAAACTGCACAAATTGGTGGATATCCTGACCTGTCACTGTGTGATCAGGAGCTGCAGTGAACTTGGGTGCAGCCCTCTCTGCAAACGTGAGGTTCACATTGACTGCAGCTGCAGGAGCGAGCAGAAGATACCAGTGCAGGAGCTTGCCTTCATTAAAGGTCAGAGAGAAAAGGAGGGCAGTGTGGGGGCGCAGCAGATGGGTCTAGCTGATCACCCTGAGACCAGGAGACAGGAAGCAGTGCTGGAGAGACAGGAGCAGAAAAGGAAGGCCGAGGAGAAGAGGAGGAGAAAGGCAGAGGAGTCAGCCAAGAAAGAAGAGGAGTTGAGGGAGGAGTCACTGTTGGAGATGGAGTTGGAGGAGACTGGAGATATACTGGAGGAGGCAGGGAGGAGAGAGGAGGAGGAAGACTTCATACCAGATGCTGCGACAACTTCTTCCTTGCCTGTGGCTAAGAAGAAGAAATACAACACTGAAGATATCACCAACATAGCTCTGGCTAGCTTGAGACCACACTGGGTTGAGAGAGAGTGCAGAGATTGCCACTGCTGCCTGGATTGATGCTGGTCTTATCACAGAGTTTGACACAGCACTGGTGATTGACCACAACAAGGTGAGAGGGCTCAGGAGAGACTGACTAAGGAGCTGGTCAAGAAGTTTGATGAAGAGATTAGGGAAAATGGCATCACCTGTATCTTCTTTGATGGGAAAAGAGATGACACCAAAGTGATGATAGAAGCTGAGGGCAGTGACAGGCAGTTTCCTGGCCTCATTAAGGAATAACACTAAACAGTGTGCAATGAACCAAGTGGGAAATATTTGTGGCATTTTGTACCAGAGGAAGCTGCAGAGGAGAGAAGTCATGCTGAGGTCATTGCTGATCATCTGGTGAACTGGCTAAGAGAGAGAGGAGCAGAACATACGTTTTTGGCAATAAGAGGTGACAGTACTAATGTGAATACTGGCTGGGAGGGAGGAGTAATGCATTATGTGGAGGCCAAGCTTAGCAGGAAGTTAGTGTGGATCGTCTGTGACTTGCACACTGGGAAGCTGAGTCTCAGACACTTGGTGACTTCACTGGATGGCAAGACATTGAGCAACAAGTGGTCTGGGCCCCTAGGGAAGATGTTAGACACTGTCACTTAGCTGGAGATCAACCCAAACTTCACGAGGATCACTGTTGGTCCTCCTCTACCCTATCTCAGTTAGGAGGTAGTCAAGGACCTCGACACAGACCAATCATATGGCTACAGAATCATCACTGCCATCAGATCGGGAGAGGTCCCTCAGCGTCTATCTCTCCTGGAAATTGGGCCAGTCTATCACAGTAGGTGACTCACCAGGCTCTATGGTTCTGCAGATTGTGAACTTCCAAACATGGGCTGAAGGGTAGGAATCTGAAGAATCTGAGGATAATTGTGGAATTCATGGTGGGAGTCTGCATGCCAAACTGGTTGAACTTCAAGTTAAATCACAGCTGGGTGGAGGGTCCCAGGCATGTACTGTACCATCTTGAGCTGCTCAGAAGTCAGAAGAAGGAGGTGATAGGAATAAGGATGCCTACAGTGAAGAGATCAGCCTGGTATGCACACTCTGAAGCTGAGCTCCAGGCCATGCTGTGCAGTGAGGTGGAGGAGGAGAGGAGGGAGGCAGTGAAGAGGATACTGGAAATCAGAGGTGAAGGAGATGAGGACACACAGGTAGGAGACTGCGGTATCAGACCCAGGAAGACTCCTGATATCAACACAGATGCCACCAAACTCTCGGAGCTTATTGACTGGAACTCTGGCGTGACTGAGCCTCCTCTGACCTGCTCCCTCACCACTGCTGCAATCAAGGAGTTTCTGGATAGACCAATGGAAGTTCCTGCATGTCCCTCACACACACACAGTCAGTAGAGAGGTGTGTAAAGATGACAACTGAAGCAGCACAACATGTTTACTCACAAGAGAGGAGGGAGGCGTACATCAGTGGCCAGGTGGCCAGTAGGGAGCTCATGTCCAGGAACAAGAGCAAGGGAAACCTATCTATATTTCTAAGTTTTAATATTGAAATACAATCAAAATGTCTTTAATTGTATGTAATGTATGTAAAATGTATTTATATACCATAAAAAAAATACTTGCAAAAATTGCCGATTTTTCGTAAACTTCAACTGCAAATATAAGTAGCTAGGAGTGGTCAAATCTGGATTTTAAAGCCATATTTCGATTTATCACATAAAAATGCATCATTTCCTCACTAGTAGTCTTTGAAAATCTAAAAAGTTCACATTGCTCCCTAAAACTGTCACACTGTACTCCAGCGATCTCTTCCCCATTCGAATCTTCAACGTAATACATCATTATCTCACCTTTAGGTCTCATAGCACGAACTTTAAAAATCTCACTTGTCTATCCTTGCTCAAATCCCTTCGCGAATTTATTTCCCGAACGTGATAGCCTTACATAATCATTGATTTTGAAATGTGTAGAGTGTGGTGGCCGGTGCTCCATCTCTTTTCACCTCTGGCAGCGCACCTCTTTCTAAAACTTCGTTGTTAGGTGTTGTGCCAATCGTACGGTGGTGTGAACGGTTGTATGATGATGCCAATGACCCAAGAACGTTTATCTATCTGTGTGTGTTTTATGTGTAAATTAGCGATGCATGCGCACCTTTATGGTACGTTGAACTCTTTCAGCTAAAGAGGCCTTATGTATAGAACTGCTAGTGCAGTAACTGATATTAAGCTCTGTCAACATATTCTGAAAAGCGCGACCTATAAATTCTTTCCCCATATCCGTACAAAAATAGCCAGGAACCCTATATTCTTTTAATATCAACGTTTTGGTCGCTTTAGCAACTGTTTCAGGCGATTTATTTTTCAGTAGAATTAGCCACAGATATCTGGAGAATACATCTATTATGAATAGGATGTAGCGGTATCCGTCATTATACACTGAATATCTTTGCATGTCCGTTAAATCCGCTTGCCAAATAGAGTCAATCGAATCCGCGGTTGTCTTGGCCGTTTTAAACCTTTTTCTCACCGGTTTATGAAGTGTATAATAGGGTGGCCCACTTTTCAATTTTTTTTGAAAAGTATACGTGATCGTGGTTTTTCCCATTACTTGGCACTATACTAGCACATTGGTACCATTTTTAAAAAAATTGATCAATATTTAGGGGTCTCGCATCGACCTTGAAATTACTAGTTTTTTAAAAAAAATGCGTACTTTTTAACTTTTTACTGAATCAAGATAAATCATTAAGTAGGGATGTTTTCTGAATCCTCTTAATGAGAGAAGTCGTTTGGTGTGCCTGCCAATGTCATACGACTAACGGTTTAAAGGTTGTGCCTGTATACAGGTAATACCAATGTGCTAGTATAGTGCCAATTAATGGGAAAAACCACGATCACCTATACTTTTCAAAAAAATGAGTCACCATACCCGGACGGAATGTATAATGTATATAGGTAATTAGAAAATGCACTATGCCTGTGCAAGGTACCTAACCTATTTCTTTTTTTGCAGATCATAACATTTTGAAATTCTGTCTGAGTTCCTCATCCTTTGTCATGGACAAATCGATGGCAACCATAACTGGAAGAACTCTTGAAGCTACAAATAGAGAGTCATCAAAAGGAAAGGCGAAAATAACATCGCTACCTTCTCTAAGATCGGCCTCGGAAATTTTTTTAGTTGGCCAACCGTCGTCCTCCATCAGTGGTAGCAAATTGCCAACAACACGGCAGGTTTTGCAATACTTCTTCAGTGTTATCCAGTACACTGCTAACAGGGAAGACGCATTCAAAGAAACCGTAAACAACGTCTTAAAGTTTTGGAACATGGCCCGCATTAAAACAATCACAAAGCTCAACCGCGAACGGAAGCTAGAGGCATTGTGGAAAGAGTGGCACTTACTCCAAAAGAGCAGAAAACGAGAAACTGACGCCGGAGGAAAACGGCAGAAGTTTTCGGACAGTGTGGACAAGCTGTGGGATATCGGAGCATCTGACGTGTCGAAGATATAAAGAAGAATCGACTGCTGTCCGACAAGGCCAAGAAAGAAGACATTGACTTCTACCTCGATCAACGTGGTCCTCGGGTGGCAACGATGAGCGGGAACGATAAAGTTTTCGCTGTAAAAAGAAAGCTACAGGAAGGAAGAAAACGTCCTCGCCAGGAGCCGCAAACCTCAAAGTGTGCATATGAAACCGGAGATGAGACCATAGAGAATGATGATACTGGCATGTCAGGAGAGTCGGAGATGGATGGATGGCTAAAGTTAGTATTTTCAAACAAAAATAATCTAGAGATAAGTTTAAATGTTATTCAAAGATAAACATTTCATTATAACGCAAACAAAGTAAATGGTAACAATAAACCTGTCTTACTTACAATGGTGCCTATTCTGTTTCAGGTCATCTACTACACAAAACTGCTGATGTTCAGTAGGCAGCTGGAGCTCGACGCCGAGCTGGTCGACAAACTGCACAGGATCGTGGTGTTCATCGCTCTTCTGTACGTACCACCTTGGTTGGCGGCCCCTGTAGCAGCTGATGCGCCGTTGAATGACCTGGTACTATACCAGCGTTTTCTGAGGTATAGGGCAGTGGACCGCGAGGTGGCAGAAGCGTCACTGGCAGTGATGAGGCGGCACTTCTGGTATCTGAGGCCTCAGACCGTCATCTTCGCTCTATGCAGCAACAAGGTGGATGGCACTGTGAAGCAACAGATGGCAGAGAAGCTGTCCCACCTCCCTGTACCCAAAGACTTCACATACGAGAACGTCTCAGTCGACGAGATGACGCTACTCCCCGACCTGATCGACGAGTCCTCCTGGTTCTTATTTGCAGGTCTGAAGATGTATTGGTCTTCGTGGCTCACCCTGCCAACTGATAAGTGGGACAAGAACGAGGACTTTTGTCGTCTGAAGGATGTGATCTCTAATCTCTAGGTCACCAATGACGTCGCTGAAAGAGGAGTCCAACTGATACAAGACTATGCGAACACGGTCACAAAGGACGAGGCACAGCTGCAGGATCTTCTGCAAGTGGTGGAAAAGAACCGGAAAAAGCTCGGCGACTTCAAGAAGTCATCACTCGCCACGATGACATAGCACAGAGGGACAACGTTGCAGCCAGTGACGTGTGATAGTGGTCAATACAATGCAAAAGTAATTGTTTAAGTTATTGTTTCTTTCTTCCTTATTTGTCTGCTATTTGCTGATTTTTTTGAAAAGTATAGGTGATCGTGGTTTTTCCCATTTTGGCACTATACTAGCACATTGGTATTACCTGTATACAGGCACAACTTTTAAACCGTTAGTCTTATGACATTGGAAGGCACACCAAACGACTTCTCTCATCAAGAGGATTCAGAAAACATCCCTACTTAATGATTTACCTTGATTCAGTAAAAAGTTAAAAAGTAAGCATTTTAAAAAAAAAACTCGTAATTTCAAGGTCGATGCGAGACCCCTAAATATTGATCAATTTTTGTAAAAATGGTACCAATGTGCTAGTATAGTGCCAAATAATGGGAAAAACTACGATAACCTATACTTTTAAAAAAAAATTGAAAAGTGGGCTACCTTAGTGTATAAGCATCCTGTTCCCGCAAAAACCGCTCAACATCTTTTTTCCTTACACCGTAAACACCTCTGTACAGTCTATTAACGCCATCACAGGAGGCCGGGTAAGAAATGTCATAATAGCGTTTACTTAATATGTTAGCCATTTGCGTATTTTAGAGACACGTGGTTAAGGTTGGCCGTTTGTTCTCTTCTTTCTCCTCTTCAGAGACGCTGCTGCTGGGGGCGACGGCGTACTCAGTTGTGACACATGCGAGACTTGATCCAGGTCTTTTAACCTATTCAGATTACCTATCAATGTTTTGGGGACATTTATTTGTTGTAGTCTTTCTTTAATATACTTCCATCCTGTTGGTGAGGGTCTGTCCCACTTTCTCCCCAGATCATGAACAATATCAACGATATTGGATCCTTGTATCCTTGCTGCTTCAACAATGACCTCGCCTGTATCGGCCCACTGTATGATGGGGTCCTCACTCAATAGATTATAAAGACTTAAGCCTTTATTCCTCAATGTATGTGGGAGGCAGTTTTTTAGCAAATGTTCGGTGTGTTATGTTCCGTTGTTCTTTGGTTGGTCTTCTCTAACGTCGGACCCAGGTCCTGTGTCGCCATGCTCAGCGCTACTCGCGCTGTGCGTAATAACCACGGGGAGCTATGTAGGAAACTTATAATCTTCGTACTCATGAAGAAATTTCTGCAAAGCCTCTTCGTCCAAGAGCCTTTTCTCATCAGATGACTTTTCACTGTTTAATAGGGCTAGCAACTCGCTTTCCATTCTTTTAAGCCTACTTTCACGGGGTTCTAGAGCCGTGTCTGGAATCTTTGAACTTTGCAATAAAGCATACACCTCGTGCGGAATCACAAACACTTTCTTCATTATGTTAATCTAGTCAGTAAAGGACCCAAAACTGAAAATAAGATGGGTAGGAATGATTCTCCTCTTTGTACATTAATTCCCTTTTTCTTACTCACAGTTTGACTTTTATGAGCGAGGGCTCGTTTTATGTTCTTGTAACGACGTAAGCGAGCCTTCTGAGAGTGTTTCATTGGCACATTACATTTTATAACATTAAAACAGATTTCACAGATGCATCTTAAAAAGTCCGAGTCGATATTTTTAACAAACATCTGTTGCAGTGCCCGGGGTAATCATTGATAGATTTTTATTAATTCACGTTAATTCTTCAACCTGTATTTCATACTGGAATATACACCGTTTCAGGTTCGCTTTGGAATATATTCGTTCTTAGAAGCACCCTAAACGTGTTTCGCGGGTGAAGGTCACAAAGCAAATATCTATAACGCTGGTTTGTGGCTTCTTTATAAACCTCCAAAAACTCCTTACGCTGATTGGGGAACATTTTTTTGGCTAATACCCAAATTTGTGACATCTCTACGTTGTGCGAAGAAGACTAGATATTGTGTATTTAGCGACACATCGCGCATGTATCTATTTTTGAAAAATAGATTCTGGTTTATGAAGAATACGCTTATGTTATGATGGTGGGAGAACACTGTAAATGTCTCGGCAAACGTTTTAGCCATTTCCAACATGAGATCGTCAATTACAATAACTATGCTCATTACCTTTTAACGAATTAACGTCATAGACACAGTTGTGGAACAAAATTTCATCTTGGTACTCGTTGAACACTGACTGATACGTCGAATAGCACCATATTACTTTATGCACAAATTTTGAGAACATCTCCCTCTTATCTTGAATGATTTTAAGCATAAATACAGTTTTTCCACATCCTGTAGGGCCAGATATAATACATGTGGAGGGGCTTGTAAACCTGAATTTTTCTACACCCCTAAGTGGGTCATTTACAAAATATTACAAATTTTGAGTGCTGTTCCTTATATTTTGTGTTCTTCCACAGAACCGTGAATGACAACGATCTACACTGTACATGCTTCAGCAGTTTATGGTGTGACTCGCTCCCCCCAGCGAGCTGCCCACCCGTGTACCTCACGAAACACACGAGTTCGAACAAACCCGTACACGTTTTATCAGCGTGACTCACTCCGCCCGTCGAGCCGATCCGTCCACCTGTGGCTCATAGTCATCTCAGAGCTTGAACCGAGTGGACGTGCGAATACGATGGAACTTCCTTTGAGAAGCATTCTCAACACCTCGTACGATCTGTCCGTGACGATGTTATTGTGCGTGTTCAGGCGTGAAACCGGCACCATTAACTATGTACTTGAAACAATTTGCAGGCAAAGAAACTCTGGTAAACGTAATGTTATTTATTTAAGTGTTGAGGAGATGAATAGAGTCTTCGTGATAGTTGAGAAGTGGGGTGAAGACCGCTATAAAATACCTGCAGGTGTAGGTACAAGAAGAGATCAGATTAGTGAGGCCCCCTCATATGCTGTTGTTTGCACGTGGTGTGGAAATAACGAACAGCCATGCATTGCTATACGACTGATGTGGAAGAATGCATCTGATAATAACGTTCTTGTCCCTACGCGAAACCGTTTCACCCTCGACAGAATGTTTGAAATCGTCGGATTCCGAAAGCTGAAGCCTATATTAGACGCTCGTGTTACGGATATGATTTATTTTGACACGGTTCTTGAATACGCATACACCGCTCTGCTCGACGGATTTATCGAATGTAAGAATGAACAAGGCGAGAATGGTCTAGAGCTGGATGCATATTTAAAAGGTTTAGATTCTTCGAAATATCCTGAACTTTGGTATAAAGCACTTGAGCGGTACAGGGCAGAGCTTGCCTACACTGATCACCCTGAAGAGCTGTACCTCTATATAATGAATAGCTGTCGTTACGACATGGAAGATTATTTCAATTGCAGCTATGCAAAGTGAAGAAGAGTTCACGATTGAAAAGCTCGGGTCGGTAAGAAAAAAACCTTCGATTGGAAAGGCGTGTTTATAAATTGTATTTAATAATGATGTTGTGGTTAACGATGACCTCTTTGTGCGTGCTTTTGATTGTATTCTAGCCGTGTTCAAAGATAACTTGCCAACCGAATGTAAAGTGGGCACAAAATTAGTATTGAACGATGTGAAAGCCATTTATGGCGAGTATAGGCATCCGTATAAGTTAAACGGTGAAGTGTTTCTTGGACGGTTTTACAGTGTAGTACAAAGTAATAACGATGTGAATGTAGACTCGATTACGTGTGAGTTTAGCGTTTTGCGTCGTAGAATATAAAGGATGTATATTTAATTATTTAATTATATATATATATATATATATATACACACACATTTCCTGTACAAATGTGCAACTGATTATACGTTTTGTATAGTAATATTTTGAATGTATTTAATTATTTAATATACCTTGTGGAACATAAAAGATGTATATTTATTCATTTTATTTTATATATATATTTCCTGTACTAATATGCATTTCATTATACGTTTCGTATATTATTATTTTCAATAAATTTAATTATTTAATATAACTATATATATTTTACCTGTACTAATATATTGAGGGTTATACGTTTTGTATATTTTTTATTATATATTTCTCGTTCTCATTTCTTATGCTATTATTATTTTTTGATCATATATATATATATATATATACACACCACTGTATTTTGATTATATATTCATCGTTCGTATGCTATTATTATTTTTGATCATATATATTCCATTGTATATTTGTTTTCTATATATTTCCATTAATTCGTCTAAATAAACAGAATGATGTAATGGTGTTTTATTTAATTCTTTTGGTTGTACACGGTATTTAATTATATCAATTGGCTTGCTTCTGAAGCAGATTTCTATACCAACTGTAAAGAATATATGCATTAATTAAATAAATAGCGCTATCTGCAACTCAACCTGTACATCTGAACAAGCCATTTACGCCTTCTAAGTCAGCTGCCTGTTTAAGTCAGAATATATGCTTTAATTTAATAAATAGCACAATCTGGTAACTCAGCCAGATACGCCAACTCGCGGGTAAAGTCAGAATATGTGCTTTAATTAAATAAATAGTGCAATATTGTAGCTCAGCCAGATAAGCCAACTGGCGGAATAAGCCAGAATATATGCTTCAATTAAATAAATAAGCGCAAACTGGCAACTCAGCCAGATAAGCCAACTGGCTGATTAAGCCAGCTGGCTGATTAGGAACATATTAAGATAACGGCCGCTCGCTGAAGTCTTAATATGCGCTTGGCTCCTGCCAGGCGAACACCTCTTCTCCTCTCTCTCCTTCTCCTCTCGCTTTCTCTTGGGGGCTAACTCTGCCTCAAAGTAGCATAACCCCTTGTTGCTGTTGCAACTTTCCCCTCTCCTTGTTGCATAACAACAAGGTTGTTAGACCCCCAGTAATAGAGCCCCAACCCTCTACGTCTTACGACACAACTCCTACAATATTACCTTCCTCAAATATGCCCCATTATTCCTGTTCAGTTCTGGGTACTTCCTCCACAGAAGCAACAGCTTCTCATGCTGTGGAGGAAGGTATAACATTCGTGTTGGTGCGCACCGCTACCCCCACCCCTGTCCTTTCTAGAAGTCGGTACGTGGTCAGGGTTGATCCTGGATCCCTGTATACCAACGGTGTTGGGTTGCGACTCGTAGTTGAGCGTATTGTGGAGTTTGCCCTTCAGAACAGCGATGAACGTGAAGTCCGGACGAGGTTGTCCTTCAGGTTCGGGTCAGATGACGGGGACGTAGATGATTTTTGGGTAGTAATACCGTTCACAGGTTTGGTGGCTGTAAACATAGAATATATTTTGGGCCGTATAAAGCAAGCCTCGCAAAGTAATACCGCCTTCAATATGGAGTGCATGGAGGTCGAGTGTGATGAGTGTCACAAATGTGGTAGGCGGACAAACGTTTTTAAAACGACTGCACACGACAGCTGTGAAACTCTTTGTATCCTATATTGTCAAATTAGCGGACAAGTTAAAAAAAATGACTGTGAATATTCTCACCCATAACGGTGCAAAATTTGACACAGTTCCTTTATAAGGAGTTGCTTGAACACGAGTCGTCTGCGATATTTACAGGTGATCCCTTGAAAACTAACACAGATGCAGATAAAAGGTAATGTACAGTTTAAAGACACCCTGCTGTTCACACATTGTAAACTAGCAAAGCTACCCAAAGGTCATGGGCGTAGCCGCTGAAGTTTCAAAAGGATATTTCCCTTACACATTCCTCACTACCGAAACTTTAAATTACGTAGGACTACCTCCGCCCAAACATTACTTTAACTGTGAATGTATGAGTACAGGTGAACGTGAAGATTTTGACCGCTACTACAACAGTTTTAATGAAGCTAGTCCATACAATATAGCCGATGAAGGTGAACGTTATTGCTTGAATGATGTGCGCGTGCTTAGAGTATGTTTCCAAGACTTTGGAAGGATGTACATAGCCCGTTTCAAATGCGATCCGTTGCAAGTCGCAACCACAATCACCTCATTATGTTTTACAGTGTTCAAGAATAACTTCATGCCTAAAGACACCTTAGCTGTTATTCACAGAAACAACCCCGCAGTTATGGGCACAAGGCTATTTACTCGCTCATACACTTAGAGCAACAGACCGGGGTATACATAAAGCACGCCCGCAACACGTGGGAAGTACCCATTAAGGTCAATGGTCGTGTTTCTGGGGTTGCTGACCAAAGTGAGGATCCAACCACTGGTGAGAAGACTGTAACCACTGGTGAGAAGACTCTGTACTCCTTTAACAGCTGCTGGTGGCATGGATGCCCACGCCCTGAGTGTTCCGTCACAGGTGACCGCCATGGAAGCTCCCCCGCCGGCAGCCTTGCACGGACCAGTAACCGCGATCAACTTATAGGCTCCCAGTTCACTCACAAGATTGTGTGGGAGCATGACTATGATGCACGGATGGAAACAGATAGCCAGTACCGTGAAGAAATAAGGGCCAGCAAACGTTCAATAGTGTTGTACCCCCTCAAATGCGGTGACAGCTTGTTTGGAGGGCGTACAAACCCATTCAAGCTATACTTTCCGCCTACGGAGGGCGTGAAACTCCATTACTACGACTTCTGTTCTTTATGCCCTAAGTGATGAAGAACAATCCGTATCCCGTAAGTGCGCCTGAACAACTGGTGGGTCCCACCATACCAATCATCGAGGAGTTTTTCAGGTAACTTGAATGAGCGCAACTTTGAACTCTCTTTCGTATATAGCTAACGATGCCCTCTTTTTGCATGCTCTTGAGTGTATTCTGGCTGTGTTTAAAGGTAAATTACCAACCGAATGTAAAGTAGGCACAAAAATAGTATTGAATGATATGAAGGCTATTTATATCGAGTATAGGTATCCGTATAACTTGTTTTCAGGTAACTTGAATGAGCGCAACTTTGAACTCTCTTTCGTATATAGCTAACGATGCCCTCTTTTTGCATGCTTTTGAGTGTATTCTGGCTGTGTTTAAAGATAAATTACCAACCGAATGTAAAGTAGGCACAAAAATAGTATTGAATGATATGAAGGCTATTTATATCGAGTATAGGTATCCGTATAACTTGAGCGGCGAAATAATGTTAAGCCGTACTTACAGCGTAGTGCAAAGCAATAATGATGTGACTGTAGACTCGATTACGTGTGAGTTTAGTGTTTTGCGCCGTAGAACATAAAGTATTTTGATGTATATTATTTTCAATATATTTAATTGTTTAATATAAGTGTGTGTTTATATATTTTTCCTGTACTAATATGTCGCGATTATACTCCTTCGTTTCGTATATTATTATTTTTTAATTTTCAATATTATTATTTTCATTATATTTAATTATTTAATAACTATATATATATATATATATATATATATATATATATATATATATATACACACAGTGTGTCCGTAAAGTCATGGTGGGATTTTAAATAGCTATATTATTGCAACGAAACATGATAATGAGATGAAAAAAGGCAAATTGAAGAACAACTCTAAAAGAATAACTTTATTTAACGTAGTTCGATATGGGCTCCTCTGGTAGCCCTGCAGACATCTAGGCGGTGATGTGTGTCCGTAAAGTCATGGTGGGATTTTAAATAGCTATATTATTGCAACGAAACATGATAATGAGATGAAACAATGCCAAATTGAAGAACAACTCTCAAAGTTGTATCTTGTAGTTAGTCTAGGCTAAGCTTAACCTTTATCTCGTAGTTAGTCTAGGCTGTCCACATGCCTATGTTGAACATGAGCGTAATAGCCCGAAAGTTAATGTGTGGTGTGCTCTAGCACGAGATCGAGTGATTGGCCCATTTTTCTTCGCGGAACCCACTGTGACGTCACACAACTACCTCGCTATGTTCGAACATTTAGCAGTACCCAAATTTACTGACAATAATGTCATCTTTCAGCAAGATGGTGCTCCTCCGCACTATGCCAACGTTGTTCGAGAATTCCTTAATGAAAAATTTCCACAGAGATGGATAGGAAGAGGAGGATGGAAGCCATGGCCTCCACGCTCTCCGGACCTGACACCTTTGGACTTTTATTTGTGGGGTTACGTCAAGCAAAGCGTGTACAGTGTACCCATTAGGGATATTCATCACTCGCACGAGCGAATCACGGAAGCTATCGCATCCGTCACTCCTGATGTTCTTGGGCGTGTGTGGCTGGAATTGAATCACCGCCTAGATGTCTGCAGGGCTACCAGAGGAGCCCATATCGAACTACGTTAAATAAAGTTATTCTTTTAGAGTTGTTCTTCAATTTGCCTTTTTTTCATCTCATTATCATGTTTCGTTGCAATAATATAGCTATTTAAAATCCCACCATGACTTTACGGACACACTGTATATATATATATATATAATATATATATATATATATACATAATATATATACTATATATATAATATATATATATATATATATATATATATTATATATATATATATATTATATATTTTTTTTCCCCTGTACTAATATATTGATTACACTGGTCTGCGTCATTTTTGAGGTCAAGGTTTTTTTAGTTGTTCTTTTATAAGTTTTGCATGCTGAATTCAAAAATGTAACTCATTTTGCTCAATCAGGTCAGGTTTTTATGCTATCTCAATTTAAAAAAAATTAGATAATCGTCATGAAATGAGCAAGTTTATTTTTTTAAAACAGACTTACATTTTAGCCAAGTGTTAGCCAAGCTCTATATAATAAACAGACGCAACTTATTTCTAATTACGATTGTCATTACTGTTTTTCAGCATGAATAGAATGTGCAAGAATGACCCAAACAGGTTCTGCTACATCTGTGGTAAAGTCACTATGTCAGACCGGCAGTGAAACATCACACATTTTGTGAGGAAAAGCTATCACGCCTACTTTGGAGTTAAACTTGGTGACCAAGACAAAGCCTTTGCCCCTCACATATGCTGCAAAACGTACGTTGAAAGTCTACGGCGCTGGGGCCACAAAAAGGTAGTGTCTACCTTTTGGTGTCCCAATGGTGTGGAGGGAAGGACGAGATCATACTACTGACTATTATTTCTGTATGACAAACCTACAAGGTAACTTAGTATGAATTTAGTATGAATTTCATTTTATACTTACAAAAATATGCCTGACAATATATGAGATATGTCTTTATCTTATCTTTATCTGTCTTTATCTGTTTCCTTTTAGGCATAAATCGAAAAAACAAGCAACACGTAAAGTATCCAGACGTGCCATCTGCCATAAAGTCAGTGCCTCATGGACCATAAATTCCAATTCCAACACCGCCCAACAACTTTGATTCGTCGTCCGACTCAGATGAAGAAATGGATGACGGTGACATATCTGGTACATACCAACCAACTGCCGAGACAAGTCAACCCAAAGCTGAGTTGAACGATTTGACAAGAGATTTGTGCTTGTCCAAAGAATCTGCTCAGTTGCTAGGGTCACGTCTTCGCGAAAATCGTTTGTTAGCTCCAGAAACAACATTCTTCTGGTATCGCAGCCGCGAAGAAGAGTTTCGAGAATATTTCGCGTTGGACGAAGAAGCTTCGCTGGTTTACTGTAACAACGTCAACGGCCTCATTGCAGCTATGGGTTTAGCGTATGACCCTACAGAATGGCGGCTCTTCATCGACTCCTCAAGCAGAAGGTTGAAAGCAGTACTACTCTACAATGGTAACAAGGTCGCGTCTGTCCGGTGGGTTACTCGGTGCAGATGACTGAAAGTTATAGTAACATGGAGCTTTTGCTAACTGCTTTGAAGTACAAACATCACAATTGGATGATATGCGGAGACCTAAAGGTATGTTCGTGTCCACAAAAAAAAATACAAATATATATATATATATATATTTTTATAGGTTATCGCCCTAGTGCTGGGTCTACAAGCGGCTACACCAAATACCCCTGTTTTCTCTGTCTGTGGGACAGCCGAGCAGACAAGCAACACTACGTACAACGCGACTGGCCAGCAAGACGTGGCCTGGAACCAGGTTCGCACAACGTTCTGTCACACGCTCTCGTGAATCCGCAGATGATTCTACTTCCGCCGCTGCACATCAAGCTCGGACTTATGAAGAATTGCGTCAGAGCACTCAACAAAGAAAGCCGAGCTTTCGCTTTCCTGAATCAGAAATTTCCACGCGTCAGTGAGGGCAAACTGAAAGCAGGTATTTTTGACGGCCCTCAGATCAGGGAGCTAATGAAAGATGCTCAATTCGACGAAAGTCTGGAGGACAATGAGATCAATGCCTGGCTCGCATTCAAGTCCATTGTCACGAATTTTCTGGGCAACCACCGAAGTCCAGAGTACGAACGTGTTGTCGAGGAGCTCCTGCATTTTCTCAGCTCGCATTTAGACTACTTTCCGGACAACTGCGGTGATGTCAGCGAGGAGCAAGGAGAGCGCTTCCACCAGGATATTCGAGTGATGGAAGAGAGGTACCAGGGCCGCTGGGATGTGAACATGCTCGCGGACTACTGCTGGTGCCTCAAGAGAGACGTTCCAGCTGTGGAACACAGACGAAAGTCTTTGAGAAAGCCCTTTCGTCCACATTAACTGTACTCGTGTACCATTTTTTATATACTTTGTACATTTTCTGTCAATTTAAGTCCGTTTTAAAAAAATAAACTTGCTAATTTCATAAAGATTATTTTCGAATTAGCTATTTTTAAAAAATTGAGATAGCATAAAAACCTGACCTGATTGAGCAAAATGAGTTACATTTTTTAATTCAGCATGCAAAAATTATAAAAGAACAACTAAAAAAACCTTACCTCAGGAAAAAAAATTTCAAACGCAGACCAATGTTATATATATATATATATATATATATATATATTCCTCGTTCGTATTTCTTATGCTATTTTTCTTTTTTCTTTTATTTTTTATCATATATATTCCATCCTTTGATTGTATATTTATTTTCTATATATTTCGTGAAATTGATTGCAATAATTCGACTAAATAAACGGAATGATGTAGTGGTTTTATTTAATTCTTTTGGTTGTAAACGACATTATTATGTAATTATACCAAATTGCTGCCTTCTAAACCAATTGACGGATTTCTAAACCATCTGTCAAGAATATCTGAATAGCGCAATCTGGCAGTTGAAAAGGTAATATATACTTCTGCCTTCTAGGTATTCTACATCAACTGGCTGGTTAACCGAACTGGCGGATTAAGCCAACTGTTGAGAATATCTTTAATTAATTAAATAACGCAATCTTGCAACTCAACCCTAATAATGTACACCTGAACAAGCCATTTACGCCTTCTAAGTCAACTGGCTGGTTAAGCCAACTGGCGGATTAAGCCAACTGGCTGATTAGGAACTTATAAGACAGCGGGCGCTCCGAAAAACTCTCAATATGCCCTTAGGTTAGGTAAGGTATACCCCTTTCGGGGTGAGGCCGTCCCACCTACTTCCCCAAAGAGGTCTCCCCCCAGCTTGCTGGTGAGTTGATTGCAACTTGGGGGATAACCCTTCCCCATAGTTGCATAACATCTTGCAACATCCCCCTTGCTGCATAACCTCTTGCAATATTGATCGACATTTGCAATTGCATTGCACTCTCTCCTTTTGCGGTCATGCTACTGACAACCCCTTTTCAAATTCATTTGATTTACGTTTAAAGGTTAAATGTGAACACAAAGATTAGTTCTGTGTGTGTGTGTGTGTGGGTGTGTGTGTTGTAATCTTATGAAAATTTAAATTTGAAGTTTGGGGAGTTTATTTAAAGAAAATAAAAATATCCCCAATTAGTAGTTTTTTACACTGACCCGTCAATTTGCTGTTAATATTTATTAGGAATTGGATTTTGTTTGTTATAAAATTATGATATATAAAATTGGTTGTAGCTGGCAATGTGTCAAAGATTTTTATTTTTATCAAATTACATAAATCTCCAAGAAAGTGGTTAGTTTCTCAAAATGCTGTAACCGATCTTTGATGGTAAGGACCATTAAATATTATATAATGGTGTTACAAATTTTATGAAACTCCCCGATTACATTAAATTCTTTAAAAACTTTCACTGAAACTTTCAGCCAAATTCCACTATAACCGTTGGATGGAGCTCTGTTTACATTATTATTATAATAATAATAATAATAATTATTATTATTATTATTATTATTATTATTACTACATATACAGTGGGGCTCATAAGTATTCGTACAGAGAAATATTTCAGTTATATTCTTACTTATGCTTTGCACCATGCATAGAATAGAAATGAAAAGTTTACCACTCGTTTAGAAAAATTTAATAAATAAAGAGATTAGTTGAACTCCAACATATATTGTAAAACATCAAAAAAATTTGGGAAAATAAAAAAAGTTGAAATGCAAAAGTTCTCTTACAATTATTTACAAAATTATTTAATACTTTGTGTGTACACATTCAACACTTGAAAATTTTTATCAGTAATTGGCTGTTTGTTGATTATGGACTGTTAGAAATTCTGAATTATAGATGACGGAAGACTGTACAAACCATTGTTAAACAATAGGTCGTCATGGGAAAGACCTGTCTACAGATCTTAAAACAGCATCAATATTCCGTTAGAAAGGGACAGTCGTCCAGTGCCCTTTTTGTCCATTTGTCAAAGTTATCCCATTGTATACATATATTGATTGGAATAAAGCTTCAGTTTTGTTTCACTCTAGCAACATTGTTAATAGATATATTCTTGAGTCTGCTATTATCCAACTTACAAATAACTTTAACATGAGCAAAAGGTCTTTTTCAACTCGATCCCGTTGTTTTGAATTCGTTCAGAACGGAATTAGACAAGGAGGGCAGAGTGCTAAAATTTTGGTAATTTTCCCTTATAAATTTGTATGCTCCTCTTACAATATTTATTTTTCAATTTATTTTTATTTTTTATTTTTTTTATGACCCATATATCAATCAGGCATTACCTATAAAATTGGTTGTAAACAATCCATTTGATCTTGTGTTGAATTCGGGCAAAGTGCTAAAATTGGTAGTTTTCCTTACAAATTTGCATGCTCCTCCCACAATTTTTATTTCTATATTTATTATATATATATATATTTTTTTTTTTGTAACCTATATATAGTCTTGAACTCTTTATTTACTTGAGTGTTCCTGAGGATGTCATTAGACGAAAGCGCTTGAGCACCACTCTTTCCTTCGTGGTTTTATTCATTATAAATATTTTTCACGTGTTACTTTCATGAAATAATTTTCATATATATATATATTATATATATATATATATATATATATATATATGTATGTGTGTGTGTGTGTGTATTAGGGTAGTTGATTTTGGAACTGTGATCTTGGACTAGTCTAGATAGAAAGGTATTAATGTATAAAAAACGTTGCACCAACTCATATTTGTGAAAATGATTGTATTTTTTGAGGATTGTTAATTATTTTTAAGTTGTAAAATTGCCGAATTTTACGCGTAAAATCGCGCCGCGGCATTCGCGCAATGTAAACAAACAAAATATCGGACCTTATTTCATCAAAATAATCAATTAAAATTCGGCTTTTTTAACAAAACGATGCTTGAAACTTATTGTAAATGCATTATAGATGTTTATTAGTGTATTATTTTGTATTTTTTAATGATATTTACCTATAAAATGTGTATTAAATTAAGTTATTTTATGATGCGTTCATTTAATTGTGTTTATTTTCAGATATTTCATAAAAATGGGTAAAAAACGGAAGTCTGCAGTGTTAACTCGAAGTGATAGTGCCAAAAAATTCAGTGGCCAGCCTTCCCCTTTGGATAAAACAGAGCCTCCTACCCTCCGCCAAGTTATTCAGTACAGTTATTTCCTCCAAAACAGCCACCCGGACTTGAAAGACTATGATATTGCTAAAATGATAGCAAAGGATGTGATTGAGATCTGGCAGGCAGTGAACCCGCGGCTGCCCCTGTATGAGGAATATTATGTAGTGAAATTGGTGGATAAAGTGTGCTTCAAGAAAGCAAAAGAGATAAACAGGAAATCTCTTTCTACAGTCCAGGAGCAGAATCTGGAGGAAAAGCTGGATAAACTTTTTGACATTTCTGCTTGCACCTGTAAGCTACCTGTTCGTCCCTGTGATGACAATGCTGTGAAGTGCAAGAAAGAAAATTGTCAAACACAGCACATAATCTGCACTTGTCCTCCCAGTAAGAAGGTAATGCTATTATTTTTTTAACTTTTAACTGGCCTAACTTAGTGCGATTAGGTGCCTTTTAAATGGAAGGAAATTCAATGCTTGTAATTGAAAAATATCCGCATTTTCCTCCTGTAATCTTCCTTCCCCCCCCCCTGGTAATAGAAATTAATAATCAATTTTTTTTCAGGATTTTATCTCTTATTTTAGATCCGCTATTTAATATACTTTAATATTTCAGGTTCCAGTAGAGGAGAGGGAATACTTGAGAGATCAGAGGGCCAAAATAGGACCCAAGGGCTCTTTCCAGCTGGGATCTGTGGATAAAGCTGCTGTGAAGAGAGACCAGAGGGCTGCAGCTGAAGCAGAAAGATTACAGAGCCAGATTCAACAGCAGCAGGAAGTGGATTTGGCCACTTTTGCCTCCACACCTTCACAAGATATTTCTTTTGAATCCAGCTCAGGAGAATCAGGAGAGGTAATATATTTTTTTTCTTATATCTTATCCCATTTTTACCCAAATTTATCCCTACTTTTTGTCCCTATTTCCCCCCTTTTTTCCCCCATTTTCGCTTTAGTAATTTATTCTTTTTTTCGCCCATTTTCGCCGACTTTTTACCTGAATTTTTACCCATTTTTCCCCCTATTTTCCCACTTTTTCCCCCATTTTCGTTTAAGTAATTTATTCTTATTTCCGCCCATTTTCGTCGATTTTTACCCATATTTTTCCCTACTTTTTCCCCTATTTTCCCCCATTTTCGCTTTAGTAATTTATTTTTTATTTTCATTTCAGCCATCTGGTGGTGAAGCTGAAGAGTTCAAGCCAAGGAGGCACCCAAGTGTAGGTTACAGCTTTTTGAAAACCCCCAGATATGCCATGGAACTGATCAGGGGTGATGTTTCTTCCAATCTTGGGGCAAGTCTTGCTAATGCCTTCCTCCTGGACTTACAAGCTATGGACCTGCTTAAGCCTGGCCTTGATGTGAAACAGATAATAGTTGATAAATCGAAAATGGACAGGGAAAAAGCTAGAATGAAAGTGAAAAGTGATGAAAAGCACAATGAGGGTCTGGAAAAGTTAGTCTGTATTGGGGTTGATGGGAAAGTTGACAAGGACACTTTGCTGTACAGAGAAGTTAAGGATGAAAATGGGGAGACTAAGCTGAAGAAAGGAAAGGGACAAGAGCACCATTTGACTTTCACAAAGGAGCCGGGAACTGAAAGTGGAACATATCTTACTCACAGAGTCATCCCAATTAAAGGTGCGACTGGAGTTCTTCTTGGTGAAGAAGTTGCTAGTGTCTTGGAGGAGTTTAACAGTGTTCATACCCTGAAAGCTGTCCTCCTTGACAACACAAATACAAACACTGGCTGGGAGGGAGGCCTTGTAACAGCTCTGGAAAATAAAATTGAGCGGAAATTGCACACCATTGGCTGTTCACTCCATCAGAATGAGCTTCCTTTCAGAGCTGTTTTCAAGCATCTTGATGGCAGTACCAAAAGTCCCACTGCTTTCACTGGTCCGCTGGGAAAACTCTGTGAAATTGACTACCAAGATCTGCCACAAGTGGAATTCACCAAACTCAGTGGCCCCCTGGATGACATGGAATTTGCTGAGGAGACACTGAATGATCTCAGTAGCGACCAGAGGCTTCTTTTGGAGTATGTGCTTGGAATTTCCAGGGGCAAAGTCAACCCAAGATTTGCTGCCTGGAAAATTGGACCATTAAACCATGCAAGATGGTTGACTTTGGCAATTAGATTGATGTGTCTGTGGACCAGAGGTGCTTACCCTCCAGAACTACAGGATAAGCTTTACCAGGCCATCAAGTTCATTGTGGAAGTGTATGCAGTCAGTTGGTTTGAGATCAAAAGGGACAGCAAGTTCCACAATCAGCAGCTGTACATCTTCAACATGATCCAGAGGATCAAGCAGCAGTCTGAAGAAATCCAGGGTGTTGCTTTCAAGAACCTGAAGTACAATGCTTTTGCCTTGCTGCCCGAGAATGTGCTGTACTCCATGATGAAGTCTGATGACTTGGAAGTGAGAGAAGCTGCTCTCAAGAAAATTCTGTCCATCAGGTAAGCATTTATTAATTTAAAAAAATGTGAAAAAAAAATTTGATTATGGGGATTTATTTAATAAAAAAAAGGCCCGAGTTCTATAAATCCCCATAATCGAATTTTTTTTCACATTTTCTTATCCCAATTCCCCCCTCTCCCCTCTGATAATGGAAATAATCTTACCTTCTTTCTGAAAAAAAATTCGATTATGGGGATTTATAGAACTCGGTTTTTTTTTTTTTTAATTTAAGTTTAATTTAAATCAGCAATTCTGAGACTAATAGGGATTAAATCTTAAACTGGAATAAAAAATAAATTAATTATTATTCTTTCAGAAGTGGGAAGCCAGCCAAGAAGAGGCTGAAGAAGATCACAGCCATCAACATTGAAGCTACCCACTGGTCAGAACTAATCAACCTTTCTCAAAGTGGCATCTGTGAACCTGCTCTCACAGAAGACTTTTCTGACCAGGAGCTTCAAGAAGCATTGCTGAATGGCACCAAGCTGGAGCTGCCTGATCTGCCTTCACATTCTCAGAGTGTTGAAAGGGCCGTGAAGCTGACATCTGAAGCTTCCCAAACTGTTTATGGACTCGAATCAAGGCACAAACACATTCTGGCCAAAGCCCTATGCCGCCAGATGAGGCCTTCCTTTGCTTCTTAGGGCTCTTACAGTGAAAATTATGATGATCTTGGGATCTAAATGTCTATTTGACTCTGTACATGTTTTTTTTACTTTTTTCAATAAAATTGTAACTTTTTTCAGGATTTTTTAATGAAAATAGCATGTTTTTTTCGGCCGAAAATTGCGAAAATACGGTATTTTTCGGTACGATTTTTTGACGACTTTTGAAACGGTTTCCTCAAAAAATGGTTAAAGCTAGGGATCTGAAAGTTTTTGTCAGTTATTATCATATTAAGCCCTGACTATCTCGACTAGTCCAAAGTCGATATCTAAAAAAATGTGGAAAATCAACCTACCTTACTGTGTGTTAACCCCCTCCGTCTATGACCTTGGGCGATTCGAAGATGACGAGGGTTCTGGTTAGGTGGCAGTAACGGATTTGTTACTCGGGAGCATCTGGTACCGTATAGGGAATCGCAGAAGTTTTTCTTATACTACTATCCGATTTCTTCTTGTAGTGGATCGGAGGATTCTGCGAGGCTGACTAAATTCTCTGAAGGTTCTCTAATTCTTCTTATAGCGTATCGGGAAATTATTTTTCTATATTTAAGACTAAGTTCTCTAAAGAAAGCAAGGCTCGAAGGAAAAGACAAAGATATTCTCTTACTTTAGTTTACTGCTAAAATGTTGCAGGTAATGCTCAGCCTCTAAGTCAGATCAATTGAAATCAGAATGAACATTGGAGAAATTTTATGGGCTTATATACTGAAACTTTTACTGATAGTATCATTATTTAATGCTGTCTCAATAGGCTGATTTACTTTGCAAAATATTTAAAAACAAGGTAAATATTTTAGCTGTAGTAATGTCTAGACTGAGAAGCAAGATATTTGAAGAGGAAGCCATATTTTTATTTTAAACCGCATGTTTGACAGATCTGATATTATCATGACCTGCCGAGTTAACTAAAAATGGAAAATGAAATATGTCTTTTATTATGAATTACAATTAAACATTCATATGAGCAAAACTTAAATGCTTAAGATTTAAAATTAAACGTTAAGCAGGACATGACTTCAGCTTTTACAACGAAGAGAGAGTGTATACAGGAAATGAGCATTGCAAAATTTAACAAGATTACATTATTAAGCTAAATCTAAAACAATGATTAAGTAATTTAAAAAGAAATAATTCACCAATTATTCAGCGGAAATAAATAGAAAGCAAATCAAAAATTTTATCCGAACTCGTGTCAGCGTTATGCGATTTTGGACTCTACATGCAAAATGAATATATGAATATACCGTATTTTATGGTATTTTTCCTGAAAAACGTCTCCAAAAATCACTTCAGGGCTCATATGTCATTGTTTTGTTTAATGTTCTTTTAATAAAGTTATGAGAATATATTTTTTGTCAGGCTGATAAATCTTCGAAATATTTTTTTCCTAAATATTCTTTGCTAAATATAGGGTGCGTCTTACCACTTGTAGCGTCTTGTGAGGCGTAAAATACGGTACATAAGAATATAAGGATTATATAAATATACGAATGAACATAAGAATTATATGAATGAATGTAGGAATCATTCATTGTTCATTTTCACATATAAATATTTAACAGTAACTAAACTTGACAAAAATATATGGCAAAACCCCGATCCTTCAAGTGGTCTTTTGAATAGGGCTCATAATTTTCTCTGTGCACACAGACGGGGATAAAACATTCTCGTGTATATATATATATATATATATATATATACTTAATGTAGTCACGAAACATATAAAGCTGAAAACAACTTTATATTCATAAAGGTCACCTCATTAAAATATAGACATTACGGTCTCTGTATATAAAAATTTCGTATAATTGGTTTCATCTTTTTAAATATAATTATCATCTAACATGAGACAAGATAACGAATATGAAGTCGAAAGATACATAATTTATCTGCAAAAGGTTAAAAGGGCAGACATCCATTAGCGACTCTGATCAGAAATATCAATTTGTAGTGCTAGCGACTCTTCATATGTACAATTTGCTAACAACAACACTAAACACAAACTATGATATTTATTCCAGAAAATGTCAATTTGTAACATCTGTGTGTTTGCTTGCGTAAAAATAGGTCAAGAAGGTCAACCTTTTAAAACAAAATTTCTACCATTCTTGGATAAAATTTTGTACTGTGATAGCATAAAGACGTGCGATAAACTGGATTGAGAACAACACACAATCAATATCCAAAAAATTTGCCTTTGTGTTCCAAACCTCGAAATAATTCTGTTTATATTTTAAAGTGCATGTTTGCGCAGAGGATCTTATACATATTAAAAGAAGAAACGAAAGAGAATTTTATTTGATATGATCCAACAGAACAATTGGACGGAGCCAAATTTTCTCATGCTAATATATAATCGCTTAAAAGCAAACATCCAAAATTGATAAGAGATTTCAAGCCTTTTTCTTCTTCTTCTTACGCATGAGGCCCTAATAATATATACAGCTATCATTATTATTATTATTATTATTATTATTTTTATTATTATTATCACCTCTCTGTCTGTCTCTCTCCCTCTCTCTGTCTTTCTCGTTCTCTCTCTCTCAACGTGGGTTTAGACGGCATAGGTCGTGTCTCACCAACTTGCTCGAGTTTTCCTACGTCATATTGAGTGAATATGATAAGAGTAGGGCGATTGATATACTTTATCTCGACTTTCAGAAAGCCTTTGATAAGATACTTCACCGCCGGCTAATGGCCAAAGTGCACACGCTGGGTATTGGTGGGGAAGTAGGTAGGACTGGTAGGTGGATTGAAAACTGGCTGAAGAATAGGCGACAGAGGGTTGTAATTAAAGGGGCTAGTTCGGGTTGGGCCTCGGTCACTAGCGGGGTTCATCAGGGTTCCGTTTTGTGGCCACTGTTGTTTATCATTTACATAAATGATATCGACGTTGGCATCGTCAGTAGGATCGCCAAATTCGCTGATGACACCAAGCTTAGGGCCAATGTTGGGACGTCCGAGGCGATCGAGCAACTGCGCTCAGACATAGGTAGGATAGGAGAGTGGTCCGAAAAATGGCAAATGCCGTTTAACTTGGGTAAAAGCAAGGTGATGCACATTGGCTACGCCAATCCCAAGTCGGACTAATCCATGTTGGGGAGTAATATCGAGGCCAGTGATTTGGAAAAGGACTTGGGTGTGCTAAGTAGCAGCGACCTTAAGTTTACTAAACAGTGCGTAGAGATGGAAAAGGAGCCCAATAGCTGCTGGGTTATATCAGGAGGCAATTTCAGTTTCAGAACAGAGAGATTGTGCTCTCTCTGTACAATTCCCTGGTTCGCTTCACCTGGAGTATGCTGTGCAGTTCTGGTCACCCACCCTCAGGAAAGATATTGAGAGGCTGGAGCGAGTGCAGACGAGGGTCACAAAGTTAATCCCTTCCGTTAGGCATATGGGCTACAATCGACGCTTAAGCGCCCTGAATTTGTTTTCGCTGGAAACTTGGAGGCTGCGCAGTCAACTCATCGGGGTTTTCAAGTTCTTACGCGGGTTCAACAATGTCGATTTTAGAAGTCTGTTTAGTTTAAATGATAACCCAACTGGCAAAAATGGTTGGAAGTTGGATTTGAAACGGTTTAGGACTAGTGTGTGTGGGAATTACTTCATGTCTAAGATCTGTGACACATGGAACAGGCTACCTTCCGAAGTTGTGAACAGTTCTTCTGTGGATCTGTTCAAGAAAAGGTTAGACCGAATGTTGCACACTATTTGAGGGTGTAGAAAATTTTCCCTGGCACCCGTTGCCATTGGTATCTCCTCGGTATGGGCCGCAAGGCCTTTTGAGGTACATATTTTTCTTGTAACTCCTCCTTGTAACTCTCTCTCTCTCTCGCGACGTCCAGATCGGCTGTTGGAGGTGCGACGGACGCTGAATTGGCTGCGCCTTCCACCCCGGAATTAATTGATAGGATAGCCGCCCTGGAAAGGCGGTCGAGCGGTGGACTGGACAGAGCTCGAGACCGCGGAGAAAGGGTAGAGGTGCAACCGGGGGCCGGTATGCAAAATAAGTGTCAGAAATCGCCAGCGACCCACGTGGAATGCAAGGAACCGCGACATAAATTGGAGGGAATGGAGTGCACAAAGAAGGGGCCGATAGAGAAGGGTGGGAAGGGGCCGATAAAGAAAAAGGGTGGGAAGGGACCTACTGATGGCCCAAAGAAACCGAAGGATGTAACTGCCGGTCGGGGTGGGTCGGGTGGTGTAAGTGAGGCTGAGTCTATGGGTGGCGACGGGTATCGAAAGGCATCGGGCAAGAAGGCTACGAAACCGAAATCTGAAACCCCGGTTGCCGCTGTCAGGACCTCCAACCGCTTTAGTCTCATGTGCGAAAATGAGGAAGACACCGTTTTGATTGGGGATTCGCAGGTCAGGGGACAGGAGAAGTACTTTGCTTCTGCAAACCGGGACAGGAGAAGTACTTTGCTTCTGCAAACCGGGACAGGAGGAAGGTAAGGTGCTTACCCGTGCAGGAAACGGCGCAGTTAAGTTAGGAGTTAGAGAAGCTGCGTGTGGCTAGTCTGAGGACTGCGATCGTTGTCCACGCTGGTGGGAACGACTTTTTCCTCAAAGGCGGTAGGGTAGGTTCGACAAAATGTATCATCACTGAGATCATGTCTCTTGCCGATGATCTAAAACTTAAAACAGACAGGGGAATGTTGATGGGTATTTTACAGCAGATGAATGCCAGTGACCACGCGCTCAGTTAGGTCATTGGCATCAATGAGAGGGTGCAAGACTTGTGCGTCCCACTGGGCGTGAGGTTTGTTGACCCATTCGACGCGTTTTCGGGTAGGTGGGACTTTTATCAGAGAGATGGTGTCCACCTCAATGTCAAGGGTAAAGGTGTGCTAGGCACGCTGCTTCACCGGCACCTTTACCGTATGGTGAGGTCAAGCCCGGGGATTGATGATGGGCCCCAACCGGGGAGAGATGATGTTGAGCCGGTGGCGGACGTACCTTGAACTGGAGGGTGCGTCCATGTACAGGTGGGTGACCCTGCTTCCACGTGGGAGGGGGCTCAGCCACCTGCGGAAGTTGCCTCCTCGTTGGTGAGGTGCTCTTCAACTCCGGACAGCCCTGGCTGTTCGAGAAACGGTTAGTGCTAAGGGGCGGGTAGAATAGGGAAGGCTCCCTCCTTGCAGTGCTTTTAAATGCTAGGTCGATTAGGAATAAGTTTTGCGAGCTACGAGCGTTCTTAGCATCAGAAAACCAGGATGTCGTTGCTATCACCGAGTTCTGCATTCATACTGATGGTAGGGACTACGTTGGGGAGTTCGAGATTCCCGGGTATAGAATGTTTCACAAAGACCGCACCTGCGGGGAGGGGGGAGGGGTACTAATATACGTGAGAGACACGTTGAGTCCGGTTGACTGCCAGTTCCGATCGGAACGGGAGCTGCTTGGCATCGATCTGAACGTGGGAGGGACGAACTATAGGTTAATCTTGGTGTACAGACCTCCGCATCTCCTCCTCGAGGAGGATACAGCCCTCTACACCGAACTCCGTAGCCTGCTAGGGGATAGGGTGTATGTAGTTTTACGAGACTTCAACTGTCGCGGCATAAAATGGGAACACAGGACTGCTGATGGCGAAGGGAGGAGGCTATTTGACTTTGCTGATGAGAACTTCCTCACTCAGTGGGTCAATGGGCCAACACGAGGCGAAAGCGCTCTAGACTTAGTATTCACGACCAAAGACAACCTCGTCACTGGCCTCACCGTTTACAAATCGTTGGGCGGGTGTGATCACGGTCTGATTAGGTTCTGTGTGTGCGTCCCTCGGGTGAAGCGCAGTGAATCTAAAGAGAGTAAGGTCGATCTACGGAGGCCGGACTTTGTTAGCCTCCGGGATAGCGTAGGTGAGATGGAGTTAGAGGTCAGTGGCGATGTTCAGAAAGTATAGAGTGCATTTCGGGACCAGTTTATGTGCTGCAATCTGCTGCCATACCCTCAAAACCGGTCACCCCTGCTTCAACGCAGCCTAAGTGGTTCAGTCGTGACATCGCTTCTGCTATCCGAAATAGGAAAGCTGCGTATAGGAGGGCGAAGGCCAATCGTTCCCATGAAAACACTGAGGCGTATGTCCGCCTGTGCAGAGAAGTGAAGGTGAAGGTTAGGCTAGCGGAACGTAACGAAGAACTCCGGGTGGCAAGCCTCTGCAAGGGAAACCCTAAGGAGTTCTTCAGTTACTTTAATAGCAGAAAGCCCATTAGAAGCATGATAAGTCCGTTAAAGGACCCTAGTGGCGATCTGCGGACCTCCGACGTGGACATCGCTAATGTGCTTAATGAATACTTTGCGGGAGTGTTCACCAGGGAGGACACTCGCGTCATCCCCGAGCCATGCGTCAGGCACGAAGGTGCTGGCCTCGATAGTTTTCGGTGTACCGCGACAGTCGTTCCCGATAGAATAGACAAGCTGAACGCGTTTAAGGCTCCTGGGCCAGACCAGATCCTCCCCAGAGTGTTGTGGGAGGTGCCCGACAAGGTGGCTCCCCACCTGGCTATAGTCTTCAAAAAATCGTTGGAGACGGGCCAGGTGCCTGTTGACTGGAGGGAAGCCAATGTGTCCCCCTATCTTTAAGAAAGGGGATCACGAAAGTCCAGGGAACTATCGTCCCATTAGTCTCACTTCGGTTGTAGGTAAATTATTAGAGGTGATAATAGCGTATAGGATCGTTGACAATTTGGATTCCTTCAGGCTGCTTGGGCACTCCCAACATGGGTTTAGTTAGACGGCATAGGTCGTGCCTCACCAACTTGCTCGAGTTTTTCTACGTCATGTTGAGTGAATATGATAAGAGTAGGGCCTGCGTTTGATAAGGTACCTCACCACCGGCTAATGGCGAAAGTGCGCGCGCTGGGAATCGGTGTGGAAGTAGGTAGGTGGATTGAAAACTGACTGAAGAATAGGCAGCAGAGAGTTGTAATTAAAGGGGCTTGTTCGGGGTGGGCCTCGGTCACTAATGGGGTTTATCAGGGTTCCGTTTTATGGCCACTGTTTTTTATCACTTACGTAAATGATGTCGACGGTGACATCGTCAGTAGGATCGCCAAATTCGCTGATGGAACCAAGGTTGGGGCCAATGTTGGGACGCTCGAGGCGATCGAGCAAATGCGTGCGGACCAAGGTAGGATAGAAGAGTGGTCCGGAAAATGGCAAATGTTGTTTAACTTGGGTAAATGCAAGGTGATGCACATTGGCTACGCCAATCCCAAGTCGGACTACTCCATGTTGGGGAGTAATATCGAGGCAACTGATATGGAAAAGGACTTGGGTGTGGTAATTAGCTGCGACCGTAAGTTTACGAAACAGTGCGTAGAGGTGGAAAAGAAAGCCCAGAAGTTGTTGGGTTATATCAGGAGGCAATTTCGATTACGGAACAAGGAGATTGTGCTCTCTCTGTACAATTCCCTGGTTCGGCCGCACCTGGAGTATTTTGTGCAGTTCTGGTCGCCCACCGTCAGAAATAATAGTGAGAGGCTGGAGCGAGTGCAGGCGAGGACCACAAAGTTAATCCCTTCCGTAGGCATATGGGCTACAATCGACGCTTAAGCGCCCTGCATTTGTTTTCGCTGGAAACTCGGAGGCTGCGCGGTCAACTCATCGAGGTTTTCAAGTTCTTACGCGGGTTCAACAATGTCGATTTTAGAAGCATGTTTAGTTTAAATGATAACCCAACTCGCAACAATGGTTGGAAGTTGGATTTGAAACGGTTTAGGACTAGTGTGTGTGGGAATTACTTCACGTCTAAGATCTGTGACACATGGAACAGGCTACCTTCAAAAGTTATGAACAGTTCTTCTGTGGATCTGTTCATGAAAAGGTTAGACCGAATGTTGCACACTATTTGAGGGTGACAGATTATTTCCTTGGCACCCGTTACCATTGATACCTCTTCGGTATGGGCCGCAAGGCCTTTTGAGGTACTACTTTTCCTTGTAACTCCTTGTAACTCTCTCTATTGGGGTCAGATACTCATATAAAAAGTTTCGATATTCACTATATACTTTAATCTTCTTTATTTAATATACAGGGTGTCCGAGAATTATCTGTACAATTTTTGGCTGTTATTAAAAGTCAACCATGAAGTGTAGAAATTCCAGTGTTGTCTCATTTTACAGAGAATCTCATTATGTCTTTTCTGATACCAAGTTTTGACAAGTTTTTTAGAAATTCCAGTGTGTCCGAACATTATCTGTACAATTTCATCTTTTAATAAAATTCTTGATAACACACGTAAAATTCTTAAACAAGATTATTTAGAATCTGTATTTTCAAAAGTTTCTTTTATTAAAGTAACGTTGTTACAAACATTCGATATGTGCACCATTAGTGATTCGCAAAACATCCAATCGATACTCCAAATGTTGCCATGTACGCTGCAGCATATCCACATCAATTCGCTCAAGAGCAGCTGTGATTCTTGCTTTTAAATCATTAATGTCTCTCACCCGCGTACATTTCTAAAAGACTTGTCAAAACGTGGTATCAGAAAAAACGTAATGAGATTCTCTGTAAAATGGGACAACATTGGAATTTCTACACTTCATGGTTGACTTTTAATAACAGCCAAATATTGTACAGATAATTCTCGGACACCCGGTACATAATTTGACTTTGCAGGAATATATATGTAAACCATACGCAAAATAACACATTTTAATGTAGTAGGCTCTAATAACATTATTTATATATATATATATATATTATATATATTATATATATATATATATATATATATAATATATATATATATATATATATATACTGTGTTATATATATATATATATATATATATATATTATATATATATATATATATATATGTTTTTTTAATAATAATAATAATAACAAATTCATTAGTGAAAATCACATGACGAGCTTTGCATACGCTTTTACACACAAAAAAATAAATTATTTAAAATTATTCTTAAGCAGCGTATCCTGGCATATATAGGAAATATTATGTAGCTCAGGCTCACAACTACGATGCCCAAGCTTCAAATGAAATTTTAAGAGTACTAAATTTATTTAAAATAAATATTTATATTTAGGTGGCTTTGGGGAACGCACGTTTCTTAAATTTTAAAAAAACTGAGGGAATTATCACCCAATTTTGGTAACGAGCTCTCTCCTTCAAGCCACGCCTACAGAGGCATTACAACCAATCAGCAACGTGCAGGCGTTCTTTTTGGCTGCACTGTGTACGGCAGGCGTGGCTTGAAAGGAGGCACTTTTCCCTACATATAAAAGAACTGTTGGCGTACCTAGTCCGCAGTCAGCATTAGTTTTTACCCAGTGTGTATTTCACTTGATTACAATCCAAAATGAGTTCTAATAATTTTTGCAGTTGGTCAGATTTCGTCAACGTTGAATTAGGTTGCTCTGTTACACCATCCGTCTTTGAAGACGGGGACATACTGTAAGTAATAATACGTACAGTGCTTTGAATATAATATATATATATATATATATATATATATATATTATATACAGGGTGGCGCAAAAGTGGAGCATCATAGGAATTTTCAGTGTTGATTATACTATATTATTTTTTTTCTTCGATATAGGGGATGGCTGCGAAATTAACAATAGACGGGAGGGTGAGCTTGGTTATAATGTATAGAATACCAGGTACAACAAATTGATGAATCGTTGCAGAATTTCTTTTGCGCTCTCCACCGCACATAGCCAGGTACACCCTTCTCATCTGGTACCTTCCTGAGCCAGACATCTAGTCTTCTCTTGAAGACATCAATTTTGACCCCTGTAACGTTTCTGAGGTCTTTTGGAAGATGGTTAAAAAGTCTTGGCCCCCTGACAACCAAGCTACACTACACATTCTGCCTTTCCTATTTTCTAGGGTTGTTTGGATGGTAAATAGATTTAGTTTGAGGTTTGGTACCAGTTTTTCGATTATTTTCCACATGTAGATTAAGGTGTACCTCTCTCTTCTTTCCAGTGAGTACAGATTTAATTTACGTAGTCTTTCCCAGTAGTTGAGTTCTTTGCAGCCATCAATCTTAGCTGTGAAATGTCTCTGCGTTTCTTCTAGTTTATTAATTTCTTCCTTTATATGGGGACATCAAAACTGAGCAGTATTCAAGTTTTGGTATGATCAGTGTTCTCAGAAGGGAAATCATTACTGTCTTATCCCTCCTTTTGAATTTTCTTTGTACCTGTCCCGCGACTCTTTTTGCTTTGTTTATTGCTATCTGATTTTATGTCTCGAATTTGGCATCATCGGTCATTATTACCCCCAAGTCGACCGCTTTCGTGCTTCTCTGAATTTTCTCTCTATCTGGAGCATAATATGCACTCTGTTTAAGTTCCTCATTTCTACCATATCTGAAGAGCTGAAATTTATCGGTGTTAAATGCCATATTGTTTTCTTCTGACCATTTGTATGTTCTGCATTGCTGTCTCCGCAATTAGCAATATTTTTCAAAAATTCTCAGCGTCTTTTCTTCCAAGGTTGTTAGCATTTCCTCAATTGTTTTATTCTCTAAAACTGTTCTCCACTCTATTTGGGCCATGTGTGATCTGATTTCTTCCCAATTTATGGTCTTGGAGTTTAAGCTAAAAGCCCCAAGTTTGCTTCTTCTTTCCATTGTGTATTATATTTTAAAGTTATCGCCATATTTGTTGATAACTCGATTATGTTGTGGTCTGAGATAATAGCTGGGGTTATTTTTATATCGGCAAAACAGTTCGTGTTATTTGTGAATAGCAGTCTGGGCAGTTATTTTTCCTGATATTTTCTGTTATCTCCTGGTCTTCTTCTGCCCCACTTATCTCGTTGTAAATATATATTTGTACCAACCTTTTTGTATTTTATAAATAAGAATTAAAATCACCGCAGAGTATTATATTAGGGGATGGAGAGTTTACGGACTTTATTAGGGTTCTGATATCATCAATGGCATTCGAAAATTTTTCATTTGGAGAGTTTGGAGGTCTATAAGTGACTATCAATATCACGTTTAGTTTCTCTATTTTCTCTGCTAGGGTTTCCACGAAGCTCTTGGATGTACTTATTACCGTCACTGTCATATGACTCTCGTGTTTATAATTAGCACAGCCACCTTTACGTCTCGCTTTTCTATCCGCTCTTAGTAAGATGAATCCATCGATATGCAATTCTTTCTTATCGACACTGTGTTCGCAGTTATTGCAGTTTCCTTGGCAATCTTTAAGATGTATTTCTGGGAGGCATGCGATGCCCGCAGTTGTTTCGTCCATAAAACCTTTCAGGTACGAAACTTTGTTTAGTGAATTGTTCGGTTTTCTTTCTTGAATATATATATATATATCAATTTTACAATAACCTTACCTTACCTTACAACCTTGCAAAGGTTCCGCGTGATGATTTCTCATTTCGCGAAGGTCAAGCTTGTCGCCCCTCCTCTCGAGTTGGCCTGGTGAAGTAGTGAGTTGGATTCTTGCGCTCTCCACCTCACATAGCCAGGTACGCCCGGCTCATCGGGGATTGTTCTGAGCCAGGCGTCTAGTCTTCTTTTGAAGATTTCCACTGCAACTCCCTTCGTGTTTCTTAGGTCTTTGGGCAACTGATTAAACAGTTTTGGTCCTCTCACTACAAAACTATTTTCTTTCAGGGTTAAGGATGTTCCCTGTCTCGCCTTCAATTTGGGAATACGACACAGTCTACCGCTTCTACTTTCCATCGTTGTTTGGGGAGTTATGGGATTCAGAGTAAGATTAGGGACTCGTTTCTCCATTATTTTCCAAGTGTAAATAATGGTGTATCTCTCTCTTCTCCTTTCCAGTGAATATAGGTCTAGTTCTTGTAGCCTTTCCCAGTAATTTAGTTCTTTGCACCCATTGATCTTGGCTGTGAAGCTTCTTTGGATCCCCTCCAGCTGTCTAATGTCTTCTTTTTTATATGGGGAAGTTAGGACCGAGCAGTATTCTAATTTGGGTATTATCAGGGTTTTCAGAAGAGGAATCATTACATTCCTATCCCTTCGTTAAAAGTTCTCAATATCTGACCTGTTATTCTCTTTGCTCTGTTTACTGCTATCTTATTTTGTGTTTCAAATTTCGCATCATCTGTCATTACAACCCCTAAATCTTTTGCTCTGGAATTTCTCTGAATTTCCTGTCCATTTGGGGTATAATATTCCATGCACTTTAGGTCTTCTCTTTTTCCGTACCGTAATAGCTGAAATTTCTCGGTGTTAAACTTCATATTGTTGTCTTCAGTCCACTTGTAGATTTTGTTTATGTCGGTTTGTAGAGATCCTATGTCTTCTGGGTTTCTTATTTTTCTACTGATCTTTGTGTCATCCGCAAAGGATGTTACTGTGCTGTCTCTGTTAACGTCCTCATCTATGTCAGTTAGCATGATTATGAAGAGTAGTGGAGCTAATACTGTTCCTTGTGGTACTGAGCTGAGGACCTCTGATTCTGATGAAGATACTCCTTGTACTGTAACGACTTGCCTCCGCTCACTAAGGAAATTATATATCCATTTCCCTACTTTTCCTGTTATTCCCATATATTTCAGTTTATGTATTATGATTCCGTGGTCACACTTGTCGAACGCTTTAGCAAAGTCTGTGTATAGTACATCATAGTTTTCATTACTTTCAAGTGAATCAATAATGTTGTTGTAGTGTTCCATTAGTTGTGATAGGCATGATCTGCCCGATCGAAACCCGTGTTGGTTATCATTGAATTTTTTCTGAGTTTCCAAAAAGTCATAGATTTTCTGTCTAACTATTCTTTCGAATATTTTGGTGAGATGAGATGTAAGCGACACTGGCCTATAGTTTTATCAATTTTTCTTTCTTGAATATATATATATATATATATATATATATATATCAATTTTACAGTTGAAATAGAAAAAGATTCTTCGATCCCTTTTTTAGACTTTTTAATATATAGGTCTGGAAAAAAGTTTAAGTACAATATTTACAGAAAACCCACTAATAATTGTTCCTATATACATTATTATTCTGATCACCACATTAACGTAAAACGATCCGTTCTTTCTACTTTGTTCCTAAGACGCCTACGAATTTGTAGCCCAGAGTTCATTGACGACGAAATTAGTAAAATATACAAATTTGCGTTTGATTTAAAATATCCAAAGAACTGCATAGATAAGTCCTTAAAAATGGCAAAGAAAACCTTCTACGAAGTAAAGGACAAGATTCCTTATAACACAAAAAATGTTTTAGTTTTACCATTCAAAATTTCCTTGATCTGCCGAATCTGCTGAGGACTTTTAACGTAAATGTTGCGTTCAAAAATTTAGATGTAATTAAGAATTCATTGATTAAGAACTCCCCTTTAAGTGAACAGGGTTGTGTATATAAAATCCCATGCACACTATGTAATAAATTTTACATTGGCCAAACTGGTAAGACCCTTGAGTTACGTATTAAGCAGCATCAATACAGTATAAGAAGTGGCCAGAAATCTAACGCCATTTTCATTCACGTATGAGATACTAATCATCCCATTGACAGGAAAAATGCTTCCAAATTAAGGTTTAGTAAATCTATTGTTAGCAGAAATATACTTGAATCAAGTGTGATCAAGAATAATGCGGACTTGGTCCTTAATACTAGCCCTGGGCTGTATAAATTAGACTCGTGCATTGTTAGAAAGTTGGTGAAGGGCCTATTGTTTTCTTGACCGCATTCTTGCCCCTTAACGCTTTGCCTTGGTTAAATAAATATTATTTTAAGAACTGTTACCATTCTTGTGTGTCCATTTTAATTGTAAGATTTCTTTCGTATATAATCTTTGTGTGCTTGGTGGTTTATTGGACTTTTCAACTGGTTGGCTATTGGGAAAACAATTTTTTTTTCAGACTGTTTGTGGAAATTTTGGAATATTCTGTAAGACGATGGCACCATTCCCTTTGTTTTCATTAAATTCTTGCCACTTAATTGCCTGCTTTAATTAAATACTATTTCTAATAACTTATAATAATTTTTGTTCTCTGTATTGGTTTTTTGTCTAATTTCATCTATATAGTTCTTTTATATTCAGTATTTTAGTAGCCTACAGATTATGTTATCTATTGAACAAATCTTTAGAGGGTTTTATGGTCTTTAATTTGAGTTGCCGATTGGGAATTTTTTTGCTTGTGTATTTAACTCATTTACTTTGTAAACTATGCCTATTGTTTGTTTCTCCTTGAAGATGTGAATATATCACGAAAGCGCTCGGACTTCGTGTTTCCTTTTCCTTTTCCCTGTGGTTGTTTGCTTATTAATAAGATCACGTGTTATTCTGTGATTTTAGTGCATATATATATATATATATATATATATATATATATATATATATAATTAAGAACAAGATTTTTATTACACTGGAATAAATAACTGTAGTACAATTTTAACTATCATATAAACACAATCAAAGTTCTCGCTCAGTGTGGCGATGCATGGTGTATATATATATATATATATATATATATATATATATATATATATGTGAGTGTGTGTGTGTGTTTGCTTCATTTACAAGGTTAAACGCTATACTGCGCACGGTGTATATTTAGTACAATTTAAAATAATTAACTGCTGAGGATATTTGTCGATACAATTATTGTACACACATAAACACTCTTTTTACTAAATTAAATCTCTCTTTCTGCATCTGCTCACCATAAAAGCCACCACCAATTTCTTCCCCATACAAATCTTCAGCGTAATACAACATCACTTCCTCTTTAGGCTTCATAGCTCTAACTTTAAAAACTTCACGAGTCTAACCTTGCTCAAATCCCTTCGCAAATTTAATTTCCCGAACGCGAGAGCCTTACATAATTAATCAATGATTTGGAAACGAACAGAGCATGGTGGCGCTCTACGATTATCTTTTCTCACCTCACACTCTTTTTAAAGTTTCTTTGGGTGTTGTACCAACAGTTGTATGATGAAGCCAGCGACTCCAGAATGGTTTTTATGTGTGAAACAGTGATACATGCGTTCCTTTATGGTACGCTGAACTCTTTCGGCTAAAGATGCCTTATGTATAGAATTGCTAGTGTAATAACTGATATTAAACGCTCCCAACATGTTCTGAAAAGCTCGGCCTATAAATTCTTTCTCCATGTCCGTACAAAAATAGCCAAGAATCCTGTTTTCCTTCAACATCAACGCTTTGGCGGCTTTAGCAACTGTTTCAGGCGATCTATTTTTAAGCGGGATTAGAGAATACATCTATTATAAACAGGATGTATCTTTAGCCGTTATTATACACTGAATATCTCTGCATGTCTGTTAAATCAGCCTGCCAAATAGAATCAACCGAGACTGCTAATGTCTTGGCAGTATTAAACCTTCTTCTCACCGGCTTATATAGTGTATAAGCGTCCTGGTCCCGCTAAAACCTCTCAACATCTTTTTTCTCTATTCCTTCATTATAAACGCTTCTGTACAATCTATTAACATCCCCGTAGAAGTCTGGATTAGAAATGTCATAATAACGTTTTCCTAATATGTTAACCATTTGTGTATTTTAGAGGCGCACGGGTAGGGTTGTGCGTTGCTGCTCGGTCTCTTCTTTTTCTACTTCAGAGATGTTACCGCCGTGGGCAAAGGTGTGTTCAGCTGTGGTACATGTGTTGCTTGTTCCAAGCCTTTTAACCTGTTCTGGTTACCTATCATTGTTTTTGGGATGTTTATTTGCTGTTGTTTAGCTTTAATGTGCTCCCATCCTGCTGATGAGGGCCTATCCCATTTTCTCACCAAATCATGCACGATATCAATGACGTTCGAACCCTGCACCTTTGACCCTTCAACAACAACCTGTCAGCCTCACCTGTATCGGACCATTGTATAATGGGATCCTCACTCGATAGATTATAAAACCTAAGCCTTTATTCCGTAAATGGATGTGGGAGACTATTTTTTAATACTTGTTGGAGATGATGCAGACTAAAACCGTTGTTCTATACTTGGTCAGGTTCGTCATGGCCAGTATCGCCCACAAGTTCGACAACTACGGGGGAACTCAACCGGTTTCTTATAATTTTCGTACTCATGAAGACATTTCTGCAGAGCTTCTTGGTATAAGATCCTTTTCTCATCTTTCTCATAAGGTGACTTTTCACTGTTGTTAATAGGTCTACCAATTCGCTTTCCATTCTTTTAAGCCTGCTTTTACAGAGTTCTAGAACCGTATCTGGACTCTTTGTGTTTTGTAGTGAAGCGTACACCTCGGGTGGAATCACGACTACTTTCTTCATTATATTAAACTAGACAGTGAAGGCCCCAAAACTGAAAATAAGATGGGTAGGAATGAGCCCCCTCTTTGTATAATAATTCGCTTTTACATCCCCACAATTTGACTTTAACGAGCGAGTACATGTATTATGTTCTTGTAACGACGTATGCGAGACTTCTAAGAGGGTTTTATTGGTAAATTACATTTTATAACGTTAAGACAGATATCGCAGATGCATTTTAAAAAGACGGAGTCAATATTTTTAACAAACAGGTGTTGGAGAATCCGTGGCAGCCGGCGAAAGATTTTTATTAATTCACGGTATTTCTTTAACCTCTTTGTCATTCTGGGATATACACCGTTTGAGCCTCGTTTGGGAATATATTCGTTCTTAGATGCACACAAAACGTGTTTCGTGGGTGAAGGTCACAAACCAAAGATTCGTAACGTTGGTTGGTAGCTTCTTTATAAACTTTCTAAAACTCCTTCCGCAGATTCGGGAAAATTTGATTGGCTAATACCCCAATTTGTGCCACATCTCTACGTTGTGCGAATAAGACTAGATATTGTGTATTTAGCGATATATAGCTCATGTATCTATTTTTGAAAAATAGATTCTGATTGATGAAGAATACGCTTATGTTAAGATGGTGGGAGAACACTGTAAATGTCACGGCAAACGTTTTATCCATTTCTAGCATGAGATCATCAATTACAATGACCGTGTGCTCATTACTCTTTATCGAACTAACATCATAAACACCTTTGTAGGAAAAAATTTCATCTTGGTACTCATGGAATACGGCTTGGTATGTCGAATAGCACCATATAACTTTATGCTCAAATGTGACAATAAAACCCACAGTAATAGACGGAGTTTATATCCACAATAGTTTCGATGCCCACTGGCATCCTCTTCGGGTGGTGGATTCGTTTTTCTGTATCCACCCCAAGAGGATGCCAGTGGGCATCCAAACTGGTGTGGAAATAAACTCCGTCTATTAGTGGGGAGTTTATTGTCACATTTCGCATTTTTTATGCACAAAATTTGAGAACAGTTCCCCCCTTATTTTTAAGGATTTTAAGCATAAACACGGTTTTTCCACAGCTTGTAGGGCCAAATATAATGCAGGTAGAGGGGCTCGTAAACCTGAAATTTTCTAAAGAATCTATCTCTAACACGTGACACTCTTAAGTGGAACATTTACAAAATATAATAAAATTTTAAGTGATGTTCCTTATACTCTACAGCAGTGGTACCCAAACCCATGGTCGCGACCCAAGTGAGGGTCGGGAAGGTGTTCCTGAGAGTCGCGGTACGGAAATTCTCAACGACTGATTCAATCAAACTATATGAATATAAACACAACGTATCAAAATGATTGGTCATTAACACTGCATGTACCAGCGTTTAGGGTCGCTAGGCCAGGACATTATTGTATCCAGGGTCGCCACCATAAAAGTTCGGGAACCACTGCTCTACAGCCTTGTGCTTCTTCTTTCCCAGAACCGTGAATGATGACGAGGGTGAGGTACTGTGCCAGCAACATGTCCACATCATAGATATTGCAAATGAGATTGATGATAGCAACGACTGTGTAGTTGTTGTTGAGTCTACAGACTACACCACCAACCACCCCTAGCGTTTCGGAACCCCCAGCAGTGACAACTGTAGTATCCCCACTCGACAATTCGAGGAGAAAGCGGGTGCATGACAACCGTCACATTGCTGAAGCAACTTCCTCGTTAGGCATAACGCGTGTAAAGCGCGCCCCGAGTGCGTCGGCCGTTAGACCCACAGTAATAGAGCCCCAGCTCTCTATGTCCTTCTACAAACAAAACTGTGCCCCCGTATTCCTTTTCAATACCACCCGTGCCCTCCACCTCGTCAGCAATATCTCATTCTGTAGAGAGTAGCATAACATTCGAGCTGGTGCGCAGTGCCGCCCCCACCCCAGCCCTGAATAGAAACCGGTACGCAGTCAGGGTTGACCCGCGATCCATGTATAACAGTGGTGTTGAACACGGACTGCGTGGCGTAGTTGAGCGTATTGTGGAGTTTGCCCTTCAGAGCAGTGAAGGACGTGAAGCCAGGACGCGACTGTCCCTCAGGTTCGAGACAAATGACGGAAATAGAGATGATTTTTCGGTGGTAATACCCTACAGACGTCTGGCTGACGTAGATATGGAGTACATTTTGAGGTGTATATTGCAAGCCTCTCAAAGCAGCAGCGACTTTAACATGGACAATTTCACGATAGATCTAGACCACGTTTTCCATATTGCGGGACATACGACCACACCTTATACTCTTAACTTTGGCAGTTATCAATAATTCAGAAACCACACAAACCTCGATCGCGGTTGCGACTTTATAACAATAGTCTTGGCTCATATGTTTACTGTACTAAATACGGCCGTCAAAAACAATTTGGTTGCCGACGGTTGTGCAGCGTGCACGTAAACTGGCCACAGACTGCAGGCTCGAGTTTAGCTGTGATATGGGGCCTGAAGAGTTGAGAAGGGTAGAGCAGGAAATGAATATTCGCATAGTTGTATTTGGATTGGATGATCGTCGTGGGACTGTGCATGTTTTTAAAAGCGGTGTGAGAGTACGTACAAAACCTGTACTTATTTTAGGGCTGTCAGGGACAACGTATCTCCCCATCCGCAATATAAGGGCTCTTTACGCGAGTTATGATAAAAGTCGAAAATATGGCAGGCATCAAGATTTGTGTAAGGGTTGCCTCGAGTTTACGAATGATCTGTTGAAACATTAAGAGGATTGTCACATCGTATGCGAGTAATGTAAAAGCCACAGATGCGAAAGTCGAGTAGTTGAGGCTGAGAAGAGGGACTGTAATATGTGTAGACGCACATTTTTCAATAATAAATGTTTTGAATTCCATAAATGAAATGGGACATGGAGGAAAATGAGAATTTGCGAGTGCGGTATGTTTCATACGTTGAATAACAGCGGCGAGCTCGGGCACAGATGTGATGAAATTTGCTGTATTACATGTTATTAGAAATATAAAGCAGATGGTATAAAGCATATTTTCCATATGAAAGACGCCAAATCTAAAAATAAATCTTTTACAACTGTATACTACGATATAGAGACTTACACAAACCCTGAAACAAAAGAGGTTATCCCACATTTACTTGTAAGCCAGACTATCTGTGACGAGGGCATGAACGTCGTATGTGATGAATGTCGCAAATGTGGTAAACGAACAAGCATTTTTCAAGTGTCTGCAAGAGATTCCCTTGTGAGGCTCTTTCTGGTCTATATTGCCAAGTTAGCGTACAAGTTCAAAAAAATGACTGTGTATATTCTTGCCCACAACGACGCAAAATTTGACACACAATTCCATTAAAAGGAGCCGCTTGAGCACGAGTCCTCGGAGATAATTACAGTTGATCCCTTGAAAAGAGGAAACAAGCTTATACAGATGAAGATAGGAGGTAAAGTTCATTTTAAAGACACTTTGTTATTCACACCTTGTAAATTAGCTAAGCTATCCAAGATGATGGGCGTAGACGCCGAAGTTTCAAAAGTATATTTCCTTTACACTTTCCTCACCGGCGATACTCTAAATTACGTAAGACCACCACCACCTAAACATTACTTTTAATATGATAAAATGAGTGATAGTAAGCATGAAGATTTTGAGAGGTACAACAAAAGTTTAAAAAAAGTTAATCCTTACAATATATATAGCGGATGAATATGAGCGTCATTGCGTGAATGACGTGCGCGTAATTATAGTATGTTTCCAAGCTTTTAGAAGGCTATACATAGTCCGATTAATACGACATATATATAACTATATATATATATATATATATATACACATGTGTATATATAGATGTATATATATATATAATATGTAACATTGTGTATATATATATATATTATATATATAATATATATATATATGTGTGTGGTGTGTGTGTATATATGGTATATATATATATATATATATATATATATATATATATATATATATATCTATATATTTATATAATTAACGTATAGATATATATATGTGTGTTGATATATGTTTATAATATATATATCTATATATATATATATATATGAAAATGTTTATTGGCAGACTATAGTCCATATGACAAATATTATTAATACAATGACAGTTCATATACTAAGGATAGAAATATATACAATTGATTAGAAATAATACCGTAGTGTCGAAGTTAAGTGGAGCTACAGACAGACGTTTTCGTACCAAGAAGTCCATAGCTTAGAGGATAAATGACAGGACTCATGGATAGCTTGGATGATCGGGTTGGTTGATTTTTAAATTCTTTGCATTAGACTGTGTTGAGCACGTCTTGTTATCTCCGGGAAGCTCAGGACATTGCGGGTAGCAAACATTTGCGAAGCTGAGCATCTCTGGGTAATTTATACAGGGTGTACATAAAGTCAGGATCTAATTTTGTGAAGCACTTGGAAATTATATGGAATTCAGTCATAAAATGTTAAAGTTGTAACTTTTATTAAATAATTAAGAGTAGGATTCGACGTGACGCCCATCAGTATCCCTGCACAGCTCAAATCGTTCCGCAGCATTTCTAAACACATTCTGGAGCATTTGCGGGGTTATGTTATCTGCAGCAGTTCGTATACGTGTACGTAAGTTTTCAAGACTCGTAATCTTCGTCTGATACACGTGCGATTTGATAAAGCCCCATGCAAAGAAATCTAAAGGGGTTAAATCTGGTGATCTCGCTGGCCAAGGTCTGTTGCTTCCGCGTCCGATCCAGCGATTTGGAAAACGTCCATTTAGATAATCCTGAACAATTTTGGCATAGTGACAAGGAGCACCATCATGTTGATAGACGACGGTACTAACAATCCTATCCCCAATCAGCTGAGGTTCAAGGAATTGCTGCAACATGTCCAGAAAAATAAGCCCCGTAACTGTAGCTTCAGCAAAGAAAAAAGGACCATAAACCTTAGATTTTGTTAAACCCATCCAGACATTAACTTTAGGTGAGTCTCTTTCCCAATTTTGGACGAAATCATTCGGTCTTTCATCTGCCCAAATTCGACAGTTATGGCGATTTACTTTTCCACACGTATGGAAAGTGGCTTCATCACTAAAGAGAATGTTGTCCATTAAATTATCACTCCAGATTTGTTCTACGAGATCAGCACACACATCACTTCGTCGAGGGAAATCTTCCTCATGTAAATCATGTAAAACCTGCAAATGATAGCTTTTCTTCTGCAAATTAACTTTCAGAATTTTTTGCACAGATGACGTCGGGAGGCCGAGTCTGTGTGATGCAGCACGAACGGACGTACGTGGCTCCTCAGTGATAATTCCGCGAACTGCATTCACGGTAAGATCTGACATACACGGTCGTCCTGATCTTGCTCATTTACAGATCCCGTTCGTTTAAATTTGTTCACCAATTTTCGTATTGTCTTGTCTATTGGCCCCGGCTTATGAAATCTCCTTCTAAACTTCTCTCTGATGTCATTGTATTTCTTTCCCTCGATTCGCCAAATAACTATTGCCACACGCTGTTCTGTATTCATTCTAAGGGCTTCTGAAAAGAAAAATAGAAAAAAATAATTATTTCACAAAAATAGATCCTGACTTTATATACACCCTGTATAAGAGTCTAAAAGACCTGTTGTACAGCAAATTTAGAGTTCTGCCAGAACCTTTTTTATAATACACCCACAGTTGCTGTCCGTATATACAGGGTGTCTCAAAAGTCACTATCTATTTTGAAAAATAATGGGAATTACGAAAAACTGGTTTAAGACATGAAAAATATATTTATTTCAAAGTAAGTGCAACAAAGAATTAGTGCTATTTATTTATCTGTCTCCACATGGCGACCATCAGTGTCTCTACAGAGCTCAAAGCGATAAGTTGTTTCCCGGAACACACTTTCCAGTATTTGAGGTGTTATTTTCTGAACTGCATCGGTAATACGATTTCGAAGTTCGGCTACATCACTAATTCTTCTACCAGTGTACACCTTAGACTTAATGAAACCCCAGGCGAAAAAATCTAATGGTGTTAAATCGGGTGAACGTGCTGCCCATGGTTGTGTTCCTCCACGACCAATCCAGCGACCGGGGAAGCGTCTGTCAAGATAATCACGTACAATTATTGCATAATGGCACGGTGCTCCATCCTGCTGAAAAAACTACTGTGTCAAGAATGCCATCTGTAAGAAGTTGAGGTTCGAGGAATTGTTCAAGCATGTCAAGATAATAAACCAATTAACTTTTTTTAAATACACAAATTTGCACCAGAAGTACATATCTTTATGCCAGCATAGCATTTTTAAAAAAAACACCTAATGTCACCGAAATAGAGAGTGACTTTTGAGACACCCTGTATTACTGCAGAAAGTACGAAAGAAAGTGTCTTTAGCTTCACTTCTACAGAATCGAAAGTTCCTTATGGTCATATTCGCTTTAGCACACAGGCTTCGAGATTGTTTTCTTATATTCGAGTCATCACTCAAGGAGCTGGTAATAGTTTGACCCAAATACTTAAACTCTTGTACTTCCTCAATCACTTCACCATTCATTTTAAACCTTATATCAGCAGGCTGATTACAGCTTTTAGGATGAAATTGCATAACCTTAGTTTTTGTAACATTAAAAAGAATATCATGTTTCTGCGAATACTCTTCGCAGACTTTTAGTAGCCGATGCAGAACTTCAACAGAGGGACTTATTAACACCATATCATCGGAATAAACTAAGTTATTTATCCTTGTGTTATCTATACAACATCCCACTGTTGCCTCATTAAGTGAAGCAATTAATCCGTCGATATACACATTAAACAGCATATGGGAGAGCAAGGAGCTTTGTCTCACCCCGCAAGAGGAGCCAAACACGTTCTTGTCCCTACGCGAAACTGTTTCATCCTCGACTGAATGTTAGAAACCGTCGGATTCCGCAAGCTGAAGCCTATATTAGACGCTCGTGTTACGGATGTAATTTATTTTGACACGGTTCTTGAATACGCATACACCGCTCTGCTCGACGGATTTATCGAATGTAAGAATGAACAAGGCGAGAATGGTCTAGAGCTGGATGCATATTTAAAAGGTTTAGATTCTTCGAAATATCCTGAACTTTGGTATAAAGCACTTGAGCGGTACAGGGCAGAGCTTGCCTACACTGTTTACCCTGAAGAGCTGTACTACTATATAATGAATAGCTGTCGTTACGACTTGGAAGATTATTTCAATTGCAGCTATGCAGAGTGAAGAAGAGTTCACGATTGAAAAGCTCGGGTTGGTAAGAAAAAAACCTTCGATTGGAAAGGCGTGTTTATAAATTGTATTTAATAATGATGTTGTGGTTAACAATGACCTCTTTGTGCGTGCTTTGATTGTATTCTAGCCGTCTTTAAAGATACCTTGCCAACCGAATGTAAAGTTGGCACAAAAATAGTATTGTACGATGTGAAAGCCATTTGTGTCGAATATAGGCATCCGTATAAGTTAAACGGTGGTGTTTCTTGGACGGTTTTACCGTGTAGTACAAAGTAATAACGATGTGAATGTAGAATCGATTACGTGTGAGTTTAGCGTTTTGCGCCGTAGAACATACAGGATGTATATTTAATTATTTAATTATGCATATATATATATATATATATGTATATATATATATATATATATATTATATATATATATATATATATATATTTCCTGTACTAATTTACAATTGATTATACGTTTCGTATGGTATTATTTTGAATATATTTAATTATTTAATATACCCCGTAGAACATAAAGGATGTATATTTATTTGTTTAATTGTGTATATATAATATATATATATATATATATATATATATATAATATATATGTATATTATATATACATATATATATATTTCCTGTACTAATATGCATTTCATTATACGTTTCGTATATTATTATTTTCAATAAATTTAATATTTAATATAACTGTATATATATTTTACCTGTACTAATATATTGAGGGTTATACGTTTTGTATATTTTTATTATATATTTCTCGTTCTTATTTCTTATGCTATTATTATTTTTTGATCATATATATATATATACACCATTGTATATTGATTATATATTCATCGTTCGTATGCTATTATTATTTTTGATCATATATATTCCATTGTATATTTTTTTTCTATATATTTCTATTAATTCGTCTAAATAAACAGAATAATGTAATGGTGTTTTATTTAATTCTTTTGGCTGTACACGGTATTTAATTATATCAATTGGCTTGCTTCTAAAGCGGATTTCTGCAACACCTGTAAAGAATATATGCATTAATTAAATAAATAGCGCATCTGCAACTCAACCTGTACACCTGCACAAGCCATTTACTCCTTCCAAGTCACCTGCCTGTTTAAGTCAGAATATATGCTTTAATTTAATAAATAGCGCAATCTGGCAACTCATCCAGACACGCCAACTGGCGGGTTAAGCCACAATATATGCTTTAATTGAATAAATAGTGCAATCTAGTAGCTCAGTCAGATAGACCAACTGGCGGATTAAGCCAGAATATACGCTGTAATTAAATAAATAAGCGCAAACTGGCAACTCAGCCAGATAAGCCAACTGGCTGATTAGGAACATATTAAGACAACGGCCGCTCGCTGAAGTCTTAATATGCGCTTGGCTCCTGCCATTCGAACACGTCGCCTCCTCTCTCTCCTTCTCCTCTCTCTTTCTCTTGGGGAATAACTCCGCCTCCAAGTTGCATAACCCCTTGTTGCTCTTGCAACTTTCCCCCCTCCCCCTTTGTTGCATAACATCTTGCAGCATTTCCCCTCCCCTTGTTGCATAAAAACTTGTAACATTCCCCCTCCCCCTTCTTGCATAACCTATGCAACATTGATCAACATTTGCAACTGTATTGCACTCTCCCCTTTTGCGCCCATACTACTAGCGATATCACAGAAGATCCCGATGATCGTGTAGCTGCAGAATCCTTCCCCGCTGACGAACCCTCACCAGCGATACCTGTAGCATCCAACAATTCAAAGCGGAAACATGATGAAGAACCATTCACGTCAGGTATAAAGCGTGCGAGGATTGCGCCAGTTGTTAGATCCCCAATAATAGAGCCCCCAACCCTCTACGTCTTATGACACAACTCCCACAATAGTACCTTCCTCAAATATGCCCCATTATTCCTGTTCAGTTCCGGATACTTCCTCCACAACAGCAGCAGCTTCTCGTGCTGTGGAGGAAGGTATAACATTAATGTTGGTGCGCACCGCTACCTCCATCCCTGTCCTTACTAGAAGTCGGTACGTGGTCAGGGTTGATCCTGGATCCCTGTATACCAACGGTGTTGGGTTGCGACTCGTAGTTGAGCGTATTGTGGAGTTTGCCCACGAGGTTGTCCTTCAGGTTCGGGTCAGATGACGGGCAAGTAGATGATTTTTGGGTAGTAATACCGTTCACAGGTTTGGTGGCTGTAGGCATATAATATATCTTGGGCCGTGTAATGCAAGCCTCTCAAAGTAATACCGCCTTCAATATGGAGTGCATGGAGGTCGAGTGTGATGAGTGTCACAAATGTGGTAAGCGGACAAACGTTTCTAACACGACTGCACACGACAGCCCTGTGAAACTCTTTGTATCCTATATTGTCAAATTAGCGGACAAGTTAAAAAAAATGACTGTGTACTGTATATTCTTACCCATAACGGTGCAAAATTTGGCACACAGTTTATAAGGAGTTGCTTGAACACGAGTCGTCTGCGATATTTACAAGTGATCCCTTGAAAACTACCACAGATGCAGATAAAAGGTAATGTACAGTTTAAAGACACCCTGCTGTTCACACATTGTAAACAAGCAAAGCTACCCAAAGGTCATGGGCGTAGCCGCTGAAGTTTCAAAAAGGATATTTCCTTTACACATTCCTCACTAGCGAAACTCTAAATTATGTAGGACTACCTCCACCCAAACATTACTTTAACTACGAATGTATGAGTACAGGTGAACGTGAAGATTTTTACCGCTACTACAACAGTTTTAATGAAGCTAGTCCATACAATATAAGCCGATGAATGTGAACGTTATTGCTTGAATGATGTGCGCGTGCTTAGAGTATATTTCCAGGCCTTTCGAAGGATGTACATGGCCCGTTTCAAATGCGATCCGTTGCAAGTCGCAACCACAATCACCTCATTATGTTTTACAGTGTTCAAGAATAACTTCATACCTAAAGACACCTTAGCTGTTATTCACAGAAACAATCCCCGCAGTTATGGGCGCAAGGCTATTTACTCGCTCATACACTTAGAGCAACAGACCGGGGTATACATAAAGCACGCCCGCAACACGTGGGAAGTACCCATTAAGGTCAATGGTCGTGTTTTTGGGGTTGCTGGCCAAAGTGAGGATCCAACCACTGGTGAGAAGACTCTGTACTCCTTTAACAGCTGCTGGTGGCATGGATACCCATGCCCCGAGTGTCCCCTCACAGGTGATCGTCATGGAAGATGCCCCGCCGACAGCCTTGCACGGACCAGTAACCGCGATCAACTTATAGGCTCCCAGTTCACTCACAAGCTTGTGTGGGAGCATGACTATGATGCACGGATGGAAACAGATGGCCAGTACCGTGAAGAAATAAGAGCCAGCAAACGTTCAATAGTGTTGGACTCCCTCAAATGCAGGGCGTACAAATCCATTCAAGCTATATTTTCCGCCTACGGAGGGCGTGAAACTCCATTACTACGACTTCTGTTCTTTATGCCCCTAAGTGATGAAGAACAATCCGTACCCCTTAGGTGCGCCTGAACAACTGGTGGATCCCACCATACCAACCATCGAGTAGTTTTCAGGTAACTTGAATGAGCGCAACTTTGGACTCTCTTTCGTATATAGCTAACGATGCCCTCTTTTTGCATGCTTTTGAGTGTATTCTGGCTGTTTAAAGATAAATTACCAATCGAATATAAAGTGGGCAGAGAAATAGTATTGAATGATATGAAGGCAATTTATATCGAGTATAGGCATCCGTATAACTTGAGCGGCGAAATAATGTTAAGCCGTATTTAACGCGTGGTGCAAAGCAATAATGATGTGACTGTAGACTCGATTACGTGTGAGTTTAGTGTTTTGCGCCGTAGAACAAAGTATTTTGATGTATATTATTTTCAATATATTTAATTATTTAATATAATTGTGTGTGTGTATATATTTTTCCTGTACTAATATGTCGCGATTATACTCCTTCGTTTCGTATATTATTATTTTTTAATTTTCAATATTATTATTTTCATTATATTTAATTATTTAATAACTATATATATATATATATATTATATATATATATATATATATATATATATATATATACTGTATATATATATATATATAATATATATATACATACATATATATATATATATTTCCTGTACTAATATATTGTTTATATATATATTCCTCGTTCGTATTTCTTATGCTATTTTTCTTTTTTCTTTTATTTTTTTTCATATATAGGGTGTACCATAAGTCCGGCATCATAGGAAAAATTCATATTTTTCTATTTCTACAAACCATAATTCATATTTTTCTCTTTCTACAGGCCATAATATCTGTGAGCAAGGAAGAAAGAATCCAGATAATTCTACTCATAGGAAATCGGAGTCAAAGTGAGGCCGCTGCTGAATTTAACAGACTGCATCCAGACCGCGAGCCAATAACACAGATTTGTGTTAGCAGACTTACTGCAAAGTTTAAGGAAACAGGATCCATAGAAGATAAACCACGCAGTGGACCTTCAAGGAGGTCCATTGAAGATGATACAGCGACTGCTATCCTGCCTCATTTTAACAAAAGTCCCAATAACTCTCTTCGGCGATTGTTCGCCGAGACAGGAGTGTCGAAAAGTAGCATCCATCGCGTTCTTCAGGCTCACAAATGGCATCCATATAAACTTCAGATCCTACAGAAATTAAGCGAAGATGATGATCCCGACCGGCGGATGGAATTTTGTGAATGGGCTCCGGAACAATACATATTGAGCACGTTCTGTAAATAAAAGCTTTTGTTTTACCTTTTTTTATTATTTTTCCTATGATGCCGGACTTATGGGACCCCCCTGTATATTTCATCGTTTGATTGTATATTTATTTTCTATATATTTTGTGAGATTGATTGCAATAATTCGACTAAATAAACGGAATGATGTAGTGGTGTTTTATTTAATTCTTTTGGTTGTAAACGACATTATTATGTAATTATACCAAATTGCTGCCTTCTAAACCAATTGACGGATTTCTAAACCATCTGTCAAGAATATCTGAATAGCGCAATCTGGCAGTTGAAAAGGTAATATATACTTCTGCCTTCTAGGTATTCTACATCAACTGGCTGGTTAACCGAACTGGCGGATTAAGCCAACTGTTGAGAATATATTCTTTAATTAATTAAATAACGCAATCTTGCAACTCAACCCTAATAATGTACACCTGAACAAGCCATTTACGCCTTCTAAGTCAACTGGCTGGTTAAGCCAACTGGCGGATTAAGCCAACTGGCTGATTAGAAACTTATAAGACAGCGGACGCTCCGAAAAACTCTCAATATGCCCTTGGCTCCTGCCGAGCGAACACCTCTCTACCTCTCTCTCTTCCTCCTCTCTCTCTTAGGTTAGGTAAGGTATACCCCTTTCTGGGTGAGGCCGTCCCACCTACTTCCCCAAAGAGGTCTCCCCCAGCTTGCAGGTGAGTTAGTTGCAACTTGGGGGATAACCCTCCCCCATAGTTGCATAACATCTTGCAACATCCCCCTTGCTGCATAACCTCTTGCAACATTGATCAACATTTGCAATTGCATTGCACTCTCTCCTTTTGCGTTCATGCTACTGACAACCCTTTTCAAATTCATTTGATTTACATTTAAATATTAAATGTGAACACAAAGATTAGTTATGTGTGTGTGTGTGTGTGTGTGTGTGTGTGTGTGTTGTAATCTTATGAAAATTTAAATTTGGAGAAGTTTGGGGAGTTTATTTAAAGAAAATATAAATATCCCCAATTAGTAGTTTTTTACACTGACCCGTCAATTTGCTGTTAATATTTATTAGGAATTGGATTTTGTTTGTTATAAATTTATGATATATAAAATTGGTTGTAGTTGGCAATGTGTCAAAGATTTTTATTTTTATCAAATTACATAAATCTCCAAGAAAGTGGTTAGTTTCTCAAAATGCTGTAACCGATCTTTGATGGTAAGGACCAATAAATAATATATAATGGTGTTACAAATTTTATGAAAAACTCCCCGATTATATTAAATTCTTTAAAAACTTTCACTGAAACTTTCAACAAAATTCCACTATAACCGTTGGATGGAGCTCTGTTTACATTATTATTATAATAATAATAATAATAATAATTATTATTATTATTATTACATATACAGTGGGGCTCATAAGTATTGATACAGAGAAATATTTCAGTAATATTCTTACTTATGTTTTGTAGTAATGAAAAGTTTACCACTCGTTTAGAAAAATTTAACAAATAAAAAGATTAGTTGAACTCCAACATATATTGTAAAACATCAAAAAATTTTGGGAAAATAAAAAAAGTTGAAATGCAAAAGTTCTCGTACAGTTATTTACAAAATTATTAATACTTTGTGTGTACACATTCAACACTTGAACATTTTTATCAGTAATTGGCTGTTTGTTGATTATGGACTATTGGAAATTCTGAATTATAGAAGACGGAAGACTGTACAAGCCATTGGTAAACAATAGGTCGTCATGGCAAAGACCTGTCAACAGATCTTAAAACAGCATCAATATTCCGTTAGAACGGGACAGTCGTCCAGTGCCCTTTTTGTCCATTTGTCAGAGTTATCCAATTGTATTGATTGGAATAATGCTACAGTTTTGTTTCACTCTAGCAACATTGTTAATAGAAATATTCTTGAGTCTGCTATTATCCAACTTACAAATAACTTTAACATGAGCAAAGGTCTTTTTCAACTCGATCCCGTTGTTTTGAATTCGTTCAGAACAGAATTAGACAAGAAGGGCAGAGTGCTAAAACTTTGGTAATTTTCCCTTATAAATTTGTATGCTCCTCTTACAATTTTTATTTTTCAATTTATTTTTATTTTTTATTTTTGACCCATATATTATTCAGGCATTATCTATAAAATTGGTTGTAAACAATCCATTTGATCTTGTGTTGAATTCGGGCAGTGCTAAAATTGGTAGTTTTCCTTACAAATTTGTATGCTCCTCCCACAATTTTTATTTTTATATTTATTATATATACAGTATATATATATATATTTTTTTTTTTGTAACCTATATATAGACTTGAACTCTTTATTTACTTGAGTGTTCCTGAGGATGTCATTAGACGAAAGCGCTTGAGCACCACTCTGTGTTTCCTTTCCTTCGTGGTTTTATTCATCATAAATATTTTTCACGTGTTACTTTCGTAACAGCTATTATTATTATTATTATTATTATTATTATTATTTTTATTATTATTTTTATTATTATTATTACCTCTCTGTCTCTGTCTCTCTCGCTCTCTCTGTCTTTCTCGCTCTCTCTCTCAACGTGGGTTTAGACGGCATAGGTCGTGTCTCACCAAATTGCTCGAGTTTTTCCACGTCATATTGTGTGAGTATGATAAGAGTAGGGCGATTGATATACTTTATCTCGACTTTCAGAAAGCCTTTGATAAGGTACTTCACCGCCGGCTAATGGCCAAAGTGCGCGCGCTGGGTATTGGTGGGGAAGTAAGTAGGTTAGGGTGGCCCAAAAATTAACTGAAAAAATAAAAGTTTGAATTGTTATTCTCCACAACGCTATTCCATATCACAAAAGAAGCCTTCATGCAAAAAATTATGAAGATCGGCCAATATTTAGAGGTCGAGACCTCAAGGTAAAAATATCTAAAGTCTGTAATTTCAGTAATTTTGGGTCACCATTATGTTCGACAATAAATATTTTCCGAGCAACGCCACTGTAGACTGTAAACCTATATCCAAAGAATCACTATATGATAGCAATGCACTCTTCCCTCTAGCTTAGTTGGTCGCCAAGTCTTGGCAGGTGTAGACGTGTTTTTGTCGTGTTCCTGCCATCTGGGTTACGCCGCGCAGTGAATCACACGAATAAGGCAAGTTAAACTTTTCACCAGTGAGTGGCGGACACTATGCTTAGTTTTTCTGTCATTCATTTACTGCACTGACCTTGATAAGCAATTTGGAACAATGAATTGTTTATTAAAAATGTTAAAACTTAAAAACAAATTAAAATTTATAAAAGTTTATTAAAATTGTTAAAATTGTTTGTTTTATATTCTACATAAAACATATGTATAGGTTCTTTAGCTCTAATTTCCATTTTATCTTCCATTCCACAGGCCAAGACCATGACAACGACAAGGAGCAGTCCGAAAGTTTGGCTCCTGGGTAAGCCGGACCCGGACATCTTGGGATCTGGTCTGCCAACAAACGGGGCTATTCTCAGGAACTTCATGTTTCACCACCAGAAGGGATCCACAATCGGTGACAGTGCTAAGGCCACCAAAGACAGAGCGCTGACAATCTGGGACAAGGCACGAATTCCGACACAGCGGGTGGACTCGGCGTGCGCGAGCTTCGGAAGCTCTATGAGGAATATTGTGGGTTGAGAAAAACCGATTGAAACCGAAAGAAGGGTGCCGAATCAAAGAAAGAAAATTCAAGGAGAATCTCACCAAACTATTTGACATCTCACGAAAAGACGCCCTCAGTATTTTCACGGACGAAGAAGACAAACAGTTCCTGCGGATGCAACAGCAGGATCCCTCGAGCGCGAGTATGTCCGGGATCGACAAGACGTTGACGAACAAGGAGACTCGCAAGCGCCTCAGGAGTGATCAAGCCAGTGCTCGAAAGAAAAAAAGCATGTTGAGCGCCCAACAGGCGAATACGGCTGTTCCGTCTAGTTCCGCCATTGCTGACATCTGTAGCTCCTCCACATCGACGGAGTCCGAAGATGATTTCCAAGCTCGGCCAACATCCAGTCAAGATCAGCCAAGGAATAAGAAATCGAAGCAGACCATTGTGTCCAAGGAAGTAGCCGCCGCGCTCGACCGAGTGAAACTCCCTGACCGCGCTGCCATGTTCGTCGTAGGAGCCGTCACGCAAGCGCTCGGTCATGGCCTGGAGTCTGTGGTGCTATCCCGGAACACCATTCAGCGAGCGCGGGTCACCACTCGTGAGGCGGTAGCAACTGCTCAACAGGCTGTTTTCTCGCCGGACAGCCCACTGCTTCTCCACTGGGACGGTAAACTGCTTCCAGATATCGCCGGCAATAAAAAAACTTGTGGATCGCGTCACCATCTTGGTGACTGGTGGTGAAACAGAGCAACTTCTTGCCGTCCCTAAGATCGGCCGCGGCACAGGAGAGGAGCAGTGCAATGCATGTGTCCAAACGCTGGAGGAATGGAACCTCAAACCCATGATCCAGGAACTAGTCTTCGACACGACGGCAACCAATACTGGGCTGAATATGGGAGCGTGCACCCTATTTGAGAAGGCTCTGGACAAGGAGCTCATCTGGATCGCGTGCCGTCATCACGTGTTCGAGGTAATGTTGTCGGCCGTATTTTCTGTCGCCCTGACACCAACCGGTGGGCCTGAAGTGGGAATCTTCAAACGCTTCCAGAAGACCTGGCCTGATATTAATATAGTTGATTTCCGTTCTGCTGGAGACGAGCTCTTCGTTGGCATGCCGGATGGCCTACGAGAGGAGATGATGTCATTTTACTCGGAGGCAGTCAAGAGCCAGCTCCCACGGGATGACTATGGAGAGTTGCTTCAGCTCTGTCATATATCATATATTCCTAGGGGGATCCTCCGACGGAGAACTGTCCTTTCGTGCGCCAGGCGCTATGCACAACGCGCGGTGGATGGCTAAGGCAATATACTCGCTGAAGATCTTCCTTTTCAGGAGCCAGATTAAGTTGACGGCCCACGAGACAGCTGGCGTCACAAAGATTTGCCTCTTCGTTTTTCTTATTTACGCTCGCTACTGGCACGAGGCCCCTCTCCCAGAGAGGGCCCCCCTCAACGACTTAAACCTAATTGCTCTCCTCCATGAATATCCTGACCGTGCCATCAGGGAGGCGGCTGTTAAGGCCTTCTATCGCCATTTGTGGTACTTCTCTGAGCACCTCGCGCCTCTCGTCCTCTTCGACGATCGCGTCGACGAGATCACCAAAGCAGCTATGGTTGACAACTTCTTACGTCCCTCAAATCAAAAACTCTTTAGACGTCTGGACGGGACTGTGTTCGATCATCGTTCTTCATTGGCGTGGTACATCACGAGCCGGTCTTTGAAGATATTCGATATACTCTCCATGAAAGGAAAAGATGAAGCCAAGACATTCTTGTCAAAACCTCCCTCCCTTTGGCTGACAGATCCCATTTACCAGTTACTTAAGGGTAAGTGCAGGCTTCTCAAAGTCGTCAACGACTGTGCCGAACGAGGAGTCGCTCTTATTCAGTACTACAATACCGAGTTGACGAAAGACGAGACCCAGAAACAATACCTCCTGCTACTCGTCGCCAGCCACCGAAAAAGATTGCCAGTTCCGACGAAGTTGGCTTTGATGAAGAAAAAGTAACGGGTGTGACGTTGTTTATTTGATATACAAGGATTTAGTGCAGTCGTGTGTGTTCTAGTATATGTTTGCATAACATGTGCTCAGTGCTGTTGACTGTAAATTTTGAAATAAACATTGATATTATATTTTTGTTTCAAATCCTAAAAATATAGGAACTGGTCGCCACCTCTAAATATTGTATGATCTGTCTAATTTTTGGCATGAGTAGTTGTGGAGAAAGATATTTTCAACTTTCATTTTTTGGGCCACCCTAAGGTAGGTGGATTGAAAACGCTGAAGAATAGGCGGCAGAGGGTTGCAATTAAAAGGGCTAGTTCGGGTTGGACCTCGGTCACTAGCGGGGTTCATCAGGGTTCCGTTTTGTGGCCACTGTTGTTTATCATTTACATAAATGATATCGACGGTGGCATCGTCAGTAGGATCGCCAAATTCGCTGATGACACCAAGCTTGGGGCCAATGTTGGAACGTCCGAGGCGATCGAGCAACTGCGCTCAGATATAGGTAGGATAGGAGAGTGGTCCGAAAAATGGCAAATGTCATTTAACTTGGGTAAATGCAACGTGATGCACATTGGCTACGCCAATCCCAAGTCGGACTACTCCATGTTGGGGAGTAATATCGAGGCCACTGATTTGGAAAAGGAATTGGGTGTGCTAATTAGCAGCGACCTTAAGTTTACGAAACAGTGCGTAGAGGTGGAAAAGAAAGCCCAGAAGTTGTTGGGTTATACCAGGAGGCAATTTCGATTTCGGAACAAGGAGATTCTGCTCTCTCTGTACAATTCCCTGGTTCGGCCGCACCTGGAGTATTTTGAGCAGTTCTGATCGCCCACCCTCAGGAAAGATACTGAGAGGCTGGAGCGAGTGCAGGCGAGGGCCACAAAGTTAATCCCTTCCGTTAGGCATATGGGCTACAATCGACGCTTACGCGCAGTGAATTTGTTTTTGCTGGAAACTCGGAGGCTGCGCAGTCAACTCATCGAGGTTTTCAAGTTCTTACGCGGGTTCAACAATGTCGATTTTAGAAGTCTGTTTAGTTTAAATGATAACCCAACTGGCAACAATGGTTGGAAGTTGGATTTGAAACGGTTTAGGACTAGTGTGTGTGGGAATTACTTCACGTATAAGATCTGTGACACATGGAACAGACTACATTCCGAAGTTGTGAACAGTTCTTCTGTGGATCTGTTCAAGAAAAGGTTAGACCGAATGTTGAGGGTGACAGAATTTTTCCCTGGCACCCGTTACCATTGGTACCTCCTCGGTATGGGCCGCAAGGCCTTTTGAGGTACTTATTTTTCTTGTAACTCCTCCTTGTAACTCTCTCTCTCTCTCTCTCTCTCTCTCTCTCTCTCTCTCTCTCTCTCTCTCTCTCTCTCTCTCAAGCATGTGCCGCTTTTGCGAACTCATGCAGTTTTATGAGAAGCTAGAAGAGAGGGTCCGGCGACTCGAGTCGTCCAGATCGGCTGTTGGAGGTGCGACGGGCGCTGACGTGGCTGCGCCCTCCACCGCGGAGCTTATTGATAGGATAGCCGCCCTGGAAAGGCGGTCGAGCGGTGGACTGGACAGAGCTCGAGACCGCGGAGAAAGGGTAGAGGTACAACCGGGGCCGGTATGCAAAATCATTGTCAGGAATCGCCAGCGACACACGTGGAATGCAAGGAACCGCGACGTAAATTGGAAGGAAGGGAGTGCACAAAGAAGGGGCCGATAGAGAAGGGTGGGAAGGGGCCGATAGAGAAAAAGGGTGGGAAGGGACCTACTGATGGCCCAAAGAAACCGAAGGATGTGGCTGCCGGTCGGGGTGGGTCGGGTGGTGCAAGTGAGGCTGAGTCTATGGGTGACAACGGGTATCGAAAGGTATCGGGCAAGAAAGCTGCGAAGCCGAAACCTGAAACCCCGGTTGCCGCTGTCAGGACCTCCAACCACTTTAGTCTAGTCTCATGTGCGCGAATGAGGAAGACACCGTTTTGATTGGGGACTCGCAGATCAGTGGCCAAGAGAAGTACTTTGCTTCTGCAAACCGGGACAGGAGGAAGGTAAGCTGCTTACCCGGGCGGGGAACGGCGCAGTTAAGTAAGGAGTTAGAGAAGCTGCGCGTGGCTAGTCTGAGGACTGCGATCGTTGTCCACGCTGGTAGCAACGACTTTTTCCTCAAAGGCGGTAGGGTAGGTTCGACAGAATGTATCATCACCGAGATCATGTCTCTTCCTGATGATCTAAAACTTAAAACAGACAGGGGAATGTTGATGGGTATTTTACCGCGGATGAATGCCAGTGAGCACGCGCTCAATAAGGTCATTGGCATCAATGAGAGGGTGCAAGACTTGTGCGTCCCACTGGGCGTGAGGTTTGTTGACCCATTCGATGCGTTTTCGGGTAGGTGGGACTTTTATCAGAGGGATGGTGTCCACCTCAATGTCAAGGGTAAAGGTGTGCTAGGCACGCTGCTTCACCGGCACCTATACCGTATGGTGAGTTCAAAACCAGAGATCGATGATGGCCCCCCACCGGGGAGAGATGATGTTGAGCCGGTGGCGGACGTACCTTCAACTGAAGGGTGTGTCCATATACAGGTGGGTAACCCTGCTTCCCCGTTGGAGGGGGCTCAGCCTCCTGCGGAAGTTGCCTCCTCGTTGGTGAGGTGCTCTTCAACTCCGGATAGCTCAGGCTGTTCGAGAAACGGGTCGTGCTAAGGGGCGGGTAGAATAGGGAAGGCTCCCTCCGTGCAGAGCTTTTTAATGCTAGGTCGATTAGGAATAAGTTTTGCGAGCTACGAGCGCTCTTAGAGTCAGAAAACCAGGATATCGTTGCTATCACCGAGTCCTGCATTCATACTGATAGTAGGGACTACTTTGGGGAGTTCGAGATTCCCGGGTATAGAATGTTTCACAAAGACCGCAACCTTGGGGAGGTGGAAGGGTTACTAATATACGTGAGGGACACGTTGAGTCCGGTTGACTGACAGTTCCGATCGGAACGGGAGCTGCTTGGCGTCGATCTGAACGTGGGAGGGACGAACTATAGGGTAATCTTGGTGTACAGACCTCCGCATCTCCTCGTCGAGGAGGATACAGCCCTCTACACCAAACTCCGTAGCCTGCTAGGGATAGGGTGTATGTAGTTTTACGAGACTTCAACTGTCGCGGCATAAAATGGGAACACAGGACTGCTGATGGTGAAGGGAGGAGGCTAGTTGACTTTGCTGACGAGAACTTCCTCACTCAGTGGGTCAATGGGCCAACACGAGGCGAAAGCGTTCTAGACTTAGTATTCACGACCAAAGACAACCTCGTCACTGGCCTCACCGTTGACGAATCGTTGGGCGGGTGTGATCACGTTCTGATTAGGTTCTGTGTGTGCGTCCCTCGGGTGAAGCGCAGTGAATCTAAAGAGAGTAAGGTCGATCTACGGAGGCCGGACTTTGTTAGCCTCCGGGATAGCGTAGGTGAGATGGGGTTAGAGGTCTGCGGCGATGTTCAGAAAGTATAGAGTGCATTCCGGGACCAGTTTATGGTGCTGCAGTCTGCTGCCATACCCTCAAAACAGGTCACTCCTGCTTCAACGCAGCCTAAGTGGTTCAGTCGTGACATCGCTTCTGCCAACCGAAATAGGAAAGCTGCGTATAGGAGGGCGAAGGCCAATCGTTCCCTTGAGAACACTGAGGCGTATGTCCGCCTGTGCAGAGAAGTGTAGGCGAAGGTTAGGCTAGCGGAACGTAACGAAGACCTCCGGGTGGCAAGCCTCTGCAAGGGAAACCCTAAAGAGTTCTTCAGTTATGTTAATAGCAGAAAGCCCATTAGAAGCTTGATAAGTCCGTTAAAGGACCCTAGTGGCGATCTGCGGACCTCCGACGAGGACATCGCTAATGTGCTTAATGAATATTTTGCTGGAGTGTTCACCAGGGAGGACACCCGCGTCATCCCCGAGCCATGCGTCAGGCACGAAGGTGCTGGCCTCGATAGTGTTCAGTGTACCGCGACAGTCGTTCCCGATAGAATAGAAAAACTGAACGCGTTTAAGACTCCTGGGCCAGACCAGTTCCTCCCCAGAGTGTTGTGGGAGGTGCGCGATCAGGTGGCTCCCCACCTGGCTACAATCTTCAACAAATCGTTGGAGACAGGCCAGGTGCCTGTTGACTGGAGGGAAGCCAATGTGACCCCCTATCTTTAAGAAAGGGGATCACGAAAGTCCAGGGACTATCGTCCCATTAGTCTCACTTCGGTTGTAGATAAATTATTAGAGGGGATAATAGCGTATAGGATCGTTGACCATTTGGATTCCTTCAGGCTGCTTGTGCACTCCCAACATGGGTTTAGTTAAACGGCATACGTCGTGTCTCACCAACTTGCTCGAGTTTTTCCACGTCATGTTGAGTGAATATGATAAGAGTAGGGCCTTTGATAAGGTACCTCACCACCGGCTAATGGCGAAAGTGCGCGCGCTGGGAATCGGTGTGGAAGTAGGTAGGTGGATTGAAAACTGACTGAAGAATAGGCGGCAGAGAGTTGTAATTAAAGGGGCTTGTTCGGGTCGGGCATCCGTCACTAGTGGGGTTCATCAGGGTTCCGTTTTATGGCCACTTTTTTTATCATTTACATAAATGATATCGATGGTGGCATCGGCAGTAGGATCGCCAAATTCCCCCATTTTGGGGAGTAATATCGAGGCCACTGATTTGGAAAAGGACTTGGGTGTGCTAATTAGCAGCGACCTTAAGTTTAAGAAACAGTGCGTAGAGGTGGAAAAGAAAGCCCAGAAGTTGTTGGGTTATATCAGGAGCAATTTCGATTTCGGAACAAGGAGATTGTGCTCTCTCTGTACAATTCCCTGGTTCGGCCGCACCTGGAGTATTTTGTGCAGTTGTGGTCGCCCACCCTCAGGAAAGATATTGAGAGGCTGGAGCGAGTTAATTCCTTCCGTAGGCATATGGGCTACAATCGACGCTTACGCGCCCTGCATTTTTCAAGAAAAGGTTAGACCGAATCTTGCACACTATTTGAGGGTGACAGAATATTTCCCTGGCACCCGTTACCATTGGTACCTTCTCGGTATGGGCCGCAAGGCCTTTTGAGGTACTACTTTTCCTTGTAACTCCTTGTAACTCTCTCTATTGGGGTCAGATCCTCATATAAAAAATTTCGATATTCACAATATAATTTAATCTTCTTTATTTAATATACATAATTTGGCTTTGCAGGAATATATATGTAAACCATACGCAAAATAACACATTTTAATGTAGTAGCCTCTAATAACATTTTATATATATATATATATATATATATATATATATATATCATAACTGGTGTGGTGCGGGTTAAAATGACCCACTTCGAAAAAATTTTGTAGGTTGTGATGGAATTGAAATAATGGCTCAAAATTTTTTTGGCAATAACTATATACATATCTATGCATGGTAAAACAACTTTTACAGTAACCAGCTACAGAAAAAAAATTACAAAATGTTTCAACAATTTTAGTGTCATTTTTTAAGATAAACGAAAGGAAAATTTAAGTATTGATTATTTAAAATACATGAAAACATAATATTGGTATTTTATATGAAATGAAAAGAAAAAATGTCATAATTTTACAACCAAAAACCAAAATTATCTCATTTAACTTCTGTTATCGTACGGCGTCCCTCATTCAGTGTCACAATTTACACAAATTCTGATGGTGCAGTCTCCACATATTGCCCTCTTACACTTTTTGCAGGACTGGTTGGTCTTCCTGTTCATTTTAGACGGACAAATATAGCAGCTTTTTCTTTTCCCTGGCTCTACTGGCTCTGCATTTCCTTTTTGAGGAAGAGGTACTCCAACAATGCGGCTCATCACATGGTGAAGTTCAAGAGGCAGTCGCTCATTGTAAATACGTTGCATGATGTTAGGTTTCACCAGCTGCATCCCCAGGTTTTTCAGAAAATACAGGCGTTTTTCGAGTTTGTCTGTGTTTACTGAGTAGGACAGAATAAAGGCATTTACAGCAGCAATGTTTAGAATGGCGTAGAAGAGTACCATTGGCCATCGTCTTGTGAGCCTGCCAACAGAGTAATTGGCACACTTTTGGTCGAGGCTATTCACAGCCCCTTTTGTACCATTGTAAAACGCTATTACCTCGGGTTTTCCTGTGTCTGGATCAGTTGCAGGTGTGTGGTGCATGCTGGATAACAAAAGAATAAATTTGTTCCTTTTTGGCACATGGGACACTAAAGTAATGTCCTTAGTAAATCCGTACAGTGTTGAAATCACTTGCCTTGTACGTTTTGCCTGAAATTCCGGTGGTACTTCGGGTTTGTTTTTCCTCATTGTGCCAACATAAGTGAGACCTTGTTCCTTGAGAGCTTGCACCAGCTGAACAGAGGTAAACCAATTATCAGCGGTTGTGTTGCGGTTTCACTTCAAAATAGGTGCAGCTAGTCTCAGTACAGCTTGGGTTGGCTTAGACATGTTTTTTTGTTGATCACTGTGTCCTATGCCATCAGAGTCTTTTCGTAAATACACATAACCATTATAAAAATAACCAGTTTCTGCATCAGCTAATATCATCACCTTCAGTCCATACTTCACAGGTTTGCTGGGTATGTAGATTTTGAATTTATAGTGCCCTCAGAAACCAACCAACATTTCATCAATGCAAACATAACTTCCTACAGTAAATGAAGACTGGCTGTTTTTAACAAGTTCGTTGAACATGAAAGATATAGCAGCTAAAGGATCAGTCACTTTGCGCTGTTCACGATCAAGTGCATTATCAAAACGCATAACACTTAGCAAAAATAGGAAGCGTTGCAGACATATTGTGGCACGAAAAATGTCGCGGCCGGTGCCATCTATACTAAACAAAGAACTAAGATCCTCATGGCCAGATTTGAAAGCTCCGCCCAAATACAGAAGTCCTAAACAAGCTTTTAGTTCAGTCATTTCTGTTTTTCTAACAGAATATTGATGTTTTGCAGAATATCGTCCTTGAACAGTTTTTATTTTCTCATTTGTGCGTAGAAGCAACTCACCCAACATTTTTTCGGTGAACATAAGAGACCAAAAAGTAGTTTCTTCACAGTTTTTATCAACATTCCTAACCTCACCAATTACACCTGGGAGTTTTTTCACTAAATTGTGTGCAGGTGTCCGAACACTTCGTCTCTGTGGCACTTCAGCTGACCATTTGAATGGATGATTCCCTTTTCCATAGAAGTATTGTTTATCATCGTCAAGAGTTTCACCATCCGAATCTTCATCTGCTGATTACTCACTCTGGGTGTCATGATAATTTTCTTGTACCTGAGACTCGACATCAGATACATCACTTTCAATAACAAAATTATCATCTATTTCAGCTTCATCTAGCACTTGAAGTATAGCATCAGTCTTTCCGATCAAGTTTTGTTTTGAAGTTCCAGCCATTACTGCAAATAAAATGAAAAATAGGCTACTTAAAAAATCACTAAATTTATTTAATATAGTGAATAAACAAAGAAATAAACACATAACACAGCATAGCAAAGAAATAATTAAACTAATTGTGGCAGTAAAATAAAACTGAACACTGTAAAAAACTGTAACATACCTGATGTGGTGCGGGTCAAAATGACCAACCCGCGTTACAACTACACATCTACACAACACAGAGTCTGGGCAACTACTGGTCTGAAGTGACCTTGAGAGGATAGGCAGCTACTAGGAACTACAGCCATCTAGTGGGGAAAATACAAAACTTACAGCAGAAAGTTTGTTCCCACCGGCATTTTGACCCGCACCACACTAGTTAAGGGTTTTATATATATATATACAACCTCAGAATGGTCCCCTGAGAAACTTATATGTTAAACACAGACCGTGCATGGAACAAGGAACTCTTCTGGGAAAATTAAATCCACTATAGTCCGAATAAGTAATGGTAAATGACAAATACCATAGTTTTTCTTTTTCATGATGCTAGCCCGACGTGGGCAACGGGTCTCTCGCAAAGAGGTCCCATAAATATAGCTTCCCTCACCAGGTATCTGCAAAGCAGACAGGATCCAGCTTTGGGACATGGATCTAGGGTTTAAAGCAAGCCTAGTCCCACTACATTCAGAACCTCTATATAAGTAAAAGACTCGTTGCATTCACGTCGGATTGAATAAATCAAAGAAAAAGGGGTAACTATTGTATTTTTAGCCAAAAAAACAAAACTTAAACCTCAACCGGGACATTGAGCGTCCACTTTTCAAGGCACGTAACACGTCCGTTTAATATACACAAACTCAGAATGGTCCCCTGAGAAACTTATATGTTAAACACAGACCGTGCATGGAACAAGGAACTCTTCTGGGAAAATTAAATCCACTATAGTCCGAATAAGTAATGGTAAATGACAAATACCATAGTTTTTCTTTTTCATGATGCTAGCCCGACGTGGGCAACGGGTCTCTCGCTCAATGTCCCGGTTGAGGTTTAAGTTTTTTTTTGGCTAAAAATACAATAGTTACCCCTTTTCTTTGATTTATTCAATCCGACGTGAATGCAACGAGTCTTTTACTTATATAGAGGTTCTGAATGTAGTGGGACTAGGCTTGCTTTAAACCCTAGATCCATGTCCCAAAGCTGGATCCTGTCTGCTTTGCAGATAGCTGGTGAGGGAAGCTATATTTGTGGGACCTCTTTGCGAGAGACCCGTTGCCCACGTCGGGCTAGCATCATGAAAAAGAAAAACTATGGTATTTGTCATTTACCATTACTTATTCGGACTATAGTGGATTTAATTTTCCCAGAAGAGTTCCTTGTTCCATGCACGGTCTGTGTTTAACATATAAGTTTCTCAGGGGACCATTCTGAGTTTGTGTATATTATATATATATATATATATATATATATGTGTGTGTGTGTGTGTGTTTTTTAATAATAATAATAATAACAAATTCATTAGTGAAAATCACATGACGAGCTACGCATGCGCTTTTACACAAAAAAATAAATTATTTAAAATTATTCTTAAGCAGCGTATACTGGCATATATAGGAAATATTATATAGCTCAGGCTCACAACTACAATGCCCAAGCTTCAAATCAAATTTTAATAGTACTAACATTTATTTAAAATAAAAATTTACATTTAGGTGGCTGTGGGAAACGCACGTTTCTTAAATTTAAAAAAAAAAATGAGGGAATTATTACCCAATTTTGGTAATGAGCTCTCTCGTTCAAGCCACGCCTACAGAGGCATTACAACCAATCAGCAACGTGCAGGCGTTCTTTTTGGCTGCACTGTGTACGGCGGGCGTGGCTTGAAAGGAGGCACTTTTTCAGACATATAAAATAACTGTTGGCGTACTTAGTCCGCATTCAGCATTAGTTTTTACCCAGTGTATAGTTCACTTGATTACAATCCACAATGAGTTCTAATAATTTTTGCAGTTGGTCAGATTTCGTCAACGTTGAATTAGGTTGCTCTGTTACACCATCCGTTTCTGAAGAAGGGGACATACTTTAAGTAATAATTCATACAGTGGTTTGAATATATTATATATATATATATATATATATACAGGGTGGCGCAAAAGTGGAGCATCATAGGAATTTTCAGTGTTGATTATACTATATTACTTTTTTCTTCGAGGTAGGGGATGGCTGCGAAATTAACAATAGACGAGAGAGTGAGCTCGGTTTTAATGTATGGAATACCAGGTAAAACAAATTGATGAATCGGTGCAGAATTTCTTTTTCGCTCTCCACCGAACATAGCCAGGTACACCCTTCTCATCTGGTACCGTCCTGAGCCAGACATCTAGTCTTCTCTTGAAGACATCAACTTTGACCCCTGTAACGTTTCTGATGTCCTTTGGAAGATGTTTAAAAAGTCTTGGCCCCCTCACAACCAAGCTACACTACACATTCTGCCTTTCCTCTTATCCAGCGTTGTTTGGATGGTAAATGGATTTAGTTTGAGGTTTGGTACCAGTTTTTCGATTGTTTTCCACATGTAGATTATGGTATACTCCTCTCTTCTTTCCAGTGAGTACAGATTTAGTTTACGTACTCTTTCCCAGTAGTTAAGTTCTTTGCAGCCATCAATCTTAGCTGCGAAATGTCTCTGCGTTTCTTCTAGTTTATTAATTTCTTCCTTTTTATATGGGGACGTCAAAACTGAGCAGTATTCAAGTTTTGGTATGATCAGTGTTCTCAGAAGGGAAATCATTACTGTCTTATCCCTCCTTTTGAACTTTCTTTGTACCTGTCCCGCGACTCTTTTTGCTTTGTTTATTGCTTTCTTATTTTGTGTCTCGAATTTGGCATCATCGGTCATTATTACCCCCAAGTCGACCGCTTTCGTGCTTCTCTGAATTTTCTCTCTATCTGGAGCATAATATGAACTCTGTTTAAGTTCCTCATTCCTACCATATCTGAAGAGCTGAAATTTCTCGGTGTTAAATGCCATATTGTTTTCTTCTGACCATTTGTATGTTCTGCATTGTTGTCTCCGCAATTAGCAATATTTTTCAAAAATTCTCAGCGTCTTTTCTTCCAAGGTTGTTAGCATTTCCTCAATTGTTTTATTCTCTAAAACTGTTCTCCACTCTATTTGGGCCATGTGTGATCTGATTTCTTCCCAATTTATGGTCTTGGAGTTCAAGTTAAAAGCCCCAAATTTGCTTCTTCCTTCCGTATGTGTATTATATTTTAAAGTTATCGCCATATTTGTTGATAACTCGATTATGGTTTGGTCTGAGATAATAGCTGGGGTTATTTTTATATCGGCAAAACAGTTCGTGTTATTTGTGAATAGCAGTCTAGGCAGTTATTTTTCCTGATATTTTCTGTTATCTCCTGGTCCTCTCTTGTACCCCACTTATCTTGTTGTAAATATATATTTCTACCAACCTTTTTGTATTTTATAAATAGGAATTAAAATCACCGCAGAGTATTATATTAGGGGATGGAGAGTTTACGGACTTTATTAGGGTTCTGATATCATCAATAGCATTCGAAAATTTTTCATTTGGAGAGTTTGGAGGTCTATAGGTGACTATCAATATCACGTTTAGTTTCTCTATTTTCACCGCAAGGGTTTCCACGAAGCTCTTGGATTTACTTATTACCGTCACTGTCATATGACTCTCGTGTATATAATTAACACAGCGACCTTTACGTTTCGCTGTTCTATCCACTCTTAGTAAGTTGAATCCATCGATATGCAAATCTTTCTTATCGACAGAGTGTTCGCAGTTATTGCAGTTTCCTTGGCAATCTTTAAGATGTGTTTCTGTGAGGCATGCGATGTCCGCACTTGTTTCGTCCATAAAACCTTTCAGGTACGAAACTTTGTTTAGTGAATTGTTCGGTTTTCTTTCTTGAATATATATATATATATATAGTTTTAACGGCTATAAAATTATATATATATATATATACACACAGTTCTCATTTTAATAAATACGCGTGTTTGCTTCATTTACAAGGTTAAACGCTATACTGCGCACGGTGTATATTTAGTACAATTGAAAACAATTAATTGCTGAGGATATTTGTCGATACAATTACTGTACACACATAAACACACTTTCTACTTTCTGCATCTCACCATAAAAGCCACCACCAATTTCTTCCCCATACAAATCTTCAGCGTAATACAACATCACCTCCTCTTTAGGCCTCATAGCTCTAACTTTAAAAACCTCACGAGTCCAACCTTGCTCAAATCCCTTCGCGAATTTAATTTCCCGAACGCGAGAGCCTTACATAATCAATGATTTGGAAACGAACAAAGCATGGAGGCGCTCTACGATTATCTTTTCTCACCTCACACTCTTTTTAAAGTTTCTTTGGGTGTTGTACCAACCGCTCGATGGTGTGAACAGTTGTATGATGAAGCCAGCGACTCCAGAATGGTTTTTATGTGTGAAACAGTGATACATGCGTTCCTTTATGGTACGCTGAACTCTTTCGGCTAAAGATGCCTTATGTATAGAATTGCTAGTGTAATAACTGATATTAAACGCTCCCAACATGTTCTGAAAAGCTCGGCCTATAAATTCTTTCTCCATGTCCGTACAAAAATAGCCAAGAATCCTGTTTTCCTTCAACATCAACGCTTTGGCGGCTTTAGCAACTGTTTCAAGCGATCTATTTTTCAGCGGGATTAGAGAATACATCTATTAGAAACAGGATGTATCTTTAGCCGTTATTATACACTGAATATCTCTGCATGTCTGTTAAATCCGCCTGCCAAATAGAATCAACCGAGACTGCTAATGTCTTGGCAGTATTAAACCTTCTTCTCACCGGCTTATATAGTATATAAGCGTCCTGTTCCCGCTGAAACTTCTCAACATCTTTTTTATCTATTCCTTCATTATAAACGCTTCTGTACAATCTATTAACTCCCCTGTAGGAGTCTGGATTAGAAATGTCATAATAACGTTTTCCTAATATGTTAACCATTTGTGTATTTTAGAGGCGCACGGGGAGGGTTGTGCGTTGCTGCTCGGTCTCTTCTTTTTTCTACTTCAGAGATGTTACCGCCGTGGGCAAAGGTGTGTTCAGCTGTGGTACATGTGTTGCTTGTTCCAAGCCTTTTAACCTGTTCTGGTTACCTATCATTGTTTTTGGGATGTTTATTTGCTGTTGTTTAGCTTTAATGTGCTCCCATCCTGCTGATGAGGGCCTATCCCATTTTCTCACCAAATCATGTACGATATCAATGACGTTCGAACCCTGCACCTTTGACCCTTCAACAACAACCTGTCAACCTCACCTGTATCGGACCATTGTATAATGGGATCCTCACTCGATAGATTATAAAACCTAAGCCTTTATTCCCTCAATAGATGTGGGAGACTATTTTTTAATACTTGTTGGAGATGTTGCGGACTAAAACCGTTGTTCTATACTTGGTCAGGTTCGTCATGGCCAGTATCGCCCACATGTTTGTCAACTACGGGGAACTCCACCGGTTTCTTATAATTTTCGTACTCATGAAGAAATTTCTGCAGAGCTTCTTGGTATAAGATCCTTTTCTCATCTTTCTCATAAGGTGACTTTACACTGTTTAATAGGTCTACCAATTCGCTTTCTATTCTTTTAAGCCTGCTTTTACGGAGTTCTAGAACCATATCTGGACTCATTGTGTTTTGTAGTGAAGCGTACACCTCGTGTGGAATTACGACTACTTTCTTCATTATATTAAACTAGACAGTGAAGGCCCCAAAACTGAAAATAAGATGGGTAGGAATGAGCCCCCTCTTTGTATATAATTCGCTCTTACTTCCCCACAATTTGACTTTAACGAGCGAGTACGTGTATTATGTTCTTTAACGACGTATGCGAGACTTCTGAGAGGGTTTTATTGGTACATTACATTTTATAACGTTAGGAAAGATATCGCAGACGCATTTTGAAAAGTCGGGGTCAATATTTTTAACAAACAGGTGTTGGAGAGTCCGTGGCAAACGGCGAAAGATTTTTATTAATTCACGGTTTGAGCCTCGTTAGGGAATATATTGTTCTTAGATGCACACAAAACGTGTTTCGTGGGTGAAGGTCACAAACCAAAGATTCGTAACGTTGGTTGGTAGCTTCTTTATAAACTTTCTAAAACTCCTTACGCAGATTCGGGAACATTTGATTGGCTAGTACCCCAATTTGTGCCACATCTCTACGTTGTGCGAATAAGCCTAGATATTGTGTATTTAGCGATATATAGCTCATGTATCTATTTTTGAAAAATAGATTCTGATTGATGAAGAATACGCTTATGTTAAGATGGTGGGAGAACAGTGTAAATGTCTCGGCAAACGTTTTATCCATTTCTAGCATGAGATCGTCAATTACAATGACCGTGTGCTCATTACTCTTTATCGAACTAACATCATAAACACCTTTGTATTTGTAGGACAAAATTTCATCTTGGTACTCGTGGAATACGGCTTGGTCTGTCGAATAGCACCATATAACTTTATGCTCAAATGTGACAATAAAACCCACAGTAATAGACGGAGTTTATATCCACAACAGTTTCGATGCCCACTGGCATCCTCTTCGGGTGGTGGATTCGTTTTTCTGTATCCACCCCAAGAGGATGCCAGTGGGCATCCAAACTGGTGTGGAAATAAACTCCGTCTAGTAGTGTGGATTTTATTGTCACATTTCGCATTTTTTATGCACAAAATTTGAGAACAGTTCCCCCCTTATTTTTAAGGATTTTAAGCACAAACACGGTTTTTCCACAGCTTGTAGGGCCAGATATAATGCAGGTAGAGGGGCTCATAAACCTGAAATTTTCTACAGAATCCATCTCTAACACGTGAAACCAATTAAGTGGAACATTTACAAAATATAATAAAATTTTAAGTGATGTTCCTTATACTCTACAGCAGTGGTTCCCAAACCCATGGTCGCGACCCAAGTGAGGGTCGGGAAGGTGTTCCTGAGGGTCGCGGGACGGAAATTCTCAACGACTGATTCAATCAAACTTTATGAATATAAACACAACGTATCAAAATGATTGGTCATTAACACTGCATGTACCAGCGTTTAGGGTCGCCAGGCCAGGACATTATTGTATCCAGGGTCGCCGCCATAAAAGTTCGGGAACCACTGCTCTACAGCCTTGTGCTTCTTCTTTCCCAGAACCGTGAATGATGACGAGGGTGAGGTACTGGGCCAGCAACATGTCCACATCATAGATATTGCAAATGAGATTGATGATAGCAACGACTGTGTAGTTGTTGAGTCTACAGACTACACCACCAACCACCCCTAGCGTTTCGGAACCCCCATCAGTGACAACTGTAGTATCCCCACTCGACAATTCGAGGAGAAAGCGGGTGCATGACAACCGTCACATTGCTGAAGCAACTTCCTCGTTAGGCATAACGCGTGTAAAGCGCGCCCCGAGTGCGTCGGCCGTTAGACCCACAGTAATAGAGCCCCAGCCCTCTATGTCCTTCTACAAACAAAACTGTGCCCCCGTATTCCTTTTCAATACCACCCGTGCCCTCCACCTCGTCAGCAATATCTCATTCTGTAGACAGTAGCATAACATTCGAGCTGGTGCGCAGTGCCGCCCCCACCCCAGCCCTGAATAGAAACCGGTACGCAGTCAGGGTTGACCCGCGATCCATGTATAACAGTGGTGTTGAACACGGACTGCGTGGCGTAGTTGAGCGTATTGTGGAGTTTGCCCTTCAGAGCAGTGAAGGACGTGAAGCCAGGACGCGACTGTCCCTCAGGTTCGAGACAGATGATGGAAATAGAGATGATTTTTCGGTGGTAATACCCTACAGACGTCTGGCTGACGTAGATATGGAGTACATTTTGAGGCGTATATTACAGGCCTCTCAAAGCAGCAGCGACTTTAACATGGACAATTTCACGATAGATCTAGACCACGTTTTCTATATTGCGGGACATACGACCACACCTTATACTCTTAACTTTGGCAGTATCAATAATTCAGAAACCACACAAACCTCGATCGCGGTTGCGACTTTATAACAATAGTCTTGGCTCATATGTTTACTGTACTAAATACGGCCGTCAAAAACAATTTGGTTGCCGACGGTTGTGCAGCATGCACGTAAACTGGCCACAGACTGCAGGCTCGAGTTTAGCTGTGATATGGGGCCTGAAGAGTTGAGAAGGGTAGAGCAGGAAATGAATATTCGCATAGTTGTATTTGGATTGGATGATCGTCGTGGGACTGTGCATGTTTTTAAAAGCGGTGTGAGAGTACGTACAAAACCTGTACTTATTTTAGGGCTGTCAGGGACAACGTATCTCCCCATCCGCAATATAAGGGCTCTTTACGCGAGTTATGATGAAAGTCGAAAATATGGCAGGCATCAAGATTTGTGTAAGGGTTGCCTCGAGTTTACGAATGATCTGTTCAAACATTATGAGGATTGTCACATCGTATGCGAATAATGTAAAAGCCACAGATGCGAAAGTCGAGTAGCTGAGGCTGAGAAGAGGGACTGTAATATGTGTAGACGCACATTTTTCAATAATAACTGTTTTGAATTCCATAAATGAAATGGGACATGGAGGAAAATGAGAATTTGCGAGTGCGGTATGTTTCATACGTTGAATGACAGCGGCGAGTTCGGGATGAAATTTGCTGTATTACATGTTATGAGATGAATGTCGCAAATGTGGTAAACGAACAAGCATTTTTAAGGTGTCTGCAAGAGATTACCCTGTGAGGCTCTTTCTGGCCTATATTGCCAAGTTAGCGAACCAGTTCAAAAAAATGACTGTGTATATTCTTGCCCACAACGACGCAAAATTTGAGACACAATTCCATTAAAAGGAGCCGCTTGAGCACGAGTCCTGGGAGATAATTACAGGTGATCCCTTGAAAAGAGGAAACAAGCTTATACAGATGAAGATAAGAGGTAAAGTTCAGTTTAAAGACACTTTGTTATTCACGCCTTGTAAATTAGGTAAGCTACCCAAAATGATGGGCGTAGACGCTGAAGTTTCAAAAGTATATTTCCTTTACACTTTCCTCACCGGCGATACTCAAAATTACGTATGACTACCACCACCTAAACATTACTTTCACTATGATAAAATGAGTGATAGTAAGCATGAAGATTTTGAGAGGTACTACAACAGTTTTAAAGAAGTTAATCCTTACAACATAGCGGATGAATATGAGCGTTATTGCGTGAATGACGTGCGCGTAATTATAGTATGTGTCCAAGCCTTTAGAAGGCTATACATAGTCCGATTCAACTACGACTATATATATAACTATATATACACATACATATATATACTGTGTGTGTATATATATATATTGTGTATATATATATATATATAATATATATATATATATATAATATATATATATATTATATATATGAAAAATTATTTCACGAAAGTGACACGTGAAAAGTATTTATGATGAATAAAACCACGAAGGAAAAAGAAACACAAAGGGGTGCTCAAGCGCTTTCGTCTATGTCATTAGACGAAAGCGCTTGAGCACCCCTTTGTGTTTCTTTTTTCCTTCGTGGTTTTATTCATCATATATATATATATATATATATATATATATATATATATATATAGGGCCGGATCTAGAAGTTGCGAGGCCCTATGCAGATCTAGAACTTGCGAGGCCCTAGGCCTATATATATGAAAATATGGACTTAATTATCGGTACTATACCAGCAATATTAGAATCCCGCATAGACAGAACTATGCCAGCACTTAAAAATTAAACCAAACCAAAATAATCACGCATGGAAATTGTATAAGAAATATAAATAAACCATACAAATAAATATAAATTATAATATCAAGATTTGTATCGAAAATATAAGAATGATTTCTAAGATTTTTATAATATTATAGGTAATGACTTTCCATAGTATACAAACGTTTTTCATATGTGATGTATAAGAGATGTTGACATTTCATTTTTTATAATAGTGAGCGATCGACTTATCAGGCTAAATATTAATGCTTTAATATTTGGTTCAGATGCTCCTTGAATATTAGAGCAATGCTTTTCTACTTTTCTTCGAGCTAAACTCTTCAATTAATTGAGAATAATCTAATGAATTTGTTATATCGTTTTCTATTGATAGCATAGCTAATGATTGCAATCTCGCTTGAGACATGGTGGAACGCAAATATGTTTTAATAAGTTTGAGACGCGAGAAACTTCTTTCAGCCGAAGCAGCAGTAACTGGGATGGTTAATACTATTCGAAGTGCAACATAAACATTAGGATAAATCTCACTTAGTTATTTTTGCACTATATAAACAAGGGCATTTCCGAGATCTGTTTTCTCAGGTATAAACCTGCAAAGTACTTTAAGTTCTTCATAGAGTTCTAAATCATTAATATCACTTGAGCAGAACGCGCAAAACGGCTTGAGCGAGGCCCCCTTTGGCGCGAGGCCCTATGCGATCGCCTAGTTCGCCTATAGCTAAATCCGGGCCTGTATATATATATGAAAATGAAAATGAAAAGGTTTATTGGCAGACTATAGTCCATATGACAAATATTATTAATACAATGACAGTTCATATAGTAAGGATAGAAATATATACAATTGATTAGAAATAATACCGTAATGTCGAAGTTAAGTGGAGCTACAGACAGACGTTTTCGTACCAAGAAGTCCATAGCTTAGAGGATAAATGGCAGGACTCATGGATAGCTTGGATGAACGGGTTGGTTGATTTTTTAATTCTTTGCATTAGACTGTGTTGAGCACGTCATGGTACTTCCGAGAAGCTCGGGACATTGCGGGTAGCAAACATTTTCGAAGCTGAGCATCACGGGGGTAATTTATGTAAGAGTCTAAAAGACCTGTTGTACAGCAAATTTAGAGTTCTGCCAGAACCTTTTTTATAATTCACCCACAGTTGCTGTCCGTATATATTACTGCAGAAAGTACGAAAGAGAGTGTCTTTAGCTTCACTTGTACAGAATCGAAAGTTCCTTATGGTCATAAATTATTCGCTTTAGTACACAGGCTTCGAGATTATTTTTTTATATCCGAGTCATCACTCAAGGAGCTGGTAATAGTTTGACCCAAATACTTAAACTCTTGTACTTCCTCAATTACTTCTCCATTCATTTTAAACCTTATATCAGCTGGCTGATTACAGCTTTTAGGATGAAATTGCATAACCTTAGTTTTTGTAACATTAAAAAGAATATCATGTTTCTGCGAATACACTTCGCAGGCTTTTAGTAGCCGATCCAGACCTTTAACAGAGGGACTTATTAACACCATATCATCGGCATAAACTAAGTTATTTATCCTTGTGTTATCTATACAACATCCCACTGTTGCCTTATTAAGTGAAGCAATTAATCCGTCGATATACACATTAAACAACATGTGATTGATGTTTATGAAAATATGTCGCGTTACCAGTATATATATATTAGTGATGTAGGTCACATCCGCATCCGCATCCGCGGAACATCCGCACATTTTCTCGCATCCGCATCCGCACCCGCATCCGCACTTTGGACTGCGGATGTCGTGCGGATGTGGACCGTTGAGATAAAATGTCATTAATAAGTGGAAATTATCAAATTCTACTATATTAATAGAACTAGTTCATTGTGCGCAAAAGTGATGCAAGCGACAAGACGAGAGGCTGTTCTTGTATGAAGTTACTCTCTTGCAACCTACTTAGATCCACGTTACAAAGCTAAGTTATTTTCACCTAGTACATTAGAACGAGTTAAATCATCACTTGGCAAAGCAGTTGAAGAGCTTCAATCTCTTGAATCTGTCGCTTCGCCACCCACCAAAAGAATAAAAGTTTCAGTGACAGAACCAACACCTTCAACAAGCAAATCTATCACAGAATCTGTCTCTCAGTTTCTTGAGTCAAGCAGCAATGACGAGCCTACGCGAGTCACCAAGATGTAGTAAAAATGATCGAGAGCTATCACCAAGAAAAACGCCTGGTTGCATGTGACAATCCTATTAGTTGGTGGAAAAATACGCAGAATATCTATCCATACTTGAGTAAACTTGCAAGGAAACATTTAGCCTGTCCTCCAACAAACGTACCAAGCGAGAGATTATTTAGCAGTGCTGGATTAATATATGATGAAAAGAGAAACAGACTGGCAGCAGAAAAGGCAGAAAAATTAGTGTTCCTTAAGCATAACCTTCCTATAATTAAGTTTGAACATTAAACGATGAACATCTTAGTTTACTTTATTTTAATTACTCATTTATAAATATGCCTAATAAAACTTTAAACTTAATATAAATAGTTATCAAGCTAATTAAAGATCTCTTTCTATAAGGGTGGAGGTTGGAGAAAGAGGTCGGTGGGGTGCATTTGAGTTGGGTTCACGTCCCGCATCCTGGTAACACAATTATGGTTTCTAATTGTGGCTGAAACTCAACAAAATATAACGAATTTATTTGCAGACGAATTCACTAACTGATTTCTATATTAGTTAGATGCTTGATATTATTTTATATGTTCAGAGAAAAGTACAGCAATTATTATACAATTAATCAATTATACTACATTATAGCTACAGCTCTCTCTATATAATAACTTATTATATACGTTAAACACAACAAATCTCGAATATGTCCTAAAAAATAACGAAAATGTAGACATCCGCATCCGCATCCGCGGATGTTGAAATCAAACATCCTCATCCGCATCCGCATCCGCGGATGTGAAAAAAATGACATCCGCTACATCACTAATATATATATATATACAGTATAAGTACGGGAAAAATTTACCTCTGGTCCAACGAAAATGAAGTTAACTGAAACAATTGTGTATCGTAAATTAAATCAGCGATGACTCACGCGTTATTATTAATCTGCGACATCGGTAGTCGATCTCTGTACCTTCTCTTCACTTATAAGGAACCGGTGTTACCCACTGAGCTATGGGTTAATGGTAATGCAAGGCTTACATGGAAGATCTGGAACGACCTAGAAGGGTGTGCCAGAAGTCTTGTCCCAAACGCTACAGAAGTAAATGAAATATTTAATGGTTTTAAGTTTTATATATATATATATATATATATATGTATTATATATATATATATGTATATATATATATATATAATATATATATATATATGTTAACCCTCCATCTATGGCCCTGGGTTGGTTCGAATCGACGGGGGTTCTAGTTGGGAGGCAGCAACGGATCTGTTACTTGCAGTAGTTTCTTCTATAACATTCTAATTTTTTTTCTCTCGCTCTTGGGTCGACAGTTAATAATTCTTTTCTTTCTATAATACTCTGATACTTTCTCTGATACTAAACTTATCGACTTTTCTCTATATAACTTATCGACTTTACTGACTGAGTTCTCGGACGAGGGCACGGCTCTAAGGAAAAGATAAAAAAAATTCTTTTACTGTAGTTTACTGCTAAAATGTACAGGTAGTGCCCTGAATTTACAGGAGTAGAGGTTCGACCTCTTTCTGCACTGCTCAGGCCGGAATAAAAAAAAATTAAGGAGGCAAGGGGCCTCTGCCCCCTCCTCGCTGAGAGGCTGCTAACAAGGGAGTGAAGTCGAAGTAAAAGTTAGAAGTGAACTGATTTTACAATTACATGCTTTATATATAACCTAAATTTTGGGGGAGTGCAGTTTGAAGGTTAAGCTTCCCCTTTTAAACACATGATCAGATTTTTTGAAAGATTCCAAATAAAAATTATAAAAATTAATAGCAAATATTACATTGTATTTTCGCCGAGTATGCATTTCTAAAGGGCGACATAATTTCGTAGTACATCACTTAGTATCATTTAATTACACTTCCATTTATAGTACATTATTACATTATATATTAAATTATTATCGTTTAATTAAAGTTTCATTAAAGTACATTACAATTTATTATCATTAATTACAGTTTCATTAAAGTACATTACAAGTTATTATCATTAATTACAGTTTCATTAAAGTACATTACGTCGTTTACAATTCTTACAGTGTTTTTATATTTATATATGGTTATTAGTACAACACAAAGTACATAGGCACATACGGTATATATTTATACAACATGACACACATGATAATAAGTTATAAATTTGAAATCAGAGACAGAGGAGGTCTTTCGTTTTCAGATGTTCGATTTATGCTGTGATTAGCGGAATTTGACCACTTGCCTAAGCATTTATGAATATCTTGCGAGGGGTGAACGCACTTAAAAAAAATAATAAAAAAATAATACAGTATTTGCGCGATTTTGAACGAACAGGTACGGAGGCATAAAGTTTCGTACCATTTCGTAGACTGACACGAGTAAAAATGAATATTTAATAAAAATGATATAGGATAATGGTCAAGATAGGACATGGATGTATGAATGAACAACATATAAATAATGACATATAGAGTGTAGAGTTTTTATTATTATGTTAAAGAATTTCCATACATTGTATACTAGACATATGATGAAGGGAAATTAATGACGGGAAAATGTGAAGGGAATTAAGTTACTCTATGACGTCGTAGTTATTTACTTCATACGTACAGTATAACCTGTATAAGTCATTATTGGGAGGATCTAAAAGAAACGAATTAGAGACAAAGAGTGGGTATTAAGGATTAAGAAGTACAACTACAGGTTCCAATCCTGTTATATGCAATGTGTATGCATAGTCTAGGGACGAGGGTGACAAGCAAGACAACCATAATTAATTATAATAAATTCTATAACAAATGAAAAATGGTAAAATGGATACGACTAAATCATAGATCGTAGGGTTGTGACACGAACAAAAATAGAAAGCAGCAAATAAAATTTTTATTCAAAATCGCATCAGGCGACTTTGGCTCCTCATGTAAAAATGAATATGGATTATTCATTGTTCATTTTTACAGATATATATATATATATATATATATATATATATATATATATATATATACACTATATCTTGCGAGATTGGATAGAATGAGTTTGAAACAGTATTTCACTAGAAACTTTAAAAAGCACGACGGCCACCATTATGCGAATGTCTTGTCTATTAGCAGTATTTATACTTTTACATGGACAAAAAATACCTCAAAAGCGTTGCTCGCCAAGAAAAAATTCTACACGATCAAATAATGTGCAAGATTCACTCTATCATTTACTGAATTGATCCACAGAGTAACTGTTCACATCTTCTGAAGGCTGTGTGTTCCGCTTGCTACAGATGTTGTAGTTAATGTAGGTCCTGAATAGGAGCTTGAATAGTCTCATTGAAATTACGATGCAAAAGAGTGAGCACTCGTTCCCTGACGAGTTGAATTTCTGAACACACGAAAAGCCTTGGAATATTTTTTCTTTTTTTCCTCACGGTCTGTATCATACATATATATGATGGAGGGAAATGTTTTTGCTTATATAGTTGCGCACTTTTTGTGCTAATTTCTGTAGTGTATTCAGATTTACAGATAATTTAACAGTGAAATCGTATTAAAATCATTAACATTAAAATTATATTATTTTTTAATACACGAAGGAAGGGCAAGGGTGAATATCGCAAAATGACCCTCCCCAAATAAAAAAGAGAAGGAGAGAGTCAAAACAAAGTTCGACTGATGTCATCCAAAGCTTCACTCATTCTCAGTTTTATGTAATTTAATTTTTGGGAGGGAACCCAGCCCATTAGCCGCAGGTTGTAGAAACACAAATCAGTCGCTGAAAAGAACCAAGTTTATTATACACATATATATAAGCTTATATATATATATATATATATATATATATATAATATATATATATATATGGGAATGAACTCAGAATGGTTCCCTGAGTTTTTTATGATACACACAGACCGTGCATGGAACAAGGAACTCTTCTGGGATAATTAAATCCACTATAGTCCGAATAAGTAATGATAAATGACAAATACCATAGTTTTTCTTTTTTCATGATGCAAGCCCGACGTGGGCAACGGGTCTCTCACAAAGAGGTCCCATAAATATAGCTTCCCTCACCAACTATCTGCAAAGCAGACAGGATCCAGCTTTGGGACATGGATCTAGGGTTTAAAGCAACCTAGCCCCACTACGTATAGAACCTCAATATAAGTAAAAGACTCGTTGCATTCACGTCGGATTGAATAAATCAAAGAAAAAGGGGTAACTATTATATTTTTAGCCAAAACCAAAACTTAAACCTCAACTGGCAGAATTGAGCGTCCACTTTTCAAGGCACATAACATGTCCGTTTCATGATGGGAATGAACTCAGAATGGTTCCCTGAGTTTTTTATGATACACACAGACCGTGCATGGAACAAGGAACTCTTCTGGGATAATTAAATCCACTATAGTCCGAATAAGGGAGGGAAGCTATATTTATGGGACCTCTTTGTGAGAGACCCGTTGCCCACGTCGGGCTTGCATCATGAAAAAAGAAAAACTATGGTATTTGTCATTTACCATTACTTATTCGGACTATAGTGGATTTAATTATCCCAGAAGAGTTCCTTGTTCCATGCACGGTCTGTGTGTATCATAAAAACTCAGGGAACCATTCTGAGTTCATTCCCATCATGAAACGGACATGTTATGTGCCTTGAAAAGTGGACGCTCAATTCTGCCAGTTGAGGTTTAAGTTTTGGTTTTGGCTAAAAATATAATAGTTACCCCTTTTTCTTTGATTTATTCAATCCGACGTGAATGCAACGAGTCTTTTACTTATATTGAGGTTCTAAATGTAGCGGGGCTTGGCTGTTTAAACCCTAGATCCATGTCCCAAAGCTGGATCCTGTCTGCTTTGCAGATAGCTAGTGAGGGAAGCTATATTTGTGGGACCTCTTTGTGAGAGACCCGTTGCCCACGTCGGGCTTGCATCATGAAAAAAGAAAAACTATAGTATTTGTCATTTACCATTACTTATTCGGACTATAGTGGATTTAATTATCCCAGAAGAGTTCCTTGTTCCATGCACGGTCTGTGTGTATCATATATATATATATATATGTATATATATATATATATATATACTGTATATATATATATATATTATATATATATATATATATATATATATATATATCTGTAGCTCCGTCTAACTTCAACATTAATCTATTATTTCTAATCAACTGTATATATTTCTATCCTTAGTATATGATCTGCCATTGTATTAATAATATTTGTCATATGGACTACAGAATGCTAATAAATCTTTTAATTTTCATATATTACTTACTTACTACGTAAAGTAGGTGATATAAAACGGGGAAAAAACTTAATAAATGAATAAAAAGAAATCCAAAATATGAAATTCGTCTGACATGCATTCAAATTGTTGAGAAGTGTCTATTTTATTTTTTATTTTTGTGGCGAGAGGCCTACATTCTTATATTTGTATTTTTTTATCATTAGGAAAAATTAATAAAATGTTAAAAAAGTCTTAAGGGCTCTGAAATTCAAATTGCTTGGGCGCTGAGAAATCACGATCCGGTACTGAAAAGAACTAAACTTAATCATTTTGAACGTGAAACAGGCCACCAAATACCACAAAAAAAACTAATTTCAGTTAGCTGTAAATGAATTCGCAGAAAATCTAATAAAACTCGGACAAGAATGCTATTAGATATTATGAAAAGTTATACGCTTAACCAGGAAATATGTGTAGGGCACTCGAAAATTGAACGTTTTGGAATTTATTCTGACAAATAAAAATGCCATAATAAACAAAAATGTAACGTAAATAAATTTTTTTGTGATCATAAGTTAATCGATGTACGGTACAAATAAAATTTTAGGCTAGAAAACCAAATATTTGTCCTAGGGATCTAGAGAGATGGAAGGACTATTTGAAGGATTAAATATAAATTCAATAAAAGTATATTGGGGAAGTGTAAATTCATAATTAATAGGAGTAGGTTTTTATGCAGGAAGAAGACATAAATGTCTCCCCCTATATACGAAGGAAAGACCCGAAATCAAATAAGGCCTCCAAGACTCAAGATACCAATTTTATTTTATAAATTTTGAAAAGACTGCTTAGTATCTAAAATGTATGTAAGTGTAGTGAAAAATAAGGAAAGAAGTTGACTACCAATAAACTCTTCCTAAATATCAGTAAAACAAAATTTCATGATTTATTAATAAAAGAAATGTATATCTTGATAAACTTAATGTTAATGAAATCGTCATAAAGGAGTGTACTGTAACAAAATTTCTTGGTGTAATGGCGAATAAGAATTTGCAATGGAATGATCATGTAAATTATATTGGGGAAAAAGATTTTAAGGAACGTTGCTAACTTGCTATAATGTTTAAACTCAGAAATGTAATCCATTAGGAAGTTATATTGACTCTTTATCATACTCTTATTCTTACTTATATAACATACTGACCCCTTGTATGGGGAAACTCCACTAGCAGCGCATAAAACGATATCGTTGTCACTCGGAACTGGAAAATATCAAAACTTAATCTGACATTTCGGAAAACGCCCATTCACTTCAACGAGTTAATTTTTGTATTTACCCAACATATATAACTTAGTAGGTCTTGTGTATATATATATCGAAACAATTTACAATTCTTTATTAATGGATACACAATCCAATTTTCAGAACGTAGAATAATATAAGTATTTGCTCAGATAAGGTGAGTGATATGTTTGGTGTTTTATTCAAAGAACCTTGTGCTGAATGCTGATAGGTGTATATATTGTTTATTTATTTATGTGGTCACACAGAGATTAGAAAAGCTGTGTGTATATATATATGACAATAGAGGTATCAGAAAACACTTTCTGTAGTGTATAAAAGACTTATTTATCGACAAATCTTGAACGAATTGCTGATAAATAAGCAAATATATATATATATATATACACAGGGTGTCCCCAAAAAACTATATACTCTTTATAGCATCATATATTTTATAATTAAAAAAAAACCAATATATTGTTATAGCAACTAGTACAGTTCCCGTCGCTTCGCTGACGGTTAGACAGACTAAACTACAGAAAAGAACGCAGCCGTGAAAATTTTGAGCTTCACATTGTGTCAGCATTTCTGAATCTGGTATCTCCCAAAACCTCCTCACCCCCATTCATGCAACTTGGGGGATAACCCCCTCCCCCATTACCCCCACCCCTCCCCATTACCCCACCCATCCCCCATTACCCCACCCCCACCCTTCCCCCATTACTACCCGGGATAAATTTCACAAACAGACAAACAGACAGGCTAAACTACAGAAAAGAACAGTCATGAAAATTTTGAGCTTCACATTGCCGCCCGTAATACAATTTCTGAATTTTTTCTCACAATTTTTTCTCACAATTTCTGAAAGTGTGACGGACAGACGGACAGACGGACAGCTCTCTTATTATAATATAGATTGCCAATGAAAGGTAAATTAGTAATCTAAGTGATCAAAATGTTATAGCGAGTTGTTTGCATACAAAATTTAATTAACTACGCCAAATGCTCAAAATGTTCTCCGGCGGCATGAATGCACTTTTGAATGCGTCGACTAAGCCTGGCCTTCTTTTATCAAAGGCCTTGTAATGGCGAAGCCTATGGACCGAACGTAGTCTAGTCACTCACTAGCTTGCTTCGGACTTAGCCTACGCACTCATTCCACGATACAAACTCTACAGCATTCAACTTTATTCAGTTCAGCAAAAGAACCCATGTTGCGTAAACGTTTGACACTGGAACAACGAAAAAGTGTTCTGAAATGGTATTGGAAATTTGAGAATGTGTCCGAAGTCCAGCGGCAATGGATCCGGGAATTTGGTACAAAGCCACCGACACGTCTCGCCATTACAAGCATCCGTGACAAGTTTGAGGCAGAGGGATCTGCTCAAGATATGCACAAGCGAAGATCTGGACGACACAAATCAAGTGCGAGTGATGAAAACTCCGTTTAAGTGTTGCAAAAATTTAATCGATCACCACAGAAATCAGTTAGGCAATGCGCCCGTGAGACCGGAATCAGCAAATCAGGTGTTCACCGGATTTTAAAGTCGGCAAAATGGAAAAGCTACATTCCAAGTCTGTTACACGCCATGACTGAAGATGACCCTGATCGCAGACTCGAATTTTGTGAGTGGTTTCAGTCAATGGAAGCCGAAGACGTACAGTTTGCCAACAAAATCGTGTGGTCTGATGAAGCCACGTTCAAGCTGAATGGCACAGTAAATCGACACAACTGCAGGTACTGGTCACTTGATAATCCACACGTTTATGTGGATAAACATGTTAATTTACCAGGATTAACAGCATGGTGTGGTTTATCATCCAGGGGTTTGATTGGACCATTTTTCTTTAATGGGACAGTTACCGGTGCCGCATATCTCGACATGCTGTGGACAGAAATTATACCTGCAGTTCGGAAGTTGTTTAGAAACGACGACTTTTACTTTCAACAAGATGGAGCCCCCCCTCATTATCATTGTGATGTCAGAAGGTACCTCGATGAAACGTTGCCTAGCCGTTGGATAGGACGAAGAGGAAGCGTTGAGTATCCTCCACGTTCACCGGACTTGACTCCACTTGATTTTTACTTGTGGGGCTACCTGAAGGATGCAGTTTATGGTACAAGACCTGCAACACTCGAACACCTTAAGGATGCAATTAGGGAAAAGTGTGGGACCATCAATCACAGCATCCACAGTAGTCCATGTCTGCGAATCAGTTAGTCGACGCATTCAAAAGTGCATTCATGCCGCCGGAGAACATTTTGAGCACTTGGAGTAGTTAATTAAATTTTATATGCAAACAACTCGCTATAACATTTTGATCGCTTAGAATCAGGGGTCCCCAACCTTTTTGTGCCGAAGAGCACATTCAAGACTACCGGTAGTGCGGCGGGCACCATTTACTTTTTCAAGGCAAATTCAAGGCAGTACGATGAACAAGGATAGGCTAACTAAGAATCTTAGAAAAATTATCAAAACGATAAGTTAATTTATTTATAAAGAAATAATTATTTTCAAATAAATGAGCATCTGTGTCTGTAATTAACTACTAAAATTTAATAAAATGTTAAGTATGTTACATATTTTAAATATTTAGTAACTAAATATTTAAAATATGTAACATACTTAACATTTTATTAAAAATTTAAATACAAACTTATCAATCGTAGTTAGTCAGTGGCGGGCACACGCAAAAGGGTCGGCGGGCACCATGGTGCTCGCGGGCACAGGGTTGGGGACCCCTGGGCCTTAGATTACTAATTTACCTTAAATTGTCAATTGCTATAACAATATATTGTTTTTTTTTTTTTTAAATTATAAAATATATGATGCTATAAAGAGTATATATATTTTTTGGGACACCCTGTATATATATATATATATATATTATATATATATATATATATATATAATAATGTTATAATGTTATAATGTTTCAGACCAACAAAGACCCTAGGATCCACTCATGGCTGGTCTACCTAACTGTGTTCGTAATTGTGTATGTCCTCCGTGGTGGCGGAGGGGACCTACAATTTTACGTTTTGTTCCGAACCACAAGAACATAAGAAATTTATGTAACAACTTCTTGTACACTGTGTACATTTGGAACGACCAATTTAGCAAAACAAATTAATTATCGATTTAAAACTAAAGATAGAATATCTGGATCCAGAGGATCACGTCATAATAGACTACTATCCACAAATATGTTACACTCTATATCTATTTATAACCGACATGCAAAATATATCAGATCCAGAGAATCCAGTCAATTTCATTACGGTATCCATCAATACTAGTACCTTGTCACGAAAAATAAGTCACGGTCCATATCGATTGTGGACCAAGTCAAAATTTACAACCATATACATTACAATATATACACTTAGGAGGAAAAGTGTAGGTGTGGCTGTAAAGACTGTAGTAATGTAGAAATGTGTGCGCACCCATTTTGGGTCTCCCATTTAAAGGTGGTTGTGGGGTAAGTGAAGATCATGAGTTTTTCAATACCTCACAGTACTATGGGGGGCACCGCTCAGCAGAGGAATCTCTTTAAATGGGGTGTGTAAGGACAGAGAGTATCCCCTAACCCAAGACGCTGCCTCCCTATATCCCACAACACTTGTGTTGAGCTGTGGGATCTATCCCCACAAAGCCCTAATTTTACTACCTTAAACTATACCCAATCTATCAACATATGCGTCTAATCGATTTTTAAACATGTTTATAGACGTGCTACTAATTACTTCTACCGGCAAACTATTCCAGCTATTTACTATTCTATGCGTAAAAAAGTTTTTGGCAACTGCTGTCTCGAACCTTCTACTTGTCAACTTACACCCGTTATTTCTAGTCCTATTATATTGAGAAATTTCGAAAAAGCTATCTCTATCTACGTTATCGAACCCATTCATAATTTTGAAAACCTGGATTAGATCACCCCTCAACCTCCTTGTCTCGAGTGTTGTCAATTTTAACTCCTTAAGCCTATCCTCGTACGACTTTGACCTAAGCGACGGAATCATCTTAGTTGCTCGTCTTTGAACTCTTTCGATTTTGTCTATATCTTTGCGCATATGCGGATTCCAAAATTGGACCGCGTACTCCAAATAGGGTCTAACTAATGATTTATAAAGTGGAACTATAATATCGCGCGATTTGTACTCAAAATTTCGAGCTATAAAACCTAAAACTTTGTTCGCCTTATTGACCGCTGCTGTACTTTGTTTCGCTACTTTTAAATCACTAGTGACTATAACTCTTAAATCTTTTTCCTGCTCTACGCTTGTTAAATCGTTCCCTGACATACTATACGCAAAATTACCGTTACGCGAACCTATATGCAAAATTTTGCATTTATCCACGTTAAATCTCATTTGCCATGTGACTGACCAATCAACGATTTTATTCAGATCTTCCTGAATTTTACCTCTATCTTCGTCATTAATCGCCCTACCACCCAGCTTCGTGTCATCCGCAAACTTTGAAACTGTACCGACTAGGCCGACATCTAAATCGTTAATATATATAAGAAAAAGCAAGGGGCCTAATACAGAACCCTGAGGAACGCCACTCGCTACATTAGCCCAACACGACTCCGCTCCATCAACGACCACCCTCTGTTTCCTACCTCGCAACCACTCTTCTAGCCAATTTATTAGTACACCCCTGATTCCATGAGCCTTAGTTTTTTCAATGATTCTTTTGTGTGGCACGGTGTCAAACGCTTTTTGAAAATCTAAATACACTACATCAACCGTCTCTGTTGAGACTAGTAAACGTATGAAACAAGTCAGGCTTCCAGGGGAGAGCCATATGTGGTCCTCACAACTCAGGAAAATCAAATGAAGCTGTGGTATCAATATTTATTGCTATAATGCTAACAAAAAAGAACTGAACTTGTGGTATGAATATTTCTTGATATAATGGTACAAGAAAAAGAAATTATGAAATGATACTTTCCTTTTAGTAAATGAACATGAACTTTAGTATAAAAAACGAAAACCTTAGCTTCTTATATTTGAGAAAAAAATGATAAAGATAAACAATTTGAAAAAAAATTTATGAGCAATTCCTGTATTTATTTTAGACTTTAAGAGCTGCATTGAAACAATTCAAGCAAAAAGCCTTCTCGCATTCCATGCATTCTGTCGCCACTCTTTTTACTTTATTTTGCACCTCGTTTCTAGGCAAAGTTTTAGACAGTTCTTTATAACAACCAGTGCAACGTTTACGAACAATTTTCCCATCTTCTTTCCTGGGTATTGTTACTAGTTCATGTTTTTTATTTTTCCCCTTATCAGTTTTGTCTGCAATATCTCCAAAACAAGCTAGTGCAACTGACTGTGTGCATTCAGCGAGTGCTATCTTCTTTCCTTTGTTGTAGTAATTATTGTAAATTATCCAGGTGTTCAACAAAGCTATGCTGAGAAGCTGAAAGGCAACCTTTCTGTACCATTTTAGACTCTTTCTTGCAGGAGAATAATATTCAATCATTTGATCGGATAGATCGATACCACCTTTCACTCTATTATAGTCTACTATAATACAAGGCTTTGAAACATTTTCACCAGATTTGTTCTTTTTAGCTGTTTCTACATAGTTAGCACCATGAAATGTTGAGATCATAAAGACCTCTCGTTTGTCCTTGTACTTCATAATTCTAGTCCCTTCAGCGTTTACTGCTGCACTAATCCCCCCACTTTTCAATTTGGCCTTTATTATTTCTGCTGGTATTCCTTTTCTGTTTTTTCTAAGTGTCCCACAATATGCAGTGTTGTGATCCTGGAGGTATTTTGCCAATTCAATACTGCTGTACCAATTATCTGCTACGAGCCACATGTGGCTCTCGGACGCCTGACTAATAAAAATTCTTCGCACACGTTTTGAGAGCCATATATGTCCCACGGGTTTTCATACTGCCTATATATTTCTTTTAAAGACATAGTGAAAATATAAAAATAAAATCTTTGTATTATCAATAGTTTTCATTATATAGGGAAAACGTGTGAGTAGACACCTCTAATTTGCCTTGAACAGAGAAAGGGTTAAGCAAGATTTGTTTCGCCTAAATCCGTGCTGCGTATTTCTAACTAGCTTATGGAATTCTAAGTGTTCGACTATACGATCCCTAATTATTGATTCCAGTAGCTTACCTACAACAGACGTTAAATTGATTGGCCTATAATTTCCCGCCGCACCTTTATCGCCTTTCTAAAAGATAGGTGTTACGTTTGCTAACTTGAAATTATCTGGTCCGCACCCCTCAGAAATAGACGCATTAAAAATCTTTGTTAGCGGCACAAAAATGCTATCTTTTAATTCTTTTAGTTGTATGGGATATATGGAATCCGGACCCGGTGATTTACGCGTTTTCATTTTATCAATATAGCGCATTACCTCCCCTTCACTAACGACAATATTATCCAAAATATTACCATTATCAAAAGGTATTATGTCTGTGACCGTAGGGATATTCGTTACATCTTCTATAGTAAGAACTGACGTAAAAAATTCGTTTAGCAAGGTAGCCATTTCCTTGTTTTCAGAAACTAGATCTCCGTTTACATTTTTCAATGGACCCAAGACACTTTTTACTGGATTTCTATTATTGACGTATTGAAAGAATTGCTTGGGGTTTTCTTTACCGTCACGAGCTATGGAGATTTCAAATTCGCGCTTGGACTTTTTTATTGCACTTTTCGCTTCACGCCTCAGAGAGATGTAGTTGTTTCGTAACAACAAATTGTTTTTATCGCACTTATGTTGCCTATAAGCCCTATCTCTACTCTTTATAATGTCTCCTACTCTAGAAGTAAACCACAAGGGCTTGTTGTTAATTTCGCACGCTTAATTTTGTACGGTACACATTCCTCATTTATAGTCCTAAATACTGTTTCAAACGATTCCCACATTAGTTTTGCGTTGGAGTTCCCCATCACGTTTCCCAATTGACGTGTGACAATTTATCTCGAAATTTACAAAAGTCTGCGTGCTGGAAGTTAGGAATTTTAGTCGAGTTAGTTGGTTTCGAGTGACTTACTAAGAGGACAAACTCTACCATATTGTGATCGCTATTGCTTAACGGTTCTATTACTTGAAGATCAGTAATTAGCCTATCATCCGTAGTTATTACTAAATCTAAAATACTGTCCAACCTCGTAGGTTCCCCAAATTTTGACTAAGAAAGCTATCCTCGAGAAAATTAACTAAACGATATATATATATATATATATATATATATATATATATATATAATATATATAAGGGGTTCCAAAAACCTTAGCCCCCCATTTGCAGCTTATATGTTTACTTATATCGAAATAGTTTTTAGTGATTATAAAAATATATAAAATTCTTTATTTATTGCAGGTATTAAAATTACTCTAGTTGATAAAGTGATAATATAATGGCTTCTCAATTAATTGGTGATTCGGAGAGGCAACGTGTGATAGATCGCATACGAGCAATAACATTTCGGGAAGCTCGTGATGCTGGAGCCACCTTTATAACACGTTCATGGGTTGCCAAAAAGTTGCGAAGAAGTGAAGACTTCGTCAAAAGAAATTGGAATAAAAGTTTGGATGAATATGAAATGGATACAACCAAATCTGGGCGCCCAAATTTGCCACTCTCTCAGGAAACAAAGGACATCATTGAAAGCGGTACGCGTAATCGGAAAAACAGCTGTGCTAAACTTTCTAGAGAGATCGAAGTGTTGAGAGGAAAGATCGTTAGTGGTGAGATCATTCGACTGTACCGTCATAGGCAAGGTTTAAAGCATTGGCATGAACTTCCAAAGCCAAGAAAAACTCAACTTTAACATCGATGACAGAATGTGGTTTGCCCATTATCTTGAAGATTGGGATATGGATGATTTCATGCATTTAGCTGTCTCCGATGAATTTGTGTAACGTAACACGTCGGCCTAACTACCACAATGATTGAGTGTGGGCCACAACACCAGATGAAATCGATGACAATGAACATTATCGCGAATTATTAAAAAGTCCAGACTGTGTTGGTGTGTTTGTTTTGTTCACTGCAAAGAAGCTCATGTGGGTGCTGAAGCTAAAAAATGGTCAGAGTTGGGATGGACAGTATTTTCGTGATATTATTCTATCCCAGCATGTCATTCCTTTTCTAAGAAACCCAAACAATGTTATGGATGTCGATCAGGTCACACTTCTGCACGATAAGGACCCCTACTTTAAGGCATTAGCCACTCAACAGTTGTTGCGGAACCATGAGATCGATTTCTTTGGAAATGATGAATGGCCAGGAAATTCTCCTGACCTGAACGTCTGTGAACACATTGGATCAGTTATAAAGGACAAGGTTGAATGTCTCTTGTTTCAAGAATCTGCACCAAATCGATTTTCGAAGGATACAATGACGCAACACATTGAAACTGTTTTAGAAAATTTGCGTAACGATCAAGATCTATTCACGTCACTTTTGGCAAGCTACCCAAAGCGAATTCAGGCTGTCTTGGAAGCCAATGGCAGGAACACCAAGTTTTAATTGTTTCTCATTAAATGCAAGATTAAATTCTCTTTTGTAAGGTATGTTTAGTTTTACTGTACCTGTAATGGTTTAGGCCGTGGGCGGGCGGGCTAAGGTTTATTGGAACCCCCGTGTATATATATATATATATATATATATATATATATATATATATATATCATGGGGGTTGAGAGGTTTGGATGGATGGAGGGAGGGAGAGATAACCGTGTGTTACTATAAAGGTCAAGGCAATTTTTTCCAACCGCTTTGTTCAGTAATTTTGCGGTCATAACGTGGATATTGTTCTGTTTAATTTATTTTTCCATCCGTTTTGTTCAAAGTTTTAATTATTCATTTATTATTATTTTTTTAAGCTTTATTATTAATATTATTAATATAATTTATTTATTTAGAAAAAATCATGTTTTTATGTCGTCTCTTTCGAGCTTAATCGGTTTCTTCCTTATGATGTTTCTTTCATTCAGTAAGAATATCAATTTCCTTTATCAATATCTACATTACCTCTTCTCATCTTCTTACTCGTTTTTAAGTTGTAAAACCTATCTTTAGTGGGTGGCTAAAAATAACTTAATTACCCATGTTTTCAAATTAATAAATTTTTGATAATAAAGAACAATCGTACGAATTGTGTATAATTTAATTACTTATTTTTCTTTTTTCTGTACGAATTGTTCGTTTATTTATTTTTCTTTTCTCGTGCGAGTTGTACTCTGGCAAGATCTTTGCGAATTGTTGTGTTATCCTCGCTTTAGACTTACTTTAAAACGGGGAAGTGATTACACGCATTTTAGTTGAACTTTTTTCCGTATGATTTGTTTTAAATCCTAATTATTTTTTCTTTTTACCCGTACAGATTGTTTAACCCCATATTTTTTCTTCTTTTTTCGTACGAATTGATTTATACTCGCCTTAGACCTTCGGTGATCATTAGGGATTCATTAATTTTTTCTCTTTCTTTTTTTCGTACGATTTGTTTTACACCCGCCTTAGCCCTATGGTGATCGTTAGGGATTTATTTTTTCCGTACAAATTGTTCATTTATTTATTTTTATTTTTATTTTCCCCGTATGGATTGTTTTACCCCCACCTCAGCCCTACGGTGATCATTAGGGATTTATTTTCCGTACGAATTGTTCATTTCTTTTTTCTTTTTTCGTGCGAGTTGTTTTACAACCCACCATAGACTTACGGGGATTATTAGGGATTTATTTTCCGTACGAATTGTTCATTTATTTTTTCTGTTTCTTTTTGTACGAGTTGTTTTACACCTCACCTTAGACCTACGGGGATCATTAGGGATTTATCTTCCGTACGAATTGTTCATTTATTTTTCTTTTTTCGTACGAGTTGTTTTACACCCCACTTTAGACCTACGGAGATCATTATGGATTTATTTTCCGTACGAATTGATCATTTATTTATTTTTATTTTTCCCCGTACGCGTTGTTTTACCCCCACCTTAGCCCTACGGTGATCATTAGGGATTTATTTACCGTACGAATTGTTCAGTTATTTTTTATTTTTTCGTACGAGTTGTTTTACACCCGCCTTAGACCTAGAGGGAGTCATTAGGGCATCCTGGATTTATTTTTTCTTCTTTTTTGAATTGAAGTGTTTTACGCCCACCTTAGACCTACGGGTAGTCATTAGGGACTTATTTTCCGTACGAATTGGCCATTTATTTATTTTTCTTTTTCGTTCGAATTGCTTTACCGCACCTTAGACCTACGGTATCGCGGATTTATCCTATACTAATATATTTATACGTTTCGTATATTTTCAATATATTTAATATAACTGTATATATTTCCTGTACTAATATATTGATAATACTATGTTTTGTATATTTTAAATATATTTAATATAACTATATTTTTCCTGTACTAATATTTTAATGATGCACCGTTTTGTATGATTATATATTTCCCATTCATGATGCTATTATTTGACCATATATATACACCCATTGTATATTTATTTCCATTAATTCATCTAAATAAACACAACGACGTATCGGTGCTTTATTTATTCCTTTTTGATTATACACAATTATATCATTTGTTTGGTTTCTAAAGCGGATTTTAGAATAATTAATTAAATGCTATTTGTCAAATCGATCTTCTAAGCCAACTGGCTGATTAATATATGGAATAATTTAATAAATAACGAATCTGGCAACTCAGCCTTCTAAGCCTACTGGCTTATTAATATATGCTTTAATTTAATAAATAACGAATCTGGCAACTCAGCCTTCTAAGCCAACTGGCTGACTAGGGGCCCTATAAGAGAACGGCGGGGTGGCTGATGGACTCATATGCGCTTCGCTCTCGTCGAGCGAAGACCCTTCCTCTGGGTCCCCTCCTCCTCTTTCTCTCTCTTTTAGGTTAGGTCTGCCCCTTTGGGGGGTGAGGCCGTCCCATCTTCTCCCCCAAAGAGGTTTCCCCTCTTGCAACAAAGGAGGGTGGGTGGTACCTTGCAACAAAGGAGGTGGGGGTGCCACCAAGGGGGGTGGGGGTGGCACTCTTGCAACATTTGCAATTGCATTGCACTCGTCCATTTTGTCACTATACTTCTTACATTGCCCGACCTAACAGTGAAAGATTGGTGGGAATACCAAAATTTCAATAAATTTAATATGTACATGTGAACCTTCCTGTCTTCTAGTATTGCAAATAAAATATTGTCGTTCACCCTATCATATGCTTTACTTATATCTAGGAAACAGCTATAATTACTTGAATTACTGTCAATGTATTTAGATATTGTTTCTTTAAGTACATAGATACACAGGTCAGTTGAGTGGGACCTTTTAAAGCCAAAGTGATTAGGAGATGTCCATAGGAAATCATTTAACCGGAGTAACAAGAGTTTTTCTAGTAGTTTCGAGAAGCAGGAAGCGACAGCAACAGGCCTGTAATTATTGCTGGACAGAATGTCTCTGTACTTATTTTTGACCAGGGGCAAGATATATACCCTCATGAATTCTGCAGGGATATAGCTATGAGCAAGCATGGCTGATAGGAGGAATGATATTTGCAGATATACTACGTCATTCGCATATTTTAAGTGCTCATTCGATAAGTCATCTACCCCTGACGCAGAACCAGTCTTTAACTCTTTAATTAACCTCTTTACTTCAGAAAATGATATCAAAGTATTTTCCCTTGTCCCTCCCACAATCGTTTCGCTGCAATCTATCTTAAGATTACCCCTACTCACACTGTTAAGAATGTTAGAGTAGTGGTTTTTCCACAGCTTTTCAATTTCATCCTCCCCCGACACCCCATCGATTGTCGGAGGGAGGACATTTTTGACACCCTTTTGATTCTTAACAAATTTCCAAAATTTGTTATTATCGTTATTTATGCGAGTTTCACAGGATTTTGATGCTCGAATAGACTCTTCTTCCTGTTTACATCTCCTTATGGCCGCCTTATACTGACCCCGACTTCTGCACATATTCAAGTATACTGGTCCTAATCTGGGTCTACCATGAAAGCACCACAAATCATAGTCGTCTTTTGATTCCCTCTTCAGGGGGGCAATAAAATCATTCCATCCAGGAATAATCTTAGTATGATAGTTGTAAGATTTAATCAGGGGGCTTCCTGCTTCTCTTAACAGGGATATTATCTTACTACAATACCTATCTATGAGTTTACAGTGAGAATCATTTGAGCAAGGACTATTACAGGCAAGGTGCAAAATTTCTAAATTATTAAAGAGGTGACTTGTTCTGTCTTTGTATTCTATTCTCTGCTGCATCGTAACATTGGACCAATTGACGCGATTATCCTTACCTATTGAGTTCTTGTTAAGTCGTGTTGCGCATAAATTGTTAACGTTAATTAATATTTCTAATGGTCTATGATCAGAAAGAAGGAAATCATGCAGAATATGAACTCTAACAATTCGATCCTTTAGATTATTACTAGTAAGAGAATGATCAATCCACCTGGTGGTACCACTCATATCACTAACGTATGTAAAATTACAACTGGCTACCCCTAATACATCTACATCACTTATACTTAAAATGGCCGACTCGCACATGTTACCCAATTCTACAAAGAATTCCGATGGATGCTAGAGAGGAATTTTAGCTCCTGCTTGGGTAGCCAGTGCTCCTGCAGGAGTATCAAATCTGCACTGTCGCAGATTTTATGAACATCTACAGTTGAATTCCTCACTGACCTTACATTATATGTAGGCTGACCATACGTACCGTTTTGAACGGGACAGAACCGTTTTGTATGGGTTTTTGTATGGGTTCTGTCACTGAAGAATAATTGTAAGCTCAATATGTTTATGTACTTACTTTTTCATGAATACAGAATATTACATAACCCCCGTCCCTTTTTTGCCATCCCAATGTCCCGTTTTTGTCTCAAGGAAATATGGTCAGCCTAATTATATGAGACTACTTTTAACAAGTTATCCGCCATGACTGATAGAGAATTTATTATTAGTAAGATTATTATTATTATACACAGTACAACTTTCAGGCATTACCGTTAGGGCGCCTATTACACTGTGTAACACTGATTCTGTTTATAGAGAATTTTTTGTTTTTATATGCAATTGTGGGCGCTGAGTTCAAATCTGGCCTTGGTTTGTGTGTGAATAAGTAATGGTAAATGACAAATACCATAGTTTTTCTTTTTCATGATGCTAGCCCAACGTGGGCAACGGGTCACTCGCAAAACTATGGTATTTGTCATTTACCATTACTTATTCGGACTATAGTGGATTTAATTATCGCAGAAGAGTTCCTTGTTCCATGCACGGTCTGTGCCTTGAAAAGTGGACGCTCAATTCTGCCAGTTGAGGTTTAAGTTTTGGTTTTTGGCTAAAAATATAATAATTACCCCTTTTTCTTTGATGTATTCAATCTGACGTGAAGGCAGCGAGTCTTTTGCTTATATTGAGGTTCTAATGTAGCAGGGCTAGGCTGCTTTAAACCCTAGATCCATGTCCCAAGCTGGATCCTGTCTGCTTCGCAGATAGCTGGTGAGGGAAGCTATATTATGGGACCTCTTTGCGAGTGACCCGTGCCCACGTCGGCTAGCATCATGAAAAAGAAAAACTATGGTATTTGTCATTTATCATTACTTATTCGGACAATAGTGATTTCAATTATCCCAGAAGAGTTCCTTGTTCCATGCACGGTTTGTGTGTATCATAAAAAACTCAGGGGATCATTCTGAGTTCATTCCCATATATATTATATATATATATATATATATATATATATATATATATATTATATATATATATGTATATATATATATATATACTGTATATACTATATATATATATATATAATATATATATATGGGAATGAACTCAGAATGATCCCCTGAGTTTTTTTATGATACACACAACCGTGCATGGAACAAGGAACTCTTCTGGGATAATTGAAATCACTATAGTCCGAATAAGTAATGGTAAATGACAAATACCATAGATTTTCTTTTTCATGATGCTAGCCCGACGTGGGCAACGGGTCACTCGCAAAGAGGTCCCATAAATATAGCTTCCCTCACCAGCTATCTGCGAAGCAGACAGGATCCAGCTTTGGGACATGGATCTAGGGTTTAAAGCAGCCTAGCCCTGCTACATTTAGAACCTCAATATAAGCAAAAGACTCGCTGCCTTCACGTCAGATTGAATACATCAAAGAAAAAGGGGTAATTATTATATTTTTAGCCAAAAACCAAAACTTAAACCTCAACTGGCAGAATTGAGCGTCCACTTTTCAAGGCACAGACCGTGCATGGAACAAGGAACTCTTCTGCGATAATTAAATCCACTATAGTCCGAATAAGTAATGGTAAATGACAAATACCATAGTTTTGCGAGTGACCCGTTGCCCACGTCGGGCTAGCATCATGAAAAAGAAAAACTATGGTATTTGTCATTTACCATTACTTATTCACACACAAACCAAGGCCAGATTTGAACTCAGCGCCCACAAATGCATATAAAAACAAAAAATTCTCTATAAACAGAATCAGTGTTACACAGTGTAATAGGCGCCCTAACGGTAATGCCTGAAAGTTGTACTGTGTATAATAATAATAATCTTACTAATAATAAATTCTCTATCAGTCATGGCGGATAACTTGTTAAAAGTAGTCTCATATAATTAGGCTGACCATATATATATATATATATATATATATATATATATATATATATAGTATATATAGTATATATATATATATATATATATATATATATATATATATATATATATATATATATATATATATATATATATAATACACATATATATATATATATATATACAGTGCCCGCGAAAAGTATCCGATCACCCTTGAAATTTGTATTTTTTACATAAAAAACAATGTTTAAATGTATACTAACCTTATATTAGTATTTTGTCATCTGTCCTTTGGTTTGGATGACTTGTTCTAGACGTTTTGGCATTGATTTAATCAAGTTTTGACAAACTTCCACTGATATTTCCTTGCACCATACCTTTTTGATGGCCTCTTGTAATTTTTCGACTGAGCCAGTGTCGTGGCATTCAACCTTATTTTTTATTATTAGCCACAGATTTTCTATCGGATTGAGATCTGGACTATTACCAGGCCAATCCAAAATATCAAATTTATTGTCAGTAATCCATTTTGTCACTATTTTGGCACTGTGACATGGTGCACCATCATGCATGTATGTTTTTGTCCTTTGGATTGCCATTGCCATTAGAAGTTTATCCTGTAGCATTGCTAAATACTGTGCACCATTCATAGTTGTGTTCTTCGGAAGAAAATATAAGTTTCCACGCCCATAGTAACCGAAACAACCCCAAACCATCACACTTGGAGGGTGTTTCATTGTCTTTAGGGTGTATTTAGGGTCCATCCTATTTGAGCCAATAGGCCGGCGAACCTTTTTTGGACAACTTCTGAATGTCAAAAATGTCGACTCATCGCTAAATAAAACCTTCTTCCAGTCATCAACAGTCCAATGAATGTATTTTTTACAAAATGCGACACGTTTTTTACGCATTTTTTCATTAATGAACGGTTTCTTAGCAGCATGGCGAGATGGTAATCCGAGTTCTTTTTGGAGCCGCTCCTGGATAGTTCGTTCAGAAACACCAGATAACAAATTATTCATATTAAATTTTATTTCTTTCGCAGTTATTGTTGGGTTTTTCAATACTAAACGTTTCATAAGTTTGTCTGTTCGCGAATTTGTTTTTCTCGGTCTGCCAGATCGTTTTTTAGGGACTGGCGTGGTTAGGCCACCATTGTTCTTAGCCCGTGAAACCCATAAATTAACGGTACTTTGGGATATGTTTAATTCCTTAGCTATCTGTCTCTGTGATTTCCCACATGCATGCAAAGCAACAATAGCACCTCGACAATCACTCTTAAGTTGTTTTTTAGCACACATTATATATAAATTTTATTTACACCACTTTCTGTAAAAAAAAAAAAATATCAAGAAATTTACACAAACAGTGAAATCTGACAAATTTGAGACACAGCCACCCGCAACGAAGGCTACCAGAACACTAATTTGAGAATGCGTTGGATAGCTCTCATATCAGCGAGCAACCTCAAAGTTACCAGATGTCGCTAGAACATATAGAAAGTGAATTACGTGTCTCTGAATATTAAGGGAAAATATTGTATTTTCTTGAGTGATCGGATACTTTTCGCGGGCACTGTATATATGTATAGAAACGACGTAAGTATACATTAATATACTGCGTGGTCATTGCAGTTAAATGTATATATATATATATATATATATATATATATATGTTAACCCCTCCGTCTATGGCCTGGGTTGGTTCGAAGTCGACGTGGGTTCTAGTTAGGTGGCAGCAACGGATGTGTGACTTGCAGTAGTTTTCTTCTATATTACTCTCCGAGTTCTTGTATAATGGCTCGGAGGACTCTATTAGACTTACTAAAAATTCTGAAGATAAGATTACGGACTCTTCTTATAGCGTATCCGGATAGTTTAATGACTAAGTTCTTCTGAAGAGAGCAAGGCTCGAAGGATAAGATAAAGACTATCTTTTACTGTAATTTAATGCTAAAATGTACAGGTAGTGCTCAGCCTCTGAATTAGCTTCTGAATGACAATGGAAGATTTTTACTTGGATTTTTGCACCCCAAAACAGCTAACATCATTATTATTAAATGCTAAAAAGGCTGCATTATTTTTGCACAATATTCGAAAATAAAGTAAATTTTTTAGTTGTGGTAAGGCTTAAACGAGTAAACAAAATATTTGAAGATGAAACCATATTTTTATCTTAAACCGCGACTTTTCAGATCTGATGTTATCATGATCTGCCAAGTTAACTAAAAGTGGAAATCGGACTCTGCATCTTTACACTAAAATATCCATATGAGTAAAATGTTAAGGTTTAAGATGTACAATTTAAATGCTTAGGCAAGACATGAACTCATCTTTTATAACGAAAGAGAATGTATACAAAATATGAACATTGCGAAGCTTAAGCAGGATTCCTTATTAAGCGAATTCTAAAAAAATGATTATGAGATTTTAAAAAACAATAGGTCACCAATTATTTGGCAAAGTAGAAAACAAATCAAAAATTTTATCCAAACTCGCGTTGGGCGATTTTGGTCCTTATGTAAAAATGAATACACACACGTACATACCTATGAGTATAGGCATTATATAAAGTTAAATATATGAGAATATACAGGATTATATAAATACATGAACCATATAACACATGAATTTTTAAAATGGATACTTTTTTCTAAAATCGATACAAGAACTATATAAATAAATACAAGAATTACATGAAGTATAAGATAGTGTAGGAATATGGGAATTATTTAGGGTTCATTTTTACATATATATATATATATATTTATATATATATATATATAATATATATATATATACATATACATATATATATATATATATATATATATATATATATACATACACATATATATATATATAGTATATATACATATGTATATACATATATATGTGTATATATATATATGGTATATATATATATATAAATATATATATATATATAGTGTATATATATATATAGTATATATATATATATATATATCACACACCCATATATATATATATATATATATATATATATATATATATATATATATATATATATTATCCAACATAACGAATTATCCAACGTAACGATTTCTACAGCAAGGCGACCTATATTAACAATAACCTAAAACCTCTTTGCCAACAGGAATGAGTGCATTTTGCAAATTTTTGGAACAGTCTCTACGGCAGGAGGGACTTGTTCCTCGGAGATGGACTTCATCTTAATGACGTTGGAGCTGCGCGTTTAGGAAGACTATTTCATAATACTCTCTCTTCTTTTCAGGCTGCCGTAACTCGAACTGTCCCAGCGTAAATTTCACAAATTTCCCCTGCGCTCCCGAAGGTGTCGTAATTACAAACAATTTGAAGGTTTTATCCTTAAATACTCGTCGCCTACGAAATAAAAGAAACAATTTTTTTTCTTTAATTGCTTGTAAAGACTATGATATAATTGCGATAAATGAATCGTGGCTTAGCACTGAAACTCGTGACTTTGTAGGGGAGTATCAAATTAAAGGTTATAGACTTTTTGTTAAAAACAGAATAGGTAGGCGAGGAGGTGGTGTTATGTTGTATATCAAAGATAATATTGCGAAAGTCATAGAAGTAAAGCACAGAATTCCAGAAACGATAGATTCAACTATAGCAGAACTTAAATTGAACGATTTCAAACTTGTTGTTGCGGTTATATATAGGCCCCCTAATCAAACAGCTGATACGGACGAAGCGTTATATCGTGAACTAAAGAGAATAATCGGTTGTGAGCAGGCTTTCGTTATGGGTGACTTTAATTGCGCCAACTTGAATTAATATACAATGCAGGGAGAAGCGGAAGGTAATCGCTTAGTTAATTTTCTCGAGGATAGCTTTCTTATTCAAAAGGTTGGGGAACCTACGAGGTTGGACAGTATTCTAGATTTAGTAATAACTACGGATGATAGGCTAATTACTGATCTTCAAGTAATAGAACCGTTAAGCAATAGCAGACTTTAGTAAATTTCGAAGTAAATTGTCACACGTCAATTGGGAAAACGTAATGGTGAACCCCAACGCAAAACTAATGTGGGTATCGTTCGAAACATTATTTAGGACTATAAATGAGGAATGTGTACCGTACAAAATTAAGCGTGCGAAAGTAAACAACAAGCACTTGTGGTTTACTAGAGTAGGAGGCATTATAAAGAGTAGAGACAGTGCTTATAGGTTACATAAGTGCGATAAAGACAATTTGTGGTTACGAAACAGCTACATATCTCTAAGGCTTGAAGCGAAAAGTGTAATAAAAAAGTCCAAGCGCGAATTTGAAATGTCCATAGCTCGTGACGGTAAAGAAAACCCCAAGCGATTTTTTCAATACGTCAACATTAGAAATCCAGTAAAAAGTGTCTTGGGGCCGTTCAAAAATGTTAACGGAGATCTAGTTTCTGAAAACAAGGAAATGGTTACCTTGCTAAACGAATTTTTTACGTCAGTTTTTACTATAGAAGATGTAAAGAATATCCCTACGGTCATAGACATAATACCTTTTGATAATGGTAATATTTTGGATAATATTGTGGTTAGTGAAGGGGAGGTAATGCGCTATATTAATAAAATGAAAACACGTAAATCAACGGGACCGGATTCCATATATCACATACAACTAAAAGTATTAAAAGAGAGCATTGTTATGCCGCTAACAAAGATTTTTAATGCGTCTATTTCTGAGGGGTGCGTACCAGATAATTTCAAGTTAGCAAACGTAACACCTATCTTTAAGAAAGGCGATAAAGGTGCGGTGGGAAATTATAGGCCAATCAGTTTAACGGCTGTTGTAGGTAAACTACTGGAATCAATAATTAGGGATCGTATAGTCGAACACTTAGAATTGCATAAACTTGTTAGAAATGCGCAACACGGTTTTATTCGAAACAAATCTTGCTTAACTAATCTTTTTGAATTTTTCCAGTGTGGTTGACGTTTACGACAGTCATCGGGCGGTTGATGTAGTGTATTTAGATTTTCAAAAAGCGTTTGACACCGTGCCGCACAAAAGAATCATTGAAAAAACTAAGGCTCATGGAATCAGGGGTGTTGTAGTAAATTGGCTGGAAGAGTGGTTGCGAGGTAGGAAACAGAGGGTGGTCGTTGATGGAGCGGAGTCGTGTTGGGCTAATGTAGCGAGTGGCGTTCCTCAGGGTTCTGTATTGGGCCTAGTGATGTAGCGGATGTCATTTTTTTCACATCCGCGGATGCGGATGCGGATGCGGATGTTTGATTTCAACATCCGCGGATGCGGATGCGGATGCGGATGTCTACATTTTCGTTATTTTTTAGGATATATTCGAGATTTGTTGTGTTTAACGTATATAATGTTATTATATAGAGAGAGCTGTAGCTATAATGTAGTATAATTGATTAATTGTACAATAATTGCTGTACTTTTCTCTGAACATATATAAAATAATATCAAGCATCTAACTAATATAGAAATCAATTAGTGAATTCGTCTGCAAATAAATTCGTTATATTTTGTTGAGTTTCAGCCACAATTAGAAACCATAATTGTGTTACCAGGATGCGGGACGTGAACCCAACTCAAATGCACCCCACCGTCCTCTTTCCCCAACCTCCACCCTTATAGAAAGAGATCTTTAATTAGCTTGATAACTATTTATATTAAGTTTAAAGTTTTATTAGGCATATTTATAAATGAGTAATTAAAATAAAGTAAACTAAGATGTTCATCGTTTAATGTTCAAACTTAATTATAGGAAGGTTATGCTTAAGGAACATTAATTTTTCTGCCTTTTCTGCTGCCAGTCTGTTTCTCTTTTCATCATATATTAATCCAGCACTGCTAAATAATCTCTCGCTTGGTACGTTTGTTGGAGGACAGGCTAAATGTTTCCTTGCAAGTTTACTCAAGTATGGATAGATATTCTGCGTATTTTTCCACCAACTAATAGGATTGTCACATGCAACCAGGCGTTTTTCTTGGTGATAGCTCTCGATCATTTTTACTACATCTTTTGACATCGCGTAGGTCTCGTCATTGCTGCTTGACTCAAGAAACTGAGAGACAGATTCTGTGATAGATTTGCTTGTTGAAGGTGTTGGTTCTGTCACTGAAACTTTTATTCTTTTGGTGGGTGGCGAAGCGACAGATTCAAGAGATTGAAACTCTTCAACTGCTTTACCAAGTGATGATTTAACTCGTTCTAATGTACTAGGTTCTAATGTACTAACGTGGATTTAAGTAGGTTGCAAGAGAGTAACTTCATACAAGAACAGCCTCTCGTCTTGTCGCTTGCATCACTTTTGCGCACAATGAACTAGTTCTATTAATATAGTAGAATTTGATAATTTCCGCTTATTAATGACGTTTTATCTCAACGGTCCACATCCGCACGACATCCGCAGTCCAAAGTGCGGATGCGGGTGCGGATGCGGATGCGAGAAAATGTGCGGATGTTCCGCGGATGCGGATGCGGATGCGGATGTGACCTACATCACTAATTGGGCCCCTTGCTTTTTCTTATATATATTAACGATTTAGATGTTGGGCTAGTCAGTACAGTTTCAAAGTTTGCGGATGACACGAAGCTGGGTGGTAGGGCGATTAATGACGAAGATAGAGGTAAAATCCAGGAAGATCTGAATAAAATCGTTGATTGGTCACTCACATGGCAAATGAGATTTAACGTTGATAAGTGCAAAATTTTGCATATAGGTTCGCGTAACGGTAATTTTGCGTATAGTATGTCAGGAGAAGATTTAACAAGCGTAGAGCAGGAAAACGATTTAGGAGTTATAGTCACTGGTGATTTAAAAGTAGCGAAACAAAGTACAGCAGCGGTCAATAAGGCGAACAAAGTGTTAGGTTTTATAGCTCGAAATTTTGAGTGCAAATCGCGCGACATTATAGTTCCTCTTTATAAATTATTAGTTAGACCCCATTTGGAGTACGCGGTCCAATTTTGGAATCCGCATATGCGCAAAGATATAGACAAAATCGAAAGAGTTCAACGAAGAGCATCTAAGACAGGGGTTCTTAACCTTTTGAGGCTGCGATCCAAATTCTGGTCTCGGGGCTAGCTCGGCCACCAATACCTTCAAACAGTTCACCCGTAATAGATAATAAAATAAATAATAATGTTAAAAATGATTAGAGATAACATAAATCAATGATAAATGACAATTTAATGACCCAAGTTTGGGTCGCGACCCAGAGGTTAAGAACTCCTGATCTAAGATGATTCCGTCGCTTAGGTCAAAGTCGTACGAGGATAGGCTTAAGGAGTTAAAATTGACTACACTCGAGACTAGGAGGCTAAGGTGTGATCTAATCCAGGTTTTCAAAATTATGAATGGGTTCGATAACGCAGATAGAGATAGCTTTTTCGAAATATCTCAATTTAATAGGACTCCAAATAACGGGTGTAAGTTGACAAATAGAAGGTTCGAGACAGCAGTTGCGAAAACCTTTTTATGCATAGAATAGTAAATAGCTGGAATAGTTTGCCGGTAGAAGTAATTAGTAGCACGTCTATAAACATGTTTAAAAGTCGATTAGACGTATATGTTGATAGACTGGGTATAGTTTAAGGTAGTAAAATGAAGGTTTTGTGGTGATAGATCCCACAGCTCAACACAAGTGTTGTAGGATATAGGGAGGCAGCATCTTGGGTTAGGGGATACTCTCTGTCCTTGCACACCCCATTTAAAGAGATTCCTCTGCCGATCGATGCCCCCCATAGTACTGTGAGGTTTTGAAAAACCCATGATCTTCACATTCCCCACAAACACCTTGAAATGGGAGACCCAAAATGGGTGCACACACATTTCTACATTGCTGTACAGTCTTTACAGCCAAACCTGCACTTTTCCTCCTAAATATATATATTGGAATGTATATGGTTGTAAATTTTGACTTGGTCCGCAATCGATATGGACCGTGACTTATTTTTGGTTGGCAAGGTACTAGCATTGATGGATACTGTAATGAAATTGACTGGATTCTTTGGATCTCATATATTTGCATGTTGGTTATAAATAGATATAGAGTGTAACATGTTTGTGGATAGTAGTTTATTATGACTTGATCCTCTGAATCCAGAGATTCTATCTTTAATTTTAAATCGATAATTAATTAGTTTTAAATTGATAATTATTTAGTTTTTTAAAAATCGGTCGTTGCCAATGTACAGACAGTTTTTATAATAAATTTCTTATCTTCTTATGGTTCGGAACCCACGTAAAATTGTAGGTCCCCTCCGCCACCACGGAGGACATACACAATACACAATTACGAACACAGTTAGGTAGACCAGCCATGCGTGGATCCTAGGGTCTTTGTATATATTGTATATATTGTATATATATATATATATATATATATGTATATGTATATATATATATATATATATATATATATTGTATATATATATATATATATATATATATATATATATATATATATATATATATATATATGGGAATGAACTCAAAATGGTCCCCTGAGTTTTTTATGATACACACAGACAGTGCATGGAACAAGGAACTCTTCTGGGATAATTAAATCCACTATAGTCCGAATAAGTAATGGTAAATGACAAATACCATAGTTTTTCTTTTTCATGATGCTAGCCCGACGTGGGCAACGGGTCACTCGCAAAGTGGTCCCATAAATATAGCTTCCCTCACCAGCTATCTGCAAAGCAGACAGGATCCAGCTTTGGGACATGGATCTAGAGTTTAAAGCACCTAGCCATGCTACATTTAGAACCTCAATATAAGCAAAAGACTCGCTGCCTTCACGTCAGATAGAATGCATCAAAGAAAAAGGGGTAACTATTATATTTTTAGCCAAAAACCAAAACTTAAACCTCAACTGGCAGAATTGAGCGTCCACTTTTCAAGGCACATAACATGTCCGTTTGAAGATGGGAATGAACTCAGAATGGTCCACTGAGTGTGTGTATCATAAAAAACTCAGGAGACCATTCTGAGTTCATTCTCATCTTCAAACGGACATGTTATGTGCCTTGAAAAGTGGACGCTCAATTCTGCCAGTTGAGGTTTAAGTTTTGGTTTTTGGCTAAAAATATAATAGTTACCCCTTTTTCTTTGATGCATTCTATCTGACGTGAAGGCAGCGAGTCTTTTGTTTATATTGAGGTTCTAAATGTAGCATGGCTAGGTGCTTTAAACCCTAGATCCTTGTCCCAAAGCTGGATCCTGTCTGCTTTGCAGATAGCTGGTGAGGGAAGCTATATTTATGGGACCTCTTTGCGAGTGACCCGTTGCCCACGTCGGGCTAGCATCATGAAAAAGAAAAACTATGGTATTTGTCATTTACCATTACTTATTCGGACTATAGTGGATTTAATTATCCCAGAAGAGTTCCTTGTTCCATGCACTGTCTGTGTGTATCATTATATATAATATAATATATATATATATATATATATATATATATATATATTTTTTTTTTCATTTGTTTCGTTCTCTCTCTCTCATCTTGCGCAGCATATTCTCCTAACAAGCGTCGTTCTTTACGTTAATTATACTGCGTGTTTGCAGCTTAAATGTATATATATATATATATACATATATATATACAGTGTATATATATATATACTGTATATATATATATATGTATATATTGTATATATGTGTGTATATACGGTATTGTGTGTATATATATATATATATATATATATATATATATATATATATATATATATATATATACACATAAGAACCAAAATCGCTTATCACGAGTTTGGATAAAAAAATTATTTGTTGCTTTCTATTTTTTTTCAGTGTCACAAACCATGCGACCTACCATTTCTATGGTTTCATCGTGTCCATATTTCCATTTTTCATTTGTTAGAGAATTAATTGTAATTAATTATGGTTGTCTTGCACCTAACCCTTACCCCTAAATTTTATTAGATTATGCATGCACATTGCATATAGCAGGAATGGAACCCGTAGTTGAACTTAGTCCTTAATACCCACTCTTTGTCTTTAATTTGTTTCTTTTGAATCCTCCCAGTAATGACTTACACTGTACGTATGACATAATTTGAATAACTATGACGTCATAAAGTAGCTTAATTCCCTTCACATTTTCCCGTCATTAATTTCCCTTCATCATATGTCTAGTATACAATGTATGGAAGTTCTTTAACATAATAATAATAAAAACTCTACACTCTATACGTCATTATTTATGTTATTCGTTCACCCATCCATGTCCTTTCTTGACCTTTATCTTTGGTTAATTTTATTACTTATTCATTCATCTACCTATTTTCTACTTATGCCCTATCAACCTATCAGTCCATATTCACTTGTGTCTATATTACGCACACAAACTATTGTGTTACGTACTGATACGTGTAAAAAACTTTAGGCATTCGTACCTGTTCGTTCAAATTCCTCCAAATACGTTCTCATGTATTTTTTATTTTTATTTTTTACTTTTTATTTTAATTATTTCACCTCCCGCAATGAACTCGAAAACGCTTATGCAAGTGTACGCAATTCGATGATCACAGCATAAATCGAACATCTGAAAACGTAAAACCTCCTGTCCCTCTTATTCAAGTTGATAACATATTATAACATATTATGCTGTATATAAATACATACCGTATGTGCCAATGTACTTCGTGTTGTACTAATAACCATCATAAATATAAAAACACTGTAAGAATTGTAAGTGACCAATGTACTTAATGTAATTGATGTAATGTACTTTAATGAAACTGTAATTAGTGATAATAATTTAATATAAAGGGTGATCCAAAGAAATGGGACCCAAAAGAAACCCCTGTAACTCTTAAAGTATAAGTCTTTTTATAAAATCATACGCATTATTCGAAAGAGGATAGCTACAAGTTTGTACAGGATTGTATAGGTTTTGACAATACAAGACAAGATAAGATACAAAACAAAATAAAAGTGTTAGTTAAAACTAACCCTTCAAGATGACTGCATGGACTGTGGAACAGCTGCGTTTCATAACTGAGCAATATTATGAGCATGGAAGAAGTGTAGTTTCAGCTCAAAGATCTTTCAAGACAAATTTTCAGATGTCAAAATCACCTTCTAAGAAAGCAATCCGTCGGTGTGTCAGAAATTTTTCCCTAACTGGCAGCATTGGAAAAAGAAAACCAACTGGAAGAGTGCGCACAGCAAGGATAGACGAGATCATTAACAGAACTCATGAAATTGTACAGGATAATCCTAACATAAGCATCAGACGTGCTTCTCAGCTGTTAGGAGTTGGATATGGAACAACACACCGTATATTCAAGCAAAATTTAATGCTCTTTCCATATAAAATTCAAACAGTGCAACAACTAAACGATGGAGATTTCGCACGAAGGCGACAATTCTGTCAATGGATCCAACAGAAGGTAAATGACACCACCAATTTTCTAGCAACTTTGATTATGTCAGACGAAGCCCATTTTCACTTGAATGGAACTGTAAACAAACAAAATTGTCGTTTCTGGGCAACAGAAAATCCATTGAATATTACCGAAGTCCCGTTGCATAGTCAGCGTGTAACTGTTTGGTGTGGTCTTACTGCATCTCAGATCATAGGGCCGTACTTTTTCGAGGATTCCACCGGAAACACGGTCACTGTAAATGGTGATCGCTACGAAAAAATGTTGACCGATTTCCTTATTCCTAAATTAAGAGATCTTTGTCTAGAAAACCACTGGTTCCAACAAGACGGAGCTACCTGCCATACCACGAGGAACTGCATGGTAGTTTTGCGTCAAACGTTTCCAGGCGAGTTAATCTCAAGATTTGGAGACGTTGAATGGCCCGCAAGGTCTCCGGATTTTTCTCCCTTAGATTATTAACTCTGGGGATATTTAAAGAGTAGGGTCTACAGAAATAACCCAACAACCTTGCAAGAATTGAAGGCCGCCATCACAAATGAGATACAGGCCATACCACCGCACACTCTTGCAAAAGTGATGCAGAACTTACAAGCGAGAACACTGGAATGCTTGGCAACTAATGGAGCACATTTGAAAGGAGTCATTTTAAAAAAATAAATATTTCATAATAAACTTGTAACTCTACTCTTTCGAATGATATATAGTTTTTATGAAAGGAATTAAATATTAAGAATATTTGGCTTTTTTTTTATGGGTCCCATTTATCTGGATCACCCAGTATAATGTAATAATGTAGTTTAAATGGAATTGTAATTAACGATACTAAGTGAAATGTGAATTAATCCATAATCATAATTATAATTGTAATAAACCCAAATTAAAATGTACTCAGTAATGTACTTAAATTGTACTCATGTATTACTCCGAAATTATGTCGCCTTTAGAAATGAATATACTCGGCGAAAATACGATTGTTTTTTATTCTTATTTTTTAATTTTTATTTGGAATCTTTCAAAAATTTGATCATGTGTTTAAAGGGAGGAAACTTAATCTTCAAACTGCACTCCTCCAAAAATTTAGATTGTATATAAACCATGTAATTGTAAAATAATGTCACTTCTTCTTCTGCTTCTTAGACTACACTCCCTTGTTAGCAGCCTCTCAGCGAGGAGGGGGCAGAAGCCCCTTGCCTCCTTAATTTTTGATTCCGGCCTGAGCCATGGTCGAAAGAGGTCGAACCTCTACCCCTGTAAATTCTGAGCACTACCTGTACATTTTTAGAAGTAAACTACAGTAAAAAGAAGTTTTTTTTAATCTTTTCCTTCAAGCCGTGCCCTCGTCCGAGAACTCAGTCAGTAAAGTCGATAAGTTATAAAAAGAAAAGTCGATAAGTTTAGTATCAGAGAAAGTATCAGAGTATTAGGCAACTTTGAACATTTCCTTTAGGTTGTAACAAAGAGGGGTCACACTGTAGAGATCTGTGAATAAATTATTACTAAAACCTACGGGGGTTTCACTTCACATTCACTCTCATTAATACAATAATTTAAATGTATTGTAACATGGAAACTATGCAGAATCTGACATTTTACCATAGAGATATTGTGCTTTAGAATTATGCAAGGATTTCATCCTCCAATTTAATGTACTCTTTGCTGAATCACCCTCTATATATGTATTGTATATATATATATATATATATATATATATATATATATATATATAAAAGATATATATATATATACAGAATATATATATATATATATACACACACACAATATATATATACAATATACAATATATATATATATATATATATATATATATACTAGGTGAGGTACCCGGCGTTGCCCGGGTTAATTGAATGCCAGGTTGTCAACTGAATGCCCCAAAAACCCCTCACCCCCATTTATGCAACTTAGGGGCTAACCCCCTCCCCATTACCCCCACCCATCCCCATTACTCCACCCCTCCCCCATTGTCCCCACCCCTCCCCATTAACCCACCCGTCTCCCATTACCCCCACCCCTCTCTCCCACCCCTACCCTTCCACCATTACAGCCCGGAATAAATTTCACAAACAGACAGGCTAAACTACAGAAAAGAACGCAGCCGTGAAAATTTTGAGCTTCACATTGTGTCAAGATTTCTGAATCTGATCAGATATCCCCCAAAACCCCCCCTGACCAAATAATTGAACTCCCAATTACTGTCGGTTCAATTATTTGGTCAATAAAACTATAGAAAAGAACACAGTCATGAAAATCTTGAGCTTCACATTGCTGCCCGTAATACAAACAGACAAACAGACAGGCTGACCGACTCTGTGGTGACATTCTTCATCCCATAAGAGGTTCCCGTGCCAAATTTGGTAGCTCTAGGTCAAACGGTTTGCGCTTGCATACAGGACAGACAGAAAGGCGAAAATATATAATATATATATATACAATATATATACATATATACACACACATAATATATATATATATATGTGTATATATATATATATATATATATATATATATTATATATATATATGTTAACCCCTCCGTCTATGGCCTAGGTTGGTTCGAAGTCGACGGGGGTTCTAGTTAGGTGGCAGCAACGGATGTGTTACTTGCAGTAGTTTCTTCTATATTACTCTCCGAGTTCTTCTATAGTGGCTCGGAGGATTCTGGGAGGCTTACTAAATTCTCTGAAGTTTCCCGGATTCTTCTTATTACATATCGGGGAATTTTAATGACTAAGTTCTCTGAAGAAAGCAAGGCTCGAAGGAGAAGATAAAGACTACTTCTTACTGTAATTTACTGCTAAAATGTACAGGCAGTGCTCAGCCTTTGCGTTTACTTCTGAATGAACATGGAAGAAATTATTGGGGTTTATATACCCCGATTCTACTAACATCATCATTATTAAATGTTGAAGAGGCTGCATTATTTTTGCACAATATTTGAAAATAAAGTAAATCTTTTAGCTGTGGTAATGTTTAAACGAATAAACAAGATATTTGAAGATGAAGCCATATTTTTATCTTTAACCGCGTATTTTCAGATCTGATGTTATCATCATCTGCCAAGTCAACTAAAAGTGGAAACTGAACTATGCATCTTTACACTAAAATATGCATGTGAGTAAAAATTAAAGGTTTAAGATTTACAATTAAATGCCTAGGCAAGACATGATTTCATCTTTCATAACGAAGAGAGAATGTATACAAAATGTGAACATTGCAAAGCTTAAGCAGGATTCATTATTAAGCGAAATCTAAGGAGAATGATTAAGAGATTTAAAAAAGAACAAGTCACCAATTATTATTTGCCAAAGTAGAAAGCAAATCAAAAATTTTATCCAAACTCGCGTTAGGCGATTTTGGTCCTTATGTACAAATGAATACATACACGTACATACATATGAATATAGGTATTATATAAAGTTAAATATATACGAATATATAGGATTATATAAATACATGAACCATATAAACACATGAATTTTAAAAATGGATACAAGAACTATATAAATGAATATAAGAATTACACGAAAGAATAAGATAGTATAGAAATATGGGAATTTTTCATGGTTCATTTTTACAGGGCTCTCTTCTCTAGAATGATATTAATACAATAATATAACATCCTAACTAATGCTAACTACAGGGTGATTCAAAAGTCGGGTTGCATGGGGAAATACTGTATTATGTAATGATACAGGGGAATAGTCACATCACATGTTCGATATGGCCACCGTTAACGGCAATGCACTTGTGCAGTCAGCTAGGAATATCACATCAATGCGCTCCTCCTTCGATAACATCTGATAACTCATTTACCTGCAAAGAAACAGAAAAGCCCTATGTAACCTGACTTTTGAATCACCCTGTAGATGATAACTATGGGTTTTATAATACAGATTTATATACACAACATAAGTCGGGTGGTTAAGTCTAGTTCACTTGGTCTGGATACGCACTCTTGGTCGTGAATAAATAGTTTCACGTTGTTCGGTGTCTCTTGTTTTCCTTTCTTCCCAGAACCACCTTTTCACCACAAATATACCGAGGATAATAACACATACAATAATGATACTAACAGCAGGTGTTGAAAAAATTGTTACAGGTCGACAACACCCAATAGGGAAGTTGTGAGTTTTCCTTTAGGCAGACTCCTGGCTCACATTGCTACGGGGATCAATTCAATTGGTAGATTCGTGAGATGCGCAGGACTAAAACACACCTGCTCACCTCTTACATAGATGTTACCTACTTATTGAAACTCACAAGATTACGGCGCCATTCGCGCCCAATCTGCGACTTTCATTCTTCGACTTATTGCCGAACGTACGCCTTAGGGGCTGCTGTAGGCACCGGAGAGAAGGCGTCTCCCGCGTGCCTAAGCATTAGCTACGAGCTTGATGGAAATTTTTTGGCCAAATCATTAGGCCTATCAGCGCTACTTATTAGTCAACGCATAGGTGCTTGAGGAGCATGAGGCAGTGTTGGCAAGCCATCGGTCCTCTTATTTCATAGGTGCGTTTTAACACGGCCAAACTAAGATAGAAACCCGGGAAACTAAAATTTAAATAAACGGCTACACGCGGCTACTTTATGCGGCTACGTGCTACGTCTAGAAAAATCTCGGTCTGTCCCGTTCCACGTTCGGACTTATTACCGAACCTACGACTCGGGGGACGATATAGCCACAGGAGGTGCGGAATCTCCTGCGTGCCTATCCATAAGCTAAAAGATTGATGGAAATTTTTTTCCCCAATCATCAGCCCGAAACTGGAATCATAGGCCATTCCCCGAGGTGAAGTGGTCGGTCACGTGTCAAAACTCCACCTCCAACATCGGTGGGGGATGGGGGAACTTCTTAGCCCCGCATCCCCCCAGAAATTCGTTTAAATTCTATGCAGAGGTGAACTAACCGGTTGCTTTCTGAGAGGCACATAGGTCCGATACCTATAGACCACTCGAAAATTCCGTTTTAGTCCTCACGACAAGGTTGTAGTATTTGTCAGAAGTTATTCTGTTTATCATCTGAAATTTTAAAAAGACTCAATTGGTCATTCCATTTAGGGACATGGAGTTCGGGTAGGATGGTTACAGGTTTGATGGAGAGATTTAAGATTTCTACAACGGGTTTAAATTTATTTTGCGACGGGAAGGGGTACGAGTTATCAATGGTAACCTTGTAAGGGTCGTATATATGGAAGGCTTTCGAACGCAAGGAACAGCCAATTGGTAGCCGAATAACCATAGTTATTGTGATGAGGGAATAATTTGACGGGCACTCGAAGGTAGCGGTAGTCCTTTTCGCAAAAGAAACCCAGATGTCTGGTCCAATTCGAAGTTGGACGGTTTTAGAGGAATGAAATTTTGTAAACGAACATACCGGGGCATGCCGGTCACGAATTAAGTCGATAAAGCAAGACCTAGTAGTTGAAAGAATGAATAGTTTGAGTGGAGGGCAAACGAGTTGTTTATTTGTCTGCGGGAATCTTCAATGCCGGACGTCCTATCTGACATCATAGAATATGCTGATAGGTCTTTGGTGAGGAAAAGATAAGGTGGTACTGTGGGTAGATACAATCGAAAGACATTAGAATTGTTTTGGTAGGCTGTTGGGAAAGGGTGGAATTTATATACGTCATAAATGAGGACATCGAAAAATGGTACAATTATGAGGTACGTGTAGGGGCGTGGTCCATATACAGTCCAAGTGTATTCTAGAAATTGAGGGTAATTAGAATGGTTGAGTGGGAATATGGGTGATAGTTTTAATTGTGTCTGAGCGGTGTGAACCAAGGATTGAAGTGTATCCCATGGCATTAGTGTGGAAAGAGTGATTTTTCTATGGGCTAGCTGGGTTGCACGCAAAACCTTGGAATGAATCGTAGTTATTTGCTCTAAATATTTATCGATTAGGGTTACTTGAAGGTTAATTATTTCTCTTAATTCTAGATATCTTTTGTGTTCTTTGTATTGAGCTAACATGGATTCAAGGTACGTGAATCTGTCCGATAGGGCGTGGAGGAAGCGATTGTTTTCGTGTAGTGACTTAATAGTTTGTTCTAACATGTGTCCATTATATTGCCGATTTCGCGCGAAGAGATCAATTTGAGTTCAATTCTTTTAATATCTTCTTCGGTTGCTAATCCGAATAAAACCTTGAATATTTTTCCTCCTATATCTATCAGTCCCCTTTTATTTCTTTGATTAAATTTTTCCGAGTTTTGAGTTCCAGTTTGTATCCATGGTAAGGCTAATATTTCTGATAGGGCGCGTGCTGTAGTTCAAATATTTTCGAAGGTATTTTCTAACAGAACGCGACTAATCTGCTCTGTTCCCTGGACAGAACCCTGAACTTTACTTTCAAACGTTTTTAACTGGGTTTGTATCTGAAGGAGATTGATCTTGATTCTAGCAGGGGGTTGCAAATTGATAAAAAGGTCCGCGTGTCCTTTCAAAAATTTACCTTCTGCAAGTTTTTCTATAACAACTCCGGTAGAAATTTTAATGCTAGGGCTACAAGAGTAAATAATATGGAAAATTATAAGGGGAACAATTTTATTAATTTCTACACCTTAGATTATACGGAGCTCGGGGTGGCCGTGTGGATACTTGTGTTTGTGGACGAAGGGGTCGGCCTCGTTTTGGTGGCAATGGGGGTCGAACGTTAAGCTCGGATTCTGAGCGGGTTCATTTCTTATGTGAAGGTTCTAGTTCACGTGGTTGATGCATTTGCGGACGGTATGTAGGGTCCGTGCGTCGATCATCAATCGGTGAGGGTGGTGACAGAGGAGATGGTGGAGTTCCACTGAGTGATCCTCTCGAAGGGGTTTCTCCAGGGTCTGGGTCCAATGGGACTCTTGGTTCTGGGGTCTCCTCTTGTTCAGAGATTGGCTCGAGTACTGGTGGTATTACGAGGTACCAATCTTCGTCACGGTTAGTGGTTCCCGCGTTGACCACTTCAGTTTTTTATCCCTGCTCGATTTGTTAATCCCTTGACCTTTCGAAGGATAGGCGGTTCGAACGCCTGGCAGCTGTTTTTTTGAAAGTTGTTGATCGGCAGCTATCTTCAAATTATCCGCGTGAATGATCTTTAGTTTGGAATGATCCCGAAGGTCGAGGATTTCGTAATGGTTTTTTTCCGAGGTTTTTCATAATCCTATATGGGCCATCCCATTTTGGATATAATTTGCGATGAGTACTTGGCGGTTTCACGCTCTTCAAATAACATCGCATACCGACGTTTATAGTTCGTTGACGGGGATGACGCCTATGTTGCTCTTTCTCCATCTGTTGGTTTCTTTGGTCTAGGGCAGTGCTGTCCAACTTCTATAAAGCGCGGCCAAGATGTTGCCTATAATCATACACTGTTGGTTAATACGACTTAGGAACCCGCTGAATGTTGTTCTCCCTACTAGAAATGACAAAATAGGGAAGAAAATTCAGAAATGAAATTTGGCAAAAGTCCATTCCGCGGGCCGCTAGTTGGACAGCGCTGGTCTAGGGCTTAGCGGATTATGTAAAAAATCTTGAAAGATCGTTCAGCTAGTTGCTGATTTGCTCCTGCCATCTCGGAAGATGTTAGAACTGCCGGGTCGGTTTGGTCGGGCAAATCAAAAGGTAGACGCTTGTCTTAGTGAAATAGGACGAAATGAGGGGTGTCCCCGATAGACACGTTATAGCCATTGTTGATGGCTGTTTGTACCATGGGAAGGGAATCATCCCATGTACGGGAGGAAGCATTGACAACGTGGTGAAGGGCTTCTAAGATCTTTCGATTGTGCCTTTCCACTTAGCCGTTTGCCTGCGGATGGTATGCCACAATGTGTGTGTTTTTAATTTTACACATGTTACAGAGTGACTCGAACAGTTTGGACGTGAAACTAAGGGCGTTATCCAAAATTAGGATGGAAGGAGTAGTATGATTCTGGATGACGCGTTCCACTAGGGCTCTTGCCACAGTTTCCGAGGTCTGGTCTGGAATGGCAGCTACTTCGCTGTAACGCAAGAAGTGGTCCGTAAACACAATGATGTACTGGTTTCCCTTTGATGTTTTGGGGAATGGGCCCAGTATATCCATTCCAGTTCTTTGCCAGGGCCTTTGGCATACTGGATATTTATGCATAGGAGCTGTGGTTGGTACGTTGCCTTTGTGTTTTAAACAAGACGGACATTCAGCGATGTATTCATGTACCTTTCTGTTCATTTCGGGAAAATGATATCGCTCCAAAAGACTCTTGATAGTGCTATCCGGCATACAAAGGTTAGTCCTGACAAAGTCCAATGGCTATATCGACGAGATCCCTTGGTATTTCCATGAGGTCGTTTCCATCTTCGTTCCTAAAATGTACGAGCGTATCTTTGAGGTTGTACTGTTCTTTTACCTTCGATGGTTCCTTTTGTTCCAGGCGCGCTCGAAGGTTTTGGGTGTGTTGGTCCTGTTGTTGGGAGTATTGCAGAAACTCGTATTCAAACACATGAAGAATTCCTATTTTATTCACTTGGCCGTCGGGCTTGAGTCTCGACAATCCGTCTGGAATAACTTGAAGTTTTCCCGGTTTGTATACGATTTTTGCCGCAAAGTCCTGAATCAACAGAGCCCATCTACTCAGACGTCCTTCAAGTAGTTTTTCCTTGAAGAGATACGTGAGTGGCTTATGGTCAGTTTTGATGGTTACATCGTAGCCATAGACGATATTTCGGAATTTTTTCAAAGCCCAATATACCGCTAGGGCTTCTCGGTCCGTAGTGGAATAATTCGGTTGAGGTGCAGAGAGAAGTTGACTGGCATAAGCAATGGGTAATTCCACACCGTCTACGTCCTGTAATAGGACGGTTCCTAGTCCATAGGAGGAAGCATCTGTGGCTATGACAGAGGGTTTTGTGTAATCAGGATATAGGAGGATGGGATGACAGGTTAGTTTACCAATTAAAGTTTCAAAGGCATGTTGGTGATCAGATTCCCAGTTAAATTTAGAATTTTTCTGGAACAAATTAATAATTGATTTAGCAATATTTGAAAATTGGGGGATAAAATTCCGATAGAAACCGACCAAACCAATAAATGCACGAGCGTCGTCGATGGTTTTGGGTACAGGGTACCTTTCCAGTGCTTCGAGTTTGGCTGGATCAGGTTTAATTCCAGTGGATGATAGTAGAAATCCTACAGTAGGTATACCAGGGACTCATGTAAAAAGTTGCACTTTCCAAGTTTCAGTTTAAGGTGTGCTTTTCTCAAGCGTGATAGCACATTCTGAAGACGTTGAAAGTGTGTTCTTATGCCCGAACTGTAAACGATAATATCGTCAAGATAAACGAGAGCTTCAACACCTAATAGGTCGGAAAGGACTATATTCATCAACCTAGAGAAATTAGCAGGCCCATTTCGGACTCCGAAAGGTAAAACCTGGAATTCGTAATGGCCTCGGTTAGTGGAGAAAGCAGTCAATGCCCGAGATTCGGGACTGACTTCCATTTGCCAATAACCAGATGCTACATAAATCGAGGGATGAAAAGAAGTTAGCTTTCCCCACGTTTAGAATTGTTGCCTGCATGTTTGGAATAGGGAAACGGTCTGGGATGGTAATGTGGTTCAGACATCTAAAATCTATACAAGGGCGAGATGTTCCGTCCTTTTAGGAGACAAGAATCATAGGAGCGGACCAGGGACTAGCTGAAGGCTGAATGACATCCTGCTCCAACATGTCCGTGATGTGTTTCTCATTAGTGACTAATTGGGAATGTGGAACCCGATAGGGAGGAATGAAAATGGGTTTGGAATTGGGTTCCAGCTTGATTTCAAAGGAGACCAAATTAGTTTGACCCAGAGGATCTCCTTTTAGGGCGATCACATCTCTCTTTCTTATCAGGAAATCGAGAAGTGATTCCATTAGTTTGGGATCCTGTAAGACTGGTGACTCCTAAAGGGAGTGCTCCAGACATTTCTTATATTCATCTTTCAATACTGTGTTTAACTCTTAGGAACTGGAAACACGATTTATCGTACTGGTGGGGAAATCTGAATCTATTTCTACTGTGGAAACAGTTCCTATTTTCTGATATGAAGTTAATTCGATAGGGATATTTGCTTTGTTTAAGCAAACAACAGGGATAGCTGAATTCTGACTCTGACTAAGGACTTGGGCAATAAGAACATCTCTTTTCAAATTACTTTTCTCTGTAATCAGAGTACGCTCTGACTCTAATAATTTTCCTTGACTGTCGACTACTTTTGCTAGGAAACAGATCTTCTCATAAGGTGCTACGGTTATATGCTCGGTCGGGCATATGAAAAATTGAGAATCTGACTCTGGATCGGCGACTAAAATTTGTCTTATGGGCTGAACTGAAACTGGCTGACTGGAAGCTGGCTGACTGGAAACTAGCTGACTGGAAACTGACTGACTGGAAACTGACTAACTGGAAACTGACTGACTGGAAACAGACTGTGTTGATCCAACTGGATTCAACAACTGGAACTGATTACTCTGGGGGCTGATATCTGGAGAAGGTTGTCCCTCTGGGTACAACCGACTGTCTTGAACTGCTATCAAGTGGAGGGGGTTTCCTATTTCTTTCGGAAATCTGAACTGAACTAATTCTATTAGCATTAAGCTGTCTGTTATTCTCATGGAGATGGTGTGTCCTATTTCGACACTTTACTAGCTTTCCGGCTGGGTAAATCTCCCATTGATTCCGGTTAAAAAAATCCATACCTATTAGGATATCTGTCTGAAAGGTGGCGACTGTGTCCACTATACAACATTTCGCGGGGTATACCGCGTTTCTAACTTCTAAATATAATTCAAGTTCTCCGTATGTAGGTATGGGTGTGCCCGAAACTCCTCTGAGTTGACAGGAGGGTGCCTTAATTTCATATTTGTAATCTGTAGTCTCTAGTAATTCATCTACACATTGTTTCTTAATTAACGTCGCGTGTGCTCCTGTATCTAGGAGAGCGGTTAAATCTTGGTTATCTATGCTTCAATTTATTATTAAATCTAGGAGGTTTGCACCTATTATCCTGATGGGGAGTTTGTTTGCGTATTTGGGTACATTACTGCTCTTTAGGAGGAGGTTGAACTGCCGCATCCAAAGTAGGGTCTAAAAAAGGGCTCGAATTCTCCTCTATGAGAGGACATGGGTCATATTCTACGGGATCACCATACTTTGTACTGAACGGAAGCATTTCCTGAGCTCTCTGATATTGCTTTTACATATTGCTAATAACTTTACCTTTGGAAAGTTTTGAATTTTATATACTTGCGTTTATATTCACATTGTTATAGTTAAATAATTGAATATTAGTGGTTTTTAGCGATTTAGAAGTTTTCATAGCGTGCCGGCTTAATTTAACTTATACTTGTGACGGTTATAAACTAATTTTAACTGCGTGATGCCGTCGCAGAAAGAGTCGTGTGTTAGGTGTGGGGTAAACCGGTGGTATTCGGATTTTAAAGAATATAACGGCGGTCCTATGGCGATTACCGAGAGATCAGTTTGTTTCTTTTGCGAGTTAAGGGAGGAAATAGTTGATATAAAACGTAGTGTACGTGAGGTAACGGAAAGACTTGCAACGCTTGATGAGGGCAGGAGTAGGGCTACAGTTGACGAAAGCCTAACCAATACTAACGTTGAAGACGTTAATAATTTGAAGGGTGAGGTGCGTAACCTAGTTTCTAGTTTAGGTAGCTTATCGGGAAGGTTGGATAGAGTTGAGGAAGGGGTTAAGGTTGGTCCGAGATTAGTAGATGGGGAGGGATTTAGAGAAGTTAAGGGTGGAGCTAGGCCGCAACCGTTAGGTGATAGGAATCCCTCCCGTATCGAGGTTTCGAACCCTTTCGCCCATTTCGAAAGGGACGTGAATGAGGGGGAAACTATTTTAATTGGGGACTCTTTAGTGCGCCATATGGACACAGAGTTCGGCATCCAACCAAGAGGAGAACGCTCTGTCTCCCAGGGGCCAGGGTTGACAGAGTTAGAGACGAAGTGGATAGGATTGACGTTGCCTCCCGTCACTCGATGTTGGTGACGATGGTAGGAGGCAACGACTCGTATAGGCCCGATACGAGAGTGCCTGACCTTTTGGAGAGATATAGGGGGTTAATTAGATCCCTGAAGGCAAGGTCAGATAGGTCTTTAGTTTCAGGTATTACCCCTAGGCACGGTTTGGGTCTTAGGATTACGTCAAAAACAATATTCTTGAATACTAAATTGGAAGAGATTTGTGCTGAGGAAAATGTACCCTTCGTAAAACTCTGGTCCGAATTCAGTGATCCTAGCCTTTTTATAAAGATGGGGGTGCATTTTAATGAAATAGGTAATGCTAGGCTAGGTAGGTTAATTGACGAAAATGTACGAAAGCTGTATAGGTCGAAGCCTTCTTTAAACGTTGTGGGTCCTGGGAACGGGGGCCCGACGTGAAAAAAAGTTTAAAACGCCGGCCCGTGGTAAAAAATAACTTAAACGTTTTTATTGTAACGCGCGTAGTATTAGAAATAAATTAAACGAATTTAAGGCGATAATTTATTCCGGCAACTACGATATAGTTGCTATCACTGAAACGTGGTTAAATACCGTTACTCGGGACTTGTTGGGGGAACTTGATGTATCGGGTTTTAAACTCTTTACTAATGATAGGTTACATAGGATTGGTGGCGGCGTTTTGCTGTACATTCGTAATTCCCTTAGGGCTATCGAGGTTAAGATAGATTTTCCGGCAGCAATTAATGCGATATGCGTTGAAGTTAGGGCGCGTAGTCTTAGTTTCAATTTTATTGTTGTTTATAGACTTCCCGTTCAACCCCTCAATACCTATACTAGATTTTACTCACTTCTTGGTAACTTTATTGGCAATCGGTCGGAATACTATAATTGTCGGAGACTTTAACTGCCCTAATGTTAATTACGAGACTTTTACTGGTAATGAGGAGGGTTTGAGATTGATTGAGTTCATGGAAGATAATGTTTTACGACAGATGGCTACCGAACCAACGCGCGGTGACAATAGTTTAGATTTGGTAATGACGAACGGCGAAAATATAGTCGAAGGTTTAGAAGTAGGCGAGAGTTTAGGATGTAGTGATCATCAAATTCTTAGGTTTAAGTTATTGATAGAAAACACGAAGGATAGTAACGTAATAGAAGTCCCTGATTTTCGTAGGGCTAATTCTGATAGTTTTGCGGATAGGATGAGAGTAGTGGACTGGGATAACTTATTTATGGGTAATGACACAAATTTGCATTGGGAGGCGTTTAAAGAAAGTTTTATGAATATTGAAAGGGAGTTTATTCCTCGTAGGCCCAAGCGCGCTAGAAATCATGGTAGGCCCAGGTGGTGGACTAGGTAAATAGGCGAGTTCATAATCGAGCGTAACAGAGCGTATAGACTTATTAAGCGCAATGGCACGGCAGCTAACTTTAATAGATATATCGAGCTTAGACGTCAGGTTAAAAGATCAGTTAGGAATGCTAAGCGTAATTTAGAGATACTTATAGCTGCGGATAGTAAACATAATCCAAAAAAGTTTTTTGAATACGTCAATAATCGTAAGCCGATAAAAGATAACATAGGCCCTCTAGTGGATGTTAACGGCGCTTTGGCTTCTGACGCTCAGGCGATGGCGGGTATTTTCAATAACTTTTTTGCGACAGTTTTTACCGTAGAAGACGTAAATAATGTCCCCGACGTGGACGATATCGTTCCATTTAGTAGCGAGACTATTTTGGATGAAATAACTGTTTACGAGGGTGAGATTGCGCATTATATCGATAGGCTAAAAGTTAGCAAGGCTCCAGGCCCTGACGCTTTTTATCCCAGACATTTGAAAGATTTGAAAGACGTTATCGTAGGCCCCTTAACGAAGATTTTTAATCAGTCACTCGAAACGGGGATTATTCCTGAAGACTTCAAATTAGCTAACGTCACGCCTATTTTTAAAAAAGGCGACACAGTAGCTAGCAATTATAGGCCCATTAGCTTAACGTCAATTGTCGGTAAACTTTTGGAATCCGTAGTTAGGGATCGTATCATCGATCACTTAGAAAGTAGAGATTTGATTAATAGTAGTCAGCATGGGTTTCGACGCCATAGATCTTGTTTAACTAATTTGTTAGAATTTTATAACGAAATAGTGCGCGAATACGATAGGCATAGAGCGGCTGACGTTATTTATTTAGATTTTAAAAAGGCGTTCGATACAGTTCCGCATAGAAGATTAATTGCGAAGGTTAAAGCGCACGGTATACGCGGTCAGGTAGCTAACTGGTTAGAGGAATGGCTTCGTGCTAGGAGACAGAGGGTCGTTGTTAATGGTAGTGAATCGGGGTGGTTGGATGTAGGTAGCGGTGTCCCACAGGGTTCAGTGTTAGGCCCATTGCTATTCGTAATTTACATTAACGACATAGATGTAGGATTGACTAGTAACGTGTCAAAATTCGCGGACGATACTAAAATAGGCGGTAAGGTTGTTAACGAGGACGATAGAAATAGGCTCCAAGACGATGTAAATAGGATTATGGAGTGGACGGATAAGTGGCAGATGCAATTTAACGTAGACAAATGTAAAGTTTTGCATATAGGTTCTCGTAACAATAATTACACGTACACGATGGATGTAGAGAGTTAGCGAGCGTTGACGAGGAAGTAGATTTAGGCGTACGCGTATCTAAGGATTTAAAGGTTAGGAACCAGTGCCTGGAGTCTTGCGCAAAAGCTAATAGGATGTTAGGCTTCATAGCGCGTAATTTCGAATTTAAATCGAAGGATATTATATTGCCCCTTTACAAGTCCCTAGTCAGGCCTCATTTAGAATATGCCGTTCAGTTTTGGTGCCCGTATTTGCGTGAGGATATTGATAGGTTAGAAAGGGTTCAGCGTCGTGCCACGAAACTAATTCCGTCATTGCGCAACAAGCCTTATGAAGATAGGATTAAAAGTTAGACTTGCATTCACTCGAAACTAGGAGATTAAGGGGGAGCTTATTGAAGTTTTCAAAATCGTTAATAACATGATAACGTAAATTTTGACAAACTGTTCACTTTCGATAATAGCAATACTCGTAATAACGGATTTAAGTTGCGTGGCAGACGTTTCATTACTAATATCGCTAAAAACTTCTTTACGTTTAAAGTAATTGATAAATGGAATAATCTTCCCGCGTCAGTCGTTCACTCTACCAGCGTTAATATGTTTAAGAACCGTTTAGATAGGCATTTTAAAAATATTAACGTTGTTTAAAAAAAAAAACAATTAGTAACAGGAGCTCTGGTGGTGGTCGAGGATGAGTCTGTTGACGATTAATGCCAGCTTGTGACATGCCAGCGTGTGATGCCTGCAATAAAATTTTAAAAAAAAATTAGACTAACACGAACGTAGATGTAGCTCGTAGAGTAAACTAACCTACTTTTTGTTTAACTTTACCTACTTTTTTTTTATCCTCTCCTTACTGCATGTCTGTAACTCTCTTTACTTGCATGTCTGTAGCTTCCATGGTATGACTGTGAGTTAAGACTGTGTTTGCATGGTTTGTAAGCGTTCTTATTCTACTTCTTTTCATCTTTCACCCCTTTCCTATTCTCTCCGACTATTTTTCTCACTTGTCGGCAGTTGCCGGCGGATGATGATGGTGAGTCTTTTTTCTCTTTTTCTGAATGAATGTTAACCCACGAGTGATAGGTGTTGCTACTTACTTAACCCCTTATTCTCTTCTCTTAACCCCCTACTCTTTCCTTTTTCTCGGGCTGACCTTAGAGTGGATCTTAGGGTCTTTGTTAGCCTTAGCTTCTGTAGATCTGTAGAAAACTGTACTCTGGGGAAAATGATTCCTCCGCGGGTACTTCTACGTACCGAACTATTCGACTTTGCTGATTGTACTGGGGTTTATACATGGGGTAATAGGGTGATTGACCCTGTGGTCGTAATCTATTTCGTTGGTGGTTCGACTGAGGCTGGGAATGGACTGGTTTCTGGGGATTCGAGGACTTTTGGGAACGTTCGGGGTTCGACTTCTGGAAGTGGGGCCTATACCATGCAGGGGCTTTATCGGCACATTTTTGGCGATCGCCACGGCGATGATCATGTTCGTGACAGTGGGAGCAATAAGGGGGGTAATTGCACTGACTTATCATGTGCCCAAAGCTATCGCAGTTAAAACACTGTGGAGGAGGGCGTGTATTCTGGGTTTCGGGGGCTTGTTTCTGGGGTGGTGTTCCCTGCATCGGCCTCGATTTATAGGATTGTTGTTGTTGCTGTTGCTGTTGTGGTTGCTGCTGCTGAATGTAATGTATAGGGGTTTCTCTACCCTTTCGGAAGTTCTGGTTTGCTAAATCTGGCTAATGTTCCCGTGTTTTATTTATGGCTACACTTACTGGTTTGCCAACATTTAGAAACGCTTGAAACTTTTTTCAGGTGCTCCGGGTAGGTTTTGGTAAATGGTCGTTGCTACTATTAGATTTCTTTGTTTTGAAGTGAAAGTAATGCCACACGCATTTTCTGCGGCTCGGAGGGTTTCTCCTACGAGTTTATGTGTTCGTGTAATAAAATTATTTAAATCTTCATGTTCCTCTTTCTTCCATTTAGCTTGGAAGACTACTTCTAACGTGGCTAAGGGTTGTGCAAGTATTATTTCTTTAAAAAATTCTAATAAGTTTTGTTTAAAATTGTCCCATGTTGTAGCTTCGCTAATGGATGGGACGTCGGTGACTGTATCATGAGCATTCCCTTCTTTAAGGTCGATAAACCTTTTTGCTTCCCTAATCTTTATATCATCATCGGTGATATTTTCGCGTAAGAAATGTGGTTCTAAAGACTCAATCCAAGGTCTTACGCGCGGTTCAACAAAGTGATTATCTATGGTCCCCTAAAAAATTAAGACAGTATGGGGAAGGTTTACTAGTCTACCTAAGTTAATTCATGCTGGGGCGGGGATTTGAGACATATTGGCTTGTACTTGATCTGAAGTTTGTGTATTTGGGAATATGTTTGAAGGGCGCCGGGTAGGTGGAAGAATGGGTGCAGGGAAATTTTCGATGTCAGAAAGCGCACTGTCTGAATCGCTCATTTGTGAAGGTACTATTAATGTTCTAATTTGGTCTGCTTGACCGATCTTAATCTATGGAATAATCACTTGAGTGGTTTTCCTAACTAATCTATCTAAGAAATACATATTAAATAAATGCACAACCATTTGCCTAACTAGGGGAAAATTTGAAAAGATTGTAAACAAAATAATAAAAAAAAATGTAAACAAGATTCACTCTAATGTATGTGAAGGTATGGTAATATTATGATTGGTACATTAAATAAAATTATACTGTACTAACTATAATAGTGGAAATAATTCGGTTTCACAAAAAAAGAAATGTATCACTGTGTATGGAATGTTCACTGTGTTTTTTGATAATTCTGGCTCGATACTAATTATTAACTGTTAATAATACTAACTTTTCAAATGTTTAGAGATTATTTAAAACGAGAGTTTTGTACTTAACAAGATTCCTACGGCGAAATCCTTGGAGACGTGTCCTGAAGACGTGTCTTGCTGGCCATTTGTTCTTGGATGAAAACTAGGCGTGGAGAACTTGGAGTTGTGACACACCAGTTCACGGGTGGATGTGACGAACTGGAAGTCGTGACACGCCGGTCAACTGGATGTTGGCTCTAGTTCCAGGGTCTGGAAGACTGGAAGAATCCTGGATGCAGAGGTCGTCAGTTGTTAACCCCTCCGTCTAGGGCCTGGGTTGGTTCGAAGTCGACGGGGGTTCTAGTTGGTGGTAGCAACGGATGTGTTACTTGCAGTAGTTTCTTCTATATTACTCTCCGAGTTCTTCTATAGTGGCTCGGAGGATTCTGGGAGGCTTACTAAATTCTCTGAAGATTCCCGGATTCTTCTTATAACGTATCGGGAAATTTTAATGACTAAGTTCTCTGAAGAGAGCAAGGCTCGAAGGAGAAGATAAAGACTACTTCTTACTGTAATTTACTGCTAAAATGTACAGGCAGTGCTCAGCCTTTGCGTTTACTTCTGAATGAACATGGAAGAAATTATTGGGGTTTATATACCCCGATTCTACTAACATCATCATTATTAAATGTTGAAGAGGCTGCATTGTTTTTGCACAATATTTGAAAATAAAGTAAATCTTTTAGCTGTGGTAATGTTTAAACGAATAAACAAGATATTTGAAGATGAAGCCATATTTTTATTTTAAACCGCGTATTTTCAGATCTGATGTTATCATCATCTGCCAAGTCAACTAAAAGTGGAAAGCTTAAGCAGGATTCATTATTAAGCGAAATCTAAAGAAAATGATTAAGAGATTTTAAAAAGAACAAGTCACCAATTATTTGCCAAAGTAGAAAGCAAATCAAAAATTTTATCCAAACTCGCGTTAGGCGATTTTGGTCCTTATGTATAAATGAATACATACACGTACATACATAAGAATATTGGTATTATATAAAGTTAAATATATACGAATATATAGGATTATATAAATATATGAACCATATAAACACATAAATTTTAAAAATGGATACAAGAACTATATAAATGAATATAAGAATTACACGAAAGAATAAGATAGTATAGGAATATGGGAATTATTCATGGTTCATTTTTACATATATATAAATATATATATGTATAAATATATATAAATATATACATATATATATATATATATATATATATATATATATATATATATATATATATATATATATATATATATATATATAGTGTGTATATATACACAGAGGGTGATTCAAAAGTCTCCATACATAGACAAAATGGTCATGATAAATAAATGATTTTTTTTTTTTATATTTTGCAGGTGATGTGCTGAGATGCCTTTAGCCCAAGAAGAGCGTATAGAGATCATTCTTCTGGCAGGTTCAGGAAGCTGTCGCAAGGTTGCCGAGGATTTTAACAGGAGACACGCCCCCGGCACGCACATCACACACGACACCGTTGCCAAACTCATTGAGAAGTTCAAGAAGACTGGAAGTGTTGCAGAAAAAACTGAGAAGTGGCCATCCACGAACAGCCACCGATGAAGGTGCAGCGACCATGGTGCTGGCAGCGTTCGCAAAGAGTCCCCAAAAAAGCACTCGACGGATATCTGCAGAATGCGGTGTCAGCCAAAGGAGTATCGTTCGCATTATGAAAGAGCACAGATGGCATCCATACAAAATGCAAATGTTGCAGTATCTTAGCGAAGACGACCCGGACAGGCGGCTGGAATTCTGTGAATAGGCAAGAACAAAAGTGAACGAAGACACGGAGTTCTCGGCTGGCATCCTGTTTTCAGATGAAGCCAACTTTTATGTTCATGGAGAGGTTAATCGTCAAAACGTACGTTATTAGAGTGATGACAACCCGCACTGGATGAGTCCCTCAAAGACGCAAGGCGCTGGAAAGGTGATGGTGTGGTGCGGGATATGGGGCAACACAATTGTTGGCCCTTTTTTCATTGACACCAATCTGAATGCCGAAATGTATCTAAACATGCTGCAAGACACAGTCATGCCGTCCCTGCTGAACGAAGACGGGGGATTTCCAGGTACTTTCAGTGTCGTGAATTACCTTTTTAATCATTCTTTTAATTACTTATTTACTTTACTTTCTCTCTTTGATCAATTTCTTTTCTACCATTTATCATTCTCTTTACACGCTTGCACTCGTCTTCGCTATAAATGCTTTATGAATAAGGTAGCGTGGTCGTTTCGAAAGCCGTTACAAAACAAAGGGGGAAGGGGGTTCATTAACACTCTTTTTCAACGCTTGTTAACACTTTATTTAATTCCGAAAATGGTATAGTTAAACGGGGGAACGCGAGTGGGGGGTTTTACTATAGTATTTTACGTCGGAGAGGGCACAAAGAGCAATTTAAATTTAAGCTTACATGACCCCAACTTTACGCTTATCGCGCTGCTGATTGACTGACTCTTTTTGGGGATAGTCCGCTCTCTGGGCCTCTGTTCAGGATTGCCAACTCTTCCAATTTTAAACAATTACAATCTAACAAACATACTTTATCGTAATTTCACAATTATTAGTAAATAATTTATATTAAGCATTATAATCTTAATTAAACAAAAATTAATATTCTTAACTAGGCATTACTACATCAGCCAGACGGGGCGCCACCCCATTACGGTATCTGCGTGCGCCAGTGGCTGGATCAGCAGTTTCCGTGTCACTGGATTGGCCGCCGTGGTCCCGTGGAGTGGCCTCCAAGGTCCCCAGATCTCACCCCCCTTGATTTTTACTTGTGGGGGGGCACTGAAGGCCATGGTGTACCAAGTGAAAATACAAAACACGAACCACCTAAAGGAACGCATTCGTGATGCGTGTGCACGCATAACACCAGACGTGTTAAAGCGGGTTTGTCATGACTGGGAGGAACGCATCATGTGCATTCAGTGTAATGGTGCTCACGTAGAGCATATTTTGTGACTTACAAGTGATTGCATAATAAAGTGACCATTTTGCCTATGTATGGAGACTTTTGACTCACCCTGTATATATAAATATATATATATATATATATATAAAATAAATATATATATACACAATATATAAATATATATATATATATATACATATATACACACAATATATATCCGACCGGCAATTGGATGATCCCGGGTTCGATTCCTGGGAGGTACCTTATTTTTCATTTGCTCGTTCTCCCTCCTCATCTTGTGCGGAAAGCTTTTCTCCACAAGCGTCGTTCTTTACATATATATATATATATATATATATATATGTGTGTTTGTGTGTGTATATATATATATATGTGTGTGTGTGTGTGTATATATATATATATATATATATATGTGTGTATGTATATATATATGTATATATATCAATATATATATATAGTATAGAAACGACGTAAGTATAGAGGAGTGTTCTGCACACGAGGAAGAGAAATAACAAACAAATGAAAAAATAAGGCACCCGCCCGGGAATCGAACCCAGGATCTTCCGATTGCCGGTCAGACGTGCTAACCACTACACTACGGAGCCACGATAGTCAGAAGTTGTAATTCTCCTACATAGGGCAGAAACCAATGCCTTGAGAGGGCACCCTCGCAAATCGTGAATATGTACATTTAACTGCAATGACCGCGCAGTATATTAACGTTAATATACTGCGCTGTCATTGCAGTTAAATGTACATATTCACGATTTGCGAGGGTGCCCTCTCAAGGCATTGGTTTCTGCCCTATGTAAGAGAATTACAACTTCTGACTATCGTGGCTCCGTAGTGTAGTGGTTAGCACGTCTGACTGGCAATCGGAAGATCCTGGGTTCGATTCCCGGGCGGGTGCCTTATTTTCATTTGTTTGTTATTTCTCTTCCTCGTGTGCAGAACACTCCTCTATACTTACGTCGTTTCTATACGTTAATATACTGCGCGGTCATTGCAGTTAAATGCATATATATATATATATATATACACAACATATATATATATATACTAGTGGTGGACTGGATATCCGCATCCGCATCATTTTTAACATCCGCATCCGCACTTTTGACTGCGGATGTTATGCGGATATTACTTCTAATAAATTATGCAATTTACAATTAAATTAGCTTATAAAGTAGCTTATAAGGCCCAGTCATGCACATTTCATGTGAAGTATTAATTACACTGGTCAACAACAATTTTGTCACAAGGGTTTTGATGGGTGTTCTAAGTGTACTTTTTCATGCTGAATCTAAATATGAAATCAGATTTTTTCTATCAGGCTTAGTTTACTTGTGACGCTATGTTCATTTTTTTCTCATTTAGCATGATCACCGGATAAAAAAATAATAACATATTATATATAATTAAGTATATAACAATATTATAATATAAAAATAATAAATATAATAATATATTATATTAATTAATATAACTATAATAAAAATATTAATATTAATATATATGTTGTATTAATTTTTCTGTAAAATTAGTACAATTTATTCCTTTGGGGAGAAAGTTCTGATAATGCTAGCAGGATAAATTTGGTCGGAGCAGCAGACTGTGCAGGTTGAAACATGTTTGTACCTGTTCAGACATGAGCCTAGTTTCTGTGTGTAGAGCAGCTCCAAGTCAGTCTGCTTGTAAATGTCATAGTGTTAACAGCTAGTGTCTGTTGCTTCTTGTTAATTTTACACCAGTGTTGTATTCATATAGATGTTTTGTAATGCCGCGGAACTGTCTGAATCATCCTAATTCCTTTTGTTATGTATGTGGTGATCTAACTTTAAAATCCCAGAAACGTAACTTTACACCATTAGTAAAAAAATGCTATGAACTTTATTTCGGATGTAAAGTAGGCGATCAGGACAAGAGTTGGGCCCCTCACATTTGTTGTGTGACATGTGTAAGACTACTTACAGGATGGCTAAACGGTTCACGTCACATGCCATTTGCTATTCCAATGATTTGGAGGGAACCCAAAGATCACACAACAGACTGCTATTTCTGCCTGGTAAATACAAAGGGGATCACTTCAAAAACAAAGAGCCTTATCTAATACCCTAATCTACCGTCTGCAATGAGACCAGTTCCCCACAGTGCTCAACTTCCAGTACCAAATCCTCCTGAACATGTAAGTTTAAGTGATGAGGAATCAAACGTAGCTGTAGCATATCACGAGGAAAAAGATGAAGACATTTCTGATCCAACATTCCAGGCTACCTGTTCCTCCAATGAACCACATTTACGGTCACAAGGAGATCTAAATGACCTAGTTCGTGATTTGAAATTATCTAAGAAGCAGGCTGAACTTTTAGGTTCAAGATTAAAGGGTTGGAATCTACTGCAACGTGACACTAAAGTTTGTTTTTTCCGCAGCCGCCATGATGAATTCAAAGAATGGTTCTCCCATGAAGATGGACTTGTGTTTTGTAAAGATGTTAATTCAGTCATGGGGGCTCTTGGTCATGAACATAACGTGGATGAGTGGCGATTGTTCATTGACTCCTCAAAAGTCAGCTTGAAAGCAGTCCTTCTTCACAACGGAAATAAATTTCCTTCTGTACCTATTGCACATGCTGCAAACATGAAAGAGTCATACGACAACATGAAGTTGCTTTTAGAAAAGTTTCAGTATCAGAAATATAAGTGGAATATCTGTGGAGATCTGAAAGTCATTGCACTTTTGCTAGGGTTGCAGCTAGGTTACACCAAGTACTGTTGTTTTTTATGTGAGTGGGACAGTAGGGACAAGCAAAACCACTACGTTAAGAAGGATTGGCCAAAACGCACGTCACTTGTTCCAGGCAAGAAAAATGTTGTGAATAGTTCACTTGTTGACCCTGAGAAAGTGTACTTTCCTCCTTTGCATATCAAGCTTGGACTTATGAAAAACTTTGTTAAAGCGATGGATAAAGCGCAAACAGGATTCACATACTTGAGAAATAAGTTTCCCCGGATCAGTGATGCCAAGATTAAAGAAGGCATTTTTGTAGGCCCTCATATCAGAGAATTGTTAAGAGATGAGAGATTTGAAGGAGAGTTGAATGAAGTTGAGAAAGCTGCGTGGCAGAGTTTCAAAAGTGTCTGCACAAATTTTTTGGGAAATCACAAGGCCGAAATCTATCCTGAAATAGTAGGAGATCTTCTTAAGTCTTACCAAGCAATGGGGGTGCAATATGTCATTAAAGGTTCATTTCTTGGACTCTCACTTGGACTTTTTTCCGGAAAACCTGGGTGCGGTAAGCGACGAACATGGTGAGCGTTTTCATCAGGATATTTCTGCCATGGAAAACCGTTACCAAGGCAAATGGAGCCCCAGTATGCTGGCTGACTATTGCTGGACTCTTAAGAGAGACATGCCTGAGGCAAAGCACAGCAGAAAATCAAAACAAGCTACTTTTTAAACTACAGGTATGTCTTTTCGATCATATTTTAATAAGTATGTAACTATATGGGTTTTTAAAAATTAAAGTGCATGTCACACAAAAACCAGACCTGATAGAGAAATTTTGCAAACTTATTTGGATTCAGCACAGAAAATACTATAAGAATAAGGTATTTTCATTCTTGGGACACGAAAAAAAATTTTTTTTTTGTTGCCGTGTTATTAATGAACAAACAAATATAAAAACCTCAAAATATAAATACCTGGTAATACAGAAAATTGAATGAAACTTGTTTCATTGAATTTTCTGTAGCTAAAACTCTTGAGATAGTTATTATTTTTATCATAATGAAAACATTAATATTAATTTTAATTCTTATGCATTGCCTACCATAATAGTAACATCACGAAATTTGAAAAATTGTCTATATTCATAATTCTATATTACAGTATATTGATCGAGTAATAAGTATCCGCACCCGCGGATATTTAATTTAAAGATCCGCACCCGCATCCGCAGATGTTGAAAAACTGACATCCGGCCCACCATGTCGTTATTATAGCCTTTTTAACCTTTCTTATTTTGCTTTTTTATACTACTTTGCTCTTTCTTTATTCAATTTCTCTTCTATCATTAATCACTCTTTTTACACTTATTTCGCTGTACTTTATAAATACGATAGACGTGACCGAGTGGAAAACCGTTATCATTCAAATAATGCAAGGGAGACCGGGGGGGAGGGGTTAATTATAAGCTTATTAACAAATTACTGACTTTAATTTATGCTGAAACGCTTTAGATAAACGGGGTAATGCGAGGGGGAAATTAACGTTATCATTTTAGTCGGAGAGAGATACGAAATACTATTCTAAATTCACACAAAACATCTTAACACCACAAGAAAACACCTTAAACCATTAGTGCCTGGTGTCCGTTTAAACGGACGCTGAAAAATGTGCATTACTTTCTGTCTGCATTTAGTTTTTAGAATATTTCATTATAATAACATGATAATTATTGTTTTGTGATTACATTTAACAAAAACAAACAACCATCATCTGGCAACATTTCTTTCACTAGTATCATAACATCAAGATGGCTGCCGCGAATCGGAGTATTTTCACGAAGTTAGTAAAAAATGAATATTTTGTTAATTCTATAATGTAGTTTCAGTAGATAGCTATACACTGACACTAAGTTCATAAGTTGCTCTAGATGATGAAACCACATAATATCGAATATGTCTGTTATATTTTCTAAATAGCTTGTTCAAAAATCAGTGTCAGTTATAACGGACACTCGGCAGTAGAGTACTGTTATGTTTCACCTTCAAGTGTCCATTTTCAATGAACTCTACAAGAACGTTTTCTCTGTTGAATTTGGGGAAACTAAATTGATATTTTGTTTATTAGTTAATTACTTTTTTGTTTATTAGTTAATTACTATTTTGTTTATTAGTTAATTACTATTTTCTTTATTAGGTAATTACTATTTTGTTTATTATTTATTTATTAGTTATTTGTTAATTTTTTACCTTTTGTGACATTTGCATTTTTTTCTTTCAGACTGACAACTGCTGAAGCTTTGGCTATTCTGGAGGACCTGGATACAGGTGGTAATGTTTACATGGAACATCCCAATACTGATGACTTGTCAGATGGTGACAGTGACCATTCAGATGATGAAGCCGCTGGCAGTTCAATCCGTTTGAAGAAAGGAGTCTTGAAAGCCAATGCGGAAATTTTTCATACTCTATATTCAGATGATCAAAATGTATTAGATACATACTACGATGAAAGCACATCTGATTTAGTAAAAGAGAACCCTCAAAAAAAGGTAATGATTGTCAACCGAAAAAAATATCTGAACAATCAAAAACTTGTACTTCGCCCGTCGAATTTTTTCAGCTTTTTTTTGACAAAGATTTGATCACATTACTAATTGAACAAAGCAGTAGTTACGCTGCTCAAAATAATCGTAATCTAAATTTATCAGAGTCTGAATTATTTGTATTTATTGCAAATTTGTTGCTCTCTGCGCACTGCCCTCTCCCAAATAAAAGAAAATATTGGTCATCTGAGGACAATGTACCGAAAGTACTTTCCAAATATATGAGGAGGGATAGATTCGAAGCAAAACTTAGGAACATTCATTTGGCTGACAATACAAACTAAATTGATGATCGAGCCTATAAGCTCAGGCCATTGTTTGATCATTTGCAAGAAAAGTTTCTTCAGCACGGTGGTTTGGAAGAACATCTATCTGTAGACGAGAGCATGATACCATATTACGGTAAACACTATGCAAAACAATTTATCAAAGGTAAGTCAATCAGATTTGGCTTAAAAATTTGGGCCCTGTGTTCAAAGAACGGATGCTTGCATTCTTTTGATATCTACATGGGAAAGAATTCAAATCAAACATCAACAACTGAAAAAAAGATTGGAGTTGGTGGCAATGTTGTGTTGCAGCTTGTGTCTCAAGCTCGTGTGCCTAATGAAGCTGGTTATAAAGTGTTCTTTGACAATTACTTTACTGGTCTTAGCCACATTGATGAGCTATCTAAACAAGGTATTTGTGCATCGGGAACTTGCAGAGAAAACAGAACAGAGAAGCGTCCACTGAAATCAAAATCTGAAATGAAGGCCGTACGAGGTGTAGTAATGTTAAATTAAAAGAATATAATAATATTTGATAAATATAATTACGATAAATTATGGTGTCTACAGGGTGTCCCATAAGTCCGGCATCATAGGAGAAATTCATATTTTTCTATTTCTACAAACCATAATTCATATTTTTCTCTTTCTACAGGCCATAATGTCTGTGAGCAAGGAAGAACGAATCCAGATAATTCTACTCATAGGAAATCGGAGTCAAAGAGAGGCCGCTGCTGAATTTAACAGACTGCATCCAGACCGCGAGCCAATAACACAGAGTTGTGTTAGCAGACTTGTTGCAAAGTTTAAGGAAACAGGATCCATAGAAGATAAACCACGCAGTGGACCTTCAAGGAGGTCCATTGACGATGATAAAGAGCGACTGCTATCCTGGCTCATTTTAACAGAAGTCCCAATAAGTCTCTTCGGCGATTGTCCGCCGAGACAGGAGTGTCGAAAAGTAGCATCCATCGCATTTTTCAGGCTCACAAATGGCATCCATATAAACTTCAGATCCTACAGAAATTAGGCGAAGATGATTCCGACCTGCAGATGGAATTTTGTGAATGGGCTACGGAACAATATGCTCGGGATGCCAATTTCACGTCCACCATTCTGTTCAGTGACAAGGCTGTTTTTTTATGGAAATGGTGAGGTAAATCGACAGAACACCCGCTACTGGTCTCAAAACAACCCTCACTGGTATACCTCTTCAAAGGAACAAGGTTCATCTCGGGTGATGGTATGGTGTGGCATTTGGAAGGATCGCATCATAGGCCCCCTCTTTTTCGATGAACATGTAACTGGAGGCACCTACCTACGTATGCTCAAGGAAGAAGCATTTCCCAGTGTTTTGAACGAAGAAGGAAATTTCCCAACATGGTTCCAGCAAGACGGCGCTCCTGCACATTACAGCACCCAAGTAAGGGAATACCTGTACCAACAATTCCCTGGTCATTGGATAGGACGTCGAGGGCCTGTGGAATGGCCAGCTAGAAGCCCGGATCTCACGCCACTAGATTTTTATCTCTCGGGCCAATTGAAAGCGCTGGTATACGAAGAGAAAGTTAGGAGTGTTGAACATTTGCGGCAGCGCATTATTGGGGCATGTAACATCATTACTCCTGAGATCATTCACCGTGTGCTTGCTGACTGGGTATCACGTCTGAATTTGTGTATTGAAGACAATGGTGGACATATTGAGCACGTTCTTTAAATAAAAGCTTTTGTTTTGCTTTTTTATTATTTTTCCTATGATGCCGGACTTATGGGACACCCTGTATATTAAAATTATATTTAATTAGAATGTTTGGTTATAAGAATTAATAGAGAGTATAAGGATGTTTAACAAATGTAATTAAGATAAATATTAAAATTATAATAAAATACTGGTTGGCAACCAGGAGTGGGCCCAAAAGCGCGCCTTATGTTTCGGCTATATTACATTGCTAACCGTTTCATAGTAGTTATAAGATTGATAGCTATTCTATTTCGATTAGTTAAGTAGCAAGATACAAAGTACCCCGTTTGCAAGTAAATTTCGTTTTCCATTCTTTAACAATTCATTGTAAATGTAATTCAAAATGGCGCCCATCATTTTCCAAATTTTTTTCATAGGAGCGTCGCTTTGAAATTTTCGCGCCGTTCGCGCCGTTTTTTTTTCTCTTTTCGTTGGAGCTCGACTGACTATTTTAAAACCGTTTCGACTCACATTTTCACTTTCATGGAGTCGGACTTTGGCGACTCAATTTTTGTCTGAAATTAAATTTGGGAGTCGTTTGTTTCATATTTTTTCGCGTTGAATTCTTTAGATTTCGTCGTTTCGTTCAAAATTGATCGTGCTGCCAGGTGACTCAGTTCTTTTTTTCTCTTGCCTTCCGCTTTTATTACCTGTCTACAGCCTACCTTTTTGTGTTTACAGTTTTTTGGTGTTTACATTTTCTGAATTAGTAATAATGGTGACCAAAATAATAATAATAATGATTAGTAAATAAATTTTACACTTAATTTTTTCGAATTAATTTATTTTAGTTGTTTAAACAGACTGTCCTGCATTTTTTATGCGGTAAAATTTTAAAAAGTTGTGCGTAAAATTGTAACGCATTTGTAGGTCATATATATATATATTATATATATATATATATATATGTATATATATACAGTAGAGCATTAGAAGAGATTCAATAAGCGAGTAACAAAATTTTCCAGAATTTATTAGTAGAATTTTGAGATTATTCTTTGACGGGATGTACATAATGGTAGGCTTAATTAATTTAAATTTACAGACTTTTAGGGCAAGGCGGACACATTGACATCATGTGTGTATAATTTTAAGTTCGCTTCGCTTTATAGGTTAAGTTAATTTTAAATAATCTTAAAAATACTAATTCATACTGGGTTACATTCGGACGCTGTAAGATTTTTATGCTTGCCGTATACAAATTGTGTGAGACTTCAAAATAAGCTAAATTTGTTTAAGTGAAATAGAAAAATTGTTTGTAAAATTTTGATAAATTATTTTGTTTTTTTTGTTTTTTTGTTTTTTTATATACTCATTATTTATATACTTATATATTAACTTATATTTATATATTAATTATATATATAATTATATATATTTTTATACTCATTAATTTTTGTAGGTAGGCTGTTTTTGTTGTCTATTTTTTTCTGTTTCATTTTCAAGACGATGCCCAGTGATATTTTGTATGGTTAGGGCTGTTTACATTTTTTTATTCTAAAATTAAATTTTATTGTGTTAGGGAGTGTTTTTTTTGTTTAACGTTTTATTTTGGGTAATAAAAATGAAAAAAATTTTCGTTCGCGCGTTTGCATAGAAAATATTACAAAATTATGTCAGGATGTAATGCAGTTTCATTCGGTTAGGAATATTTTATAGAAGCTCCTTCCAACACAAAGCGAACACTCTTCATTATACAATGATTTGTTTTAATTTTATTTGTTTACATAGTAGGTTGCGTGTATTTGTGGGTTCATAAAATCTGTTATCTAGAATAACGATGAAAATTTGTAATTTCACTTGGAAACGATAAATTACTGGGATTGTTGTAATTTACACACCATACTGGGTTTTGTGTTGCAGGAGAGAGTTGTCTCTCAGATGTAATTTGTGAATTGCGAGTGTGATTCCTATGAAATTTAGCTTTTCAAGTTGGAATTAATGTATTAAAATATTTTTCGGTAGTAATATTTAAATTTTTTAAATTTTTTAATAACTGTTTTGGAAAATTATTATTGTTTAAAACTTCATTCGGGTTTACTAATGCAGTTAAAACATTGGCTCGAGTGTTCACCCGGAGATGGAGCCTTTTAGATGGCCAGTTGTGGCATTTATGTGTGCTTCTCCCAAAGTGTAAGAGGGTTTGTGATTTCACAGAATTGATTACATGAAGTTTCTGCGGTTCATTTTTGTCTTTTGTATTTGAATGTATCGATGTGATTTCTGAAGGTTGTTTGAATAATAATATTTGCCAAATTATAATAATGGTTGCTATGTATTACCGCTTTTATATTTATACTGTGCAATTTTTATTTCGTGCGTTTCATGAATTTTTTTTATCTTCGATGTAACTGCCATAAGTGACGTTATTGGTAGCTAGGCTGTGATTAAAATTTTGTGAATTCTGTAAATTTTTAATAGTTTTTTTTTCCGTGAATTTGGTCAGAGCAAATTTGTAGTTATTGTTTCGAAGTGAACTGTCGAGAAAATTCGGTAAATTAAATGTGAAATGATAATCAGTAGCAGTATAAACGTTTCGAATAACTTTTTTTTACAAAATTTCAAGAGGTTCGATTTGGAGGCAGCTAAGTTGGATCCAAATTCCATGTATTGAGTTTAGTCGACCCGATAGGTGATCGATCACCATTGAGAGAGAGAGAAGAGATGAGAAGAGAAGAGAAACCGAAATGCGCAGGGACTTGGCGCAGGACAGTTTCGGAAGAGAAGAGAGGAGAAGAGACAAAAGAAACCAAATGTGCAGGGACTTGGCACAGGACAGTTTCCGTCGAAGATGGACTACTGGTATTTTTCGGGCAGTACCTGGTCATGCTGTTCGATGCTTCGCTAAATATGTGTTTTAGCACTCGGTAGGCAAACTACGAGAGTTTGAACGAGTGTCTAGGGCTTTACTGTCCATACAGACATCCAGTAGGTTCGTTGCGAAACGGCCTACGGCGAAGTGATCGTTTGATTATTGCCAGTGAAAGAGTCCTCCAGCTAGATGTAGAAAGAGCAGCGTTCACCGACAAAAGCTGAGATGAGACAGGCGAGTTGATTCGTCGACTTTTAGAATTGCAAATTACGTCCAATTCCGGTGCGTGGTCCCGCTTTCAGATATCTGCCCCCGTGATCCATTTAGAATTGGACGTCTCTCTTGTTTTTTTTTTTTTCGCCATTTGGAGAGAGAGTGGAACCAACCTAAAGCGTGCTGACCTCTTGCATGGTGATGCAATCCCTTGCATTCTAGCGAAGTGAGCAGGAGCTGCGATTGAAAATTGAAGAAGTCCGTTGTAAGCGCGCGGATTGTGATCTAAACAACGTCCAGCAAGTAATATACTGATTATTATGTAATTAAATTATAAGTGAAAGGGTGCGATTATTGCCCATATTTGTTGTGTTTCGTGAAATGGTATGTCCGCTCTGGTCAGTATTTTATATAAACGTTTTCTTATTTTTTTCACTCGGAATTGTCTTGAAAATGTAAGAAAGAAAAAAAATAGACAACAACAATCAGCCCACCTATAAAGATAAAAAATTAATGAATATATGAAAAAAAGTAAAAAAAACATTAATTTATCAAACGAATTTACGAAAACAATTTCTCTATTTCAATTAAACACATTTTTATCTTTTTATAACAAATTTAGCTTCCTTGTGGTCTCACACAATTTATATACGGCAAACATATAATCTTACAGCGTCAAAATTTAACCCAATATAAATTAGTGTCTTTAACTATTATTTTTCGACTTTCACTTTAAAATTAACTTAAACTATAAAGCGAAAACTACAAAGCGATCCTTGAAATTATACACATTTGATGTTGATGTGTCTAAAGGACTTACAGGCGACATATCCAGTCAAAGAATAATCTTAAAAACTTACCTAATAAATTCTTCTGAAAAATTCTGCTACTCGCTTATTGAATGTCTTAGAATGCTCTACTATATATATATATGGAGTTTTTTGAAAGTAAGTTATTAAGGAAGATTCTGCCAAATTATGTTCCATGGTTTAGATATGTAGATGATGTTCTTTGTCTTTGGCCAGTATCTTTAAATCTCAATGAATTCTTACCCAAACTTAATAATTTAATTCCCTCTACCAATTTTACAGTTGAAATAGAAACAGATTCTTCGATCCCTTTTTTAGATGTTTTAATATATAGGTCTGGAAAAAAGTTTAAGTACAATATTTACAGAAAACCCACTAATAATTGCTCCTATATACATTATTATTCTTCTCACCACATTAACGTAAAACGATCCGTTCTTTCTGCTTTGTTCCTAAGAGGCTTACGAATTTGTAGCCCAGAGTTCATTGATGACGAAATTAGTAAAATATACAAAATTGCGTTTGATTTAAAATATCCAAAGAACTGCATAGATAAATCCTTAAAAATGGCAAAGAAAACCTTCTACGAAGTAAAGGACAAGATTCCTTATAACAAAATTTTTTTTAGTGTTACTATGCAGGAAAAATTTCCTTGATCTGCCGAATCTGCTGAGGAATTTTAACGTAAATATTGCGTTCAGAAATTTAGATGTAATTACGAATTCATTGATTAAGAACTCCCCTTTAAGTGAACAGGGTTGTGTATATAAAATTCCATGCACAATATGTAATAAATTTTACATAGGCCAAACTGGTAAGTCCCTTGAGTTACGTATTAAGCAACATCAATACAGTATAAGAATTGGCCAAGAATCTAACGCTATTTTCATTCAAGAAAGAGATACTGATCACCCCATTGACTGGAAAAATGGAAAAATGCCTCCAAATTAAGGTTTAGTAAATCTGTTGTTAGCAGAAATATAATTGAATCTAGTGTGATCAAGAATAATGTGGATTTGGTCCTTAATATAAGCCCTGGGCTGTATAAATTAGACCCGTACATAATTAGAAAGTTGGCGTAGGGCCTACTGGTTTCTTGACCGCATTCTTTCCTCTTAACGGTTTGCTTTGGTTAAATATTATTTTAAGAACTGTTAACATTCTTATGTGTGCATTGTAATATTTCTTTCGTATATAATCTTTGTGTGCTTGGTGGTTTATTAGACTTTTGATCAGGTTGGCTATTGGGAGAGTTTTTTCAGATTGTTTGTAGACGTTTGAATATTCTGTAAGATGTTGGCACCATTCCTTTTGTTTTCATTAAATTCTTGTCACTTAATTGCCTGCTTTAATTAAATGCTGTTTCTAATAACTGTTATAATAATTTTTGTTCTCTGTACATGTTAATTGTCTAATTTCATCTATATAGTTCTTTTATATTCAATAATTTAGCTTCCTTCAGATTAAGTTATCTATTGAAAAAATCTTTAGAGTGCTTTATGGTTTTTAAATTGAGTTGCCGATTAGGAATTTTTCGCTTGTGTATTTAACTCATTTACTTTGTAAAATCTGCCTATTACTTGTTTTCCCTGAAGATGTGAATATATCACGAAAGCGCTCGGATTTCGTGTTTCTTTTTCCTTTTCCCTGTGGTTGTTTGCTTATTAATAAGATCACGTGTTATTCTGTGATTTTACTACATATATATATATATATATATACAGGGTGGTGCAAAAGTCTGGACCCATAGGCGGTTTATATGGAAAAAAAGTGTGGCCTGCAGGAAGTTTATTATGAAATGAAATTTAATTAACCATACACCAGTGACTAAATTATGTTAAATTTAAAGTTCTAGTTCAGAATTTACAATAAGTGTTCGAATTGATGTCCATCTTCCAAACACTCCTTCTTTTGCGTACAAAAGCACAAGCTCTATTCTTTCTGCTATTGGTAACTTCTCTGCCATAGGGTAACAATCTGAAAAATATTTAGTAAAATTATAAACAAAAATTAAATTATAAAAACTATTATAAAAATCGAAAGATATTTTGTATATAGTAAATTGCCTATGGGTCCAGACTTTTGCACCACCCTGTATATATATATATATATATATATATCCCTTTGCTTTGTCCGGAGCGATAGGGCGCGTCCCTCTGTGGCGAATGTGGGAATACACCTTTCTTCGGTGTAAGGGCTTTCTCTGCCCTCGTGGACCATTGGGCCCGTTTGGGGACCCGCTGATCTCCTGCTTCTTTTTCTTTCTTTCTCCTTTAACCCATTCTTTCTGGCTTCTCTCTGTTTTTTTGGCATCGTTCTTTGGACCTTGATTTTGACCCCTTCGTTGGCCCTTGGGTGTGGGAGGTGGTTGCCCTGCACCCTTGTCGCTTTCCAACCAAACCCAAACCCTGTCCCTGCCGCTTTTCACCGCGCGTTGGATGAGAGTGGCCGCCTTTCAGGCACAGGGACTGGGTGCGGGTGTATCTCCCCTGCGTGACATCTATCGGCGGTGGGACCAAGTGAGCCCACGCTTCGCCTTTCCCTTGTTGGAGTCGGTGGTGGCTGGATGCGCGCGGGGGATGAAGTTATTTTTTGTTTCGCTATGGACACTTCTCCCCTCGGCTTACGACTACTGCTTCTCACTCTCGGACTACTCCTTCTCTCAACACTCGGGTGGTGGGCAACCAGGCCCTCGAGTCCTTTACCACTGGAAGACCGCAACCTAATGGGGTTGACCCCCCTGTGGAAGCGGTACGCTTGCACTCTCCTTTTCCGTTGCCGACCCCAGTCCGTCCCTCGACTATGCCTTTGGACCTACACACTCTGGAGCAGTGGTCTCGCCCCAGCCCACTTCAGCCACCTTCGGGCAAGTCAAGTTCCACCGAGGATTTGCCCCCACAACCCGGCTTCTTGCTCTCCCCATATGCCCCCCTTACCCGCCGTCAGCCCACCTCCCCACGGAGAGAGCCTCGCGGCGGACGGGGGAGCCGGCATTCACGGCCGTCCTATCGACCGTTGAATATCCCGGTCCATTTCGACTCTACAGCCTCCCTCTCCCTTCCAAGTATCCACAAATTCCTGGTGATTCGGCCTACATCTGGGTCCCTCCCGACCAACTCTGAACGGACGTTCCAGGCGATCCGAACCCACAGCAACTCCAGCCGGTATGACGTACGCCCACAGAGGGATGGCTCCCTCCTCGTAAAATCACGCTCAGCCGCAGAGACGAAAGCCCTACTCTCCGTCACTGAGGTCCTTGGATGCTCGGTGTCCGTTTCCCCACACCCTCGCCTGAATCAGAGTCAGGGCACTATTTACGCCACCCGCCTATTGTCGATCGCAGTGAGCGAGCTCCTGGAGGACCTCGCACCCCAAGGAGTCACTAAGATCTATCGCTTCACATCCCGACAGGGAGGCACCCCCTCCCCCACCCCACGTCTGCTCCTTACTTTCAATACACTAATCCCCCCCGGCCGCATTGTATGGGGTATGGGAGACCGCGCGTCATGCGAGTTTTCTATACGCCCATACATCCCAGACCCGACCCGTTGTTTTAAATGCAATAGGTTTGGACACGTTAGCTCCGTTTGTCGACAGCCGCATCAATTGTGTGTGAACTGTGGACGACTCGCTCACCCTGACAGGTGCCCCAACACACCCAAATGCTCCAACTGCGAAGGCGCACACCCCTCTTCATCCCGCGAATGCCTTTTCTTCAAGTTCGAGAAGGAGGTCCGCGGCCTACAAGTGTCGGACTTCCTTAGCCCCCGTGAGGCACGAGACAGGGTGCGGAGTCGGGAGGTGAGGCCGGGGATGTCCTATGCCGCTGCTCTCGGCTCTATCATCTCGGCACGCCGCCCTGGCCTGCCGCCGAAACCCCCCTCAGCCACTGCTCCCTGTTCCCCACAAAGCAAATCCTCGCAGGACCCGACGGTCCCCTGTCCCCCCACCGTTCCTCTTCTTCCCGCACCTCACCTGCCACGAATCCCCCAGGAGTCTGGGACCAGGGCTCCCAGGTCCCAGCCACCTCAAACCCTGCCTTCCCAGTGCTCCCTGTACACGCCCGAACCTGCCGCCCGGAGCAAGCCGTCGAGGCGGAGACACCGGAGCGTGTCGCCAGACCCTCCGGCCTTCCAACGTCTCTCTCCCTCTTCCCCTAAGACCAAGAAGACGGCTCGGACCCTTACACCGCCCACCACGTCTGCTATGTCCATCTCTCCCCATCGCAGAAGTCCCACCGCTCTACCCCCACAGACTCTGACAATAGTGGCCGAAATCCACGACCCGCCCCGTACGACGAGACCCAGCCCAGTGGATCCAGTGGATGCGGCTCTGGCGCAGCTGCACGGTGTGACCGAGGGAAGCTCGGCCGCGCCCACGCCCATGAGTCTCCTGGATCTGCCCTTGCCTCCTGGTGCCATTTTCTCCACCCCTCCACGAGACCACTCTGGTTCACCTCCTTCCACCCCCATCGTACCTACCCCCCCAACATCCCCGGCCCCCTCCTTATCAGCTACCCTGAGTACGCCCTCCCTCCCACCCGCCAGGTCTTTCTGGTACCCCCTGTCACCACCTAGGGTCCGCCGTGAGACCCCGGACAGGCGGGGTAGCGCCCCTTTTGGGGTTAACGTGCCCCCCCTGGCCCGACCATAGAGGCTCGTCAGGGCACTTCTGACCCGCTCAGCCCACGATGTTCCTCTGCCTGCCGTGATCCACGCCTCCGGTCTCGCTCGGCCGACTCGACCCCGCAACCTCAGCGGGGTTCGACAGGCCGACCGATTCCTTCCCTGGTGAACGGTAGATAGCCAGCCATGCTCCCGACCCAGCCTTCAGTTTCGCGAACTTCAGATCTCCCTTCACACTCCAACCTCCTAGCGCCTACACCTTTACCCATCCCCCTTCATCAACTAATGGATCCCCCGAAAACCACAATAGTCCACTGGAACTGTCGAGGAATCTTTGCAAACTATGAAGGCCTTAACTCCCTGCTTGCCACTTCCCGTCCGGTGTGTGTCTGTCTCCAGGAGCTAATCCTGGGGACCAGGCCCATCCCCTGCCCCACTGGTTATTTTTGCACCGCCACCCCGCCTCCTACCTGCACTCGAAGGGGAGCTGCCATCCTCGTCCACCACGCAGTCCCCTTCTACAATCTCTCCATCCGGTCCCCGCTAAAGGTGACTGCCGTCCGGCTCTCCCTGGATAGACAGTACACCATTTGTTCAATCTACCTTCCGCCCCACGCTCAAGTCTCCCGCGACGACCTGGTGGAAGTCGTGGAACAACTCCCCAGGCCCTTCCTACTGCTGGGCGATTTCAATAGTCGTCACCCCTTGTGGGGCGACACACACTCCACCTATATGGCCCCAACCCTGATATCCGTCATGACCGAGCTCTCCTTCGAGTGCCTCAACGATGGCTCTCCTACATTCTACCATGCCACCACCTGCACTCCATCCTGTATAGACCTGTCCCTCGTTTCAACTGATGCCCTCCTAGACTTCACGTGGCAAGTCCTCCGAGAGGACCATGGAAGTGACCATCTCCCCATTCTACTCACCCTCAATCGACCCGACCAGACCGTACGGGTACCGGTAAGGTGGGTTACCACCAACGCGAATTGGGCCCGCTTCCGCGACAACACATATACCACCCTTACAACTGCCCACTTCCCATCCATCGACGAGTGCATCGCATACTTCGAGTCCGTCGTTCTAACGGCCGCAAGCACAAGCGTACCACAATCCTCCGCCTACCCCCGCGCCCGACGGGTTCCTTGGTGGACCCCGGAGTGCGCGGAGGCCGTGCGCGCCAAGAAGAAGGCAACTCGGCGCTTCTACCGGACGCGACTCCCCATCCATCGCACGGAGATGCAGCGGGTCAGGGCCATCGCCCGCCGCACAATGAAGACAGCGCGCCGAGCCTCTTGGCGTGCCTTTGTGTCCGGCATCACCGCCAACACACCTTCGGCTACCATCTGGAAGAAGGTGCGGGGCGTCGAGAGGAGACATGTCCCCTCCCGACCCCCGGTCCTCCGGACTAACGACGGACTCCTATGTGAGCCCAAGTCGGTGGCAGACCACCTTGCTTCTACCTTCGCCGCCGTTTCTTCCTCTGCAGCCAATTCCGTACCCGCCCCTGACGATAGCCCCTCTCCACCGTCCATAGACAGCACCTACAACCGATTGTTTACCATGCGTGAACTACAGGCGGCACTGGCCTCTCGACGATCCCCTTGTCCTGGCCCGGACGGTATTCCGTACGGCATGATCCAACACCTCCACTCTACCTTACAAATTTTCCTGTTAGACCTATACAATCGCATATGGATAGAGGGTGCCTTCCCCTTTAGGTGGAAGGAGGCCCACGTCATCCCTATCCCCAAGCCCGGCAAAGATTCCCTGGACCCCACAAACTACAGACCAATCGCCCTGACGTGTTGTGCCTGCAAGATCCTCGAAAAAATGGTCGCTACGCGATTATCGTTCGTCCTTGAACGTACCAATTCCTTCCCGTCTACCCAGTCCGGCTTCAGACGATTCCGCTCCACCACTGATCCCCTCCTGCTTCTCAGCCGAGACATACAGGATGCCTTCGACAATGAACAGTTCGTACTGTCACTTTCCTTTGACATCCAGAGGGCCTATGACACCACCCGTCGAGCAGTGATCCTCGGTCAGCTCCGACATCTGGGCCTCGTCGGAGCCATGCCCACCTTCATCAGGGGCTTCCTTTCTTCTCGGACCTTTAAAGTCCGGGTGGGCTCAGTCCTCTCTGACACCTTTGTGCAGGAGGACGGGGTCCCACAGGGGAGCATCCTCAGTGTTCTCTGCTTCTCCGTCGTGATGAACACGGTCGCACAATGCCTTCCACCCACAATCCGCTCTTCCATTTACGCGGATGACCTTGCAATCTACTTCGCAGGGCGAGAACAGTCTGTCGTTCAACGGCAAATGCAGCTCGCCATCTACCGGGTGGAAAGGTGGGCGACGTCGGTGGGTTTCCGTCTCTCCATCCCTAAGTCCAAGTGTATGGTCTTCAGTAGAAGAAGACCCACAACCCTTCCTCTACCCTCTGTCACATTATACGGCAGTCCTCTTGAGGTGGTACCCTCTACGCGTTTTCTGGGCATGACCCTAGACCGACGGCTCAATTGGGTTCCCCATCTCAAGCACCAAAAGCAATCTCTTCGACGCCCCCTCGCTCTCCTGGATCACCTCTCTCACACCACATGGGGTGCAGATCGACGCTCTCTTCTTCGCCTTTATACTTCCATAGTACAGTCGAAGCTGGACTATGGTAGCGCAGTTTACGGTTCAGCCTCCAACGCCCGCCTCCGTATCCTGGACCCGGTACTTAATAGAGGCCTCCGCCTCGCCACCGGTGCTTTCCGCTCCTCCCCAGCCTCCAGCCTCCATGTGGAATGTGACTACCTCCCTCTCGCCCTCCGACGGGGTCTACTCCTCATGCGGACATACCTCCGTGCACAGAGGCTACCTTCTTCGCTTCTGGGCACGGCGGTTTTAGAACTACCACCTCAGGGACGGAGCTGGCACTTCACTGAAGCGGTCCGCTCTTTCCTTGATCTTTTCAACATGCCCGCCCCCTCAGTTATACCCATTTCATTCAGCATCTACCCCCCCTGGATCCTAACTCCTATCAAGTTTTGCAAAGATCTGTGTTCCCTACCGAAGACTACCACGAGCGCCATGATATACAGGTCACTCTTCCGCGAACACGCAACCCAACACCCGGACGCAATCGCCATTTACACGGATGGTTCCCGCTCGGAAGCTGGTGTGGCCTCCTCAGCGGTGATTCTGTCCCAGCCGCTCTCCCGGGGCGTCGGCCTGCCCCGCGAGGCCTCCGTTTTTTTCGGCGGAACTTTTCGCCATTACGGAGGCCCTCGATATCGTGCGCACCCACTCTGCCAGCTCTTTCGTCATTTATTCGGATTCCCACAGTGCACTTCTCTCCCTAGAAAGATTTAACTCCCCTCACCCGCTCGTCTGTACCATCCAGCAGACCTTCCACTTTTTAACGATCTTCCAACACAAGACAATCGCATTCTGTTGGGTCCCGGCTCATGTCGGCATCCAGGGTAACGAGGAGGCGGACCGCACAGCAAAGACGGCCTGCTTGCTGCCGGCCTCCTCCCGACCCCTCCCCTTCTCCGACTTCTTCCCGGCTTTCCGCTCCCACTTCCGCTCCATATGGCAGCGGGAATGGGACCAGGCCACACAAAATAAACTCCACACGATCAAACCGCAAATAGGATACTG